>JAODJU010000036.1:5563498-5587447 GCA_026776725.1 Gnathonemus echidnorhynchus | reverse complement strand
GAGTGGGGTCTCTTGCACAGACTCGCTGGAAATAAAAGGACTGGGGTTCTCTTGTGGGGGTTTGTCTCTGGGATCCCTTACGCTGCAGTGTCCCCATCTACACACGCATCCACGGTGTTGCCTCCATTTAACTTTTGATAATATTTACACAGATGTCATGGACATTCTTGGGAAATTGTTGCTCCCTTGCCTCGAGATGTTTATCCCAATAAAGGAAACAGTCTCTATTGTTGGAGCTCCGTGGCGGGGGGACGGTGGGGGGGGGGATACACCCTGAAATCCCCCCCCCCTCCCCCGCCCGTACCACAACACAGTCGTGAAAGCATTGGAAACGACAGCCACCCCATCTGGTGCGTGATGAGGGTGAGAGAGTGCTATGCGCTGGCAAGAGGGATTCCGGCGAGATTGCGACCTCCCCCGCGGTATCGGGAAAAGATTCCGGCAGCTCCATCAGCCCCTCGGCCCCGCACCGCTGACTGGAGGAGCCCCCACAGAGCGACTCGCTGGGAGCACATGATGTGCCATAATACACAGATAGGTGGCGCTCTCCACATGCTCTCCACACACCGCCCACTAGGGACACAGCAAGAGACACACTGCATAAGGAACTGGGTCGCTGTACTGGGTGTACCTAGACCGGAGATATTACACAGGGAATGATTTATTAGTCTGTTTAGATAACAATACCAGTTAAATAATAGCAGGTCTTTATCTGCATACATCTTGATATAGCAGACCTCAGAAATTCCTCTCTGCTCACCCACAGGGGGTGGTATGCGAGTTCAGTTTCAGAAATGATGGAAATATTTATCTCCTAGTGCCCTGAGGGGGCGTCATGGCAAGGGTAACCGACAGGCAAGTGAATACTGAGGGGGAGGGAAAACAAACACACATGCCTGCATACACACGCACACACAGACACATACATACATAATACGAGACTTTTGGCATTCACAGATCAGAATAGTGGATTTTTATCTCATTGTGGGGACCATTTTGTCCCCACAATGTAATATAAACATAATCCATGCACACACACACACACACACACACACACACACACATCCCTAACAGTATTAAAGCATCACATTTAAGTCTACAGGGCTGATCTATTCCTTTTTTCTACAGGCACATTTCACGATGGGTAATGGGACATGCGATAAATGAAGGCATGATGAATCTGTACAAACTAACATACCTCTGAGTATGAGGCTGAAATGTACACCCAGCAATCACAATTCAGCTTATGAATGGAAGCAACTATGGCAGTATCCAAATGGATTGCGACCATTTTTGATATCTTGATTTGCCATTACGACAGGCTCGATAAACCTATTGAAACTTCAAATTACATAATAAGACAGGATTTGTCAGAAGTTGGCAGTAAAGAGTTTGTGTGTCCAGACACGTGGTTGAAAAGTGAATCTTCACATTTCAGTGTAATTTTAAAGAGAAACAGAGCATTTAAAAACGGCACCCATGTAGAAGGAACTTGGGGTCTGTGTAATGATAGTTTGGAAACCAGTGATCCCATTCTATAATAGTAATGCATGGTAAGGCTTCAGGGCTGAACAGAGGACTGAAAAAGCACCAAAAAAAAAGAACATGTAAATCTGTCAGCATGGTTCATTTTAAGACAAACACCACTGGTGCATTGTGGGACATTCGCCACCATGCCCTTAATCATGTGACTAAGGTCTTTGGCAATTACTGCTATTTCTCTACGGCGTTCTACCCTATTATCATTCACTCTGCAGTGTCACGTAACGTGATAATCCCTGTCAAAGCAGATTTACCTTCTACGCCGACTATACCATAGAGCAGATATACTCCAGCTGTTGCACACTGTATATGGAAATCCATGCGAATAAAAATAAAAAGTTTAAAAACACAAATGAAAAACCCTAAGTCTCAGATGTCATGACAGGAAAACTGGGTACTTGCGATGAGCTCTCTGTTTCACCGAAAACTGCCAGACCGCCAGTCAGATCAATGTTACAGTAAATTATGAGATGCAGGTCACTATTAGACTTAATATCCAAAGTTAGGAGCATGTTGACAGCGTTTCACTGCAAATGTAAACGCTCTCTGATAAGTACCTGTGCCCGACAAATCGGATTTGGATTCCTGGCATCTCCAGGGAGGGCGTAACATGATGTACGATACGCACAGGGTAGCAGAGTCCTCTTGCTTACACTCAACCAGCTGCGACAACCCCTGAATCACAGCGATAACAGCGCCCCGAGCGCCAGCGTCCTGGAGGCGGCCGTCATCTCGCCCTTGAGGCCTGCACCTGCGCATCTCCTCATTCCGGACAGACGCCAGGTGTTTACACCGCCCCGTCACATGCTCCATGATTAATGACACCAGCCACGAAGCACATCGAGGACCCTTAAAGGTACGGTCACTGGCAGACACTCTTCACAGAGACCTTGCTAGACCTGACAGCACGATAAAAGTCCACCCCCCCCGGCGATCAAAGAAACGGTTGAAGACACAAACCCTGAAAAACAACAAGAAGAAATAATTCATACTAAATTAACATTTGCTGCATGGAACACTATAAATCTTTTAAAACTCAGAGACACAAAGTGCTGCATGATTTTGGGTACAGCATGCAGGGATTCATGAGCCTGGATCGAGGAGGCAGGGGAATTTCTACGTCTTAATCAGACCCCTATAGATTCCAAACGGAGAAATGTAAGATTTTTATGGCATGGCTGTTCCTATTCAAATCACAGCCATGCCTGTACACCACTTATAATACAGCAAAGTTACATGTGAAAACATAATGGAATCTAGACAAAAGGAAAGCGATACGAGGAATGTCGCCCAGCGGAGCTACACACTGCTCAGTCCGACACACTGGGCAGAGACATCTGCTCGCGGCCAGATAAACCCGGCGGAAAAGCTGCCAGATTAGCGGCGCCTGCCCGCCGCGAGCGGAGAGATGGTGCCGAGAGATGCACGACCACCATCCACAGCCCTGCCGTCAGACACAAGCCCTCGCCTCCCAGGTTACTGCCGCCGACCTGCTAATCTGCGCGAGGTGGCTTAATGACATGTGAAAACACGCGGATAACGGATGTTAACCACAGATACCTGGAACGACAATTAAGCATCACAAAGAGAGACAAACCAACAAAGACGGGCCGCTCCTGAACACCAATACAGCAGTGGAAAGCTCCGGTCCAGAAAGTAGAAATCCAGACCAAGGTTTCGTTTCAACTAACCAGTTCAATACTCTGTGACTGTAATTCTTTATACTCAACTAGTTGGTTGAAACAAACAGGTTTACATTCATCCTCTCAGATGCAACGTATGAGCAAGGCAATCCATCCTTTGTCTAATGGCTAGTCCAACACTAGGCCATGGGGGGTGGCTGGAACCTATCCCAAGATGCACAGGGCACAAGGCTGGGGTACACCCTGGAAAAAGATGTTTAATTTAATTCTTCACATGTGATTACCTGCTACCGAAGAATGCTTAGCTTGTTCCTAAGCTTGGTTACTAGCACTCTGATGGCAGAACCTCATCAGGAATAAGTGACGACTGCAGACTGAGTTTTTAACGAGGGTGAAGCAGCAGGGGTGAGATAATGAAGGAGGGGAAGGAGGAGAGGAAAGAGGAGGCTGATACAAAGACTGCAGTGAGGTGGGTTCTTGATCCTAGCAGAAAGTTCTGGTAAAAATCTATGGCTAGAGTGTCAAATGCAGTGTCCTGTTCTCTCTGCAGATTTCCTGGGATCCTGGCCAACTTCTGTCAGTGTGTGGGGGGGGGGGGGGGTATTGGTCCCAAGCAGACCATCTTTTTGCAGGATGACTCAGACACCCCCCCTTTCCTTTTTTCCCCCCAATGCTTATTTGTTTCTGTAGCAGACACATTGTTTTCTCACCATCTCGTCATTGACGCTCTTTAATGAGGCACCTGCACGAGAGCAGCAACAGATTCTAGGAAATAAGGGCAGTCAGGATGCCATCTGAGGGCCAACAGCTTTTATCCCAAGAAAGCTGCTCCTTATGGTCACGAGATCCATCCCCAATCCACTGTGCTTCACAGGCCGAGAAGGTAGGCAAAGCTATAACCACTGGGACGGCCACTCAGGTAAAGGATGAGCCAGACAGCGGAGATAAGCAGGCCGAACAAAAGCCGACTCACCAAACAAAAGCCGACTTGCTAATCCGAGAGAGAGATTTCCAAGAGACCTTCCTATTTTCAGGATAGTAAAAAAATCTGGATGAGAATCCGGCTCCCAATAAGACGGATGCGATGGACTAAATGTCTTCTGATGGCCGGGATGAAAAATCTGATGAGAAATCCAGGCGGATTCTGCCGTTAGCTAATCGGTTTAATCAGCAGACAGTTTCCTAACAAATGCCTGACGACCGATATGTTTGCTAAGCAGAAGGACTAACGGGGAGGGTATATATTAAATTAAACAGGCAGATTATGTAAGCAAACAATGAAAGCTTTGGGCTTATTAAAATATGCTTCTTATCGAATCCTGGCCATTAACTAACGATAAGAAAAATTACCTTTTCCCCTTATCAGACAGCATCACAAAAAGACTGATCCTCATGCAAAGTCCAATTATCTCACCTTCCTTGTTTTGGGGTTTTGTGGTCTTTTCTCATTAAAAGGCCTATTAAGGAACTGTCCTTCTTCCCTTGTGTTGAGATCAAAGCCTCAGGCCACGTCAAGCTCGCTGATAACAGGAGTTTCCATTTGGCGCTCTCAGAAGGTGAAGCGTTGGCGCGGGGCGGCAGCACAGCCCACTAGTCGCAGCGAGCGTAGGAGCATATCAAGAGCAGTGCGGGTGACGCCACGCTCAGCAAATGCATGCTAACAATCTCCTGCAGTCTCGTGATTTTTCAAACAAACCTAAATACTTGGCGGGAAAGAACTTCTACTCATTAAGTGAAACTACGCCAGAGGTTTGAGGTTGAGACGAATCTACTTGAGGATGTCTTGTTCATATTGAAAATTAGAAATTCAATAAATTGCACTAAGCATTTTAACCAGGGGCTTCTCTTTCAACTAATAAACATTCATGCCCTGTAGACAAACAACTGACTGCATTAAAAATTCATGCACTTTCACCACCAGCAGGATGTGTAACTTTCTTGCAGTAAATTGATAGCTGACATTCTTTTTTGTAAGTTTAGCTCTGTTGGTTATTTTGAGTATTTATCGAAAATTCAAAGAAGGGAGGACTAATCACAGGGATTTTCCCAAAACCCACAAGCATGGGTGACTAGGTCCAGCACTTTCTATCTGAAGAAATAAGGGACACCATCCCCCAGGTTCCCAGTGATCAAATTTGTTTTGTTTGAATTGCATTTTGGTCCGGATACAAGAACATGGGACAAATCACGTCCTGCATTGCTTCGTAATGGGACACTGCAGTTTATTTTTCAACAAATATCTGGTAATAACTCAGTTACTACTGAAGTACAAATTATGAACAAGTCATGCATAAATATGATTGCTGAGATAAAAGATCCGTCACGATTCATTAATGATGAACAAACACGACATCAGTATTTAAATTGTGTCATTCTTGACTTTTCCTTCAGTGGTTCACACACAAAGGTTTACAGAATTAATATATAACAACAAATATAGTGACTGCTTGAGATAAAACATGCATCGCAATTCATTAATGAATAATTAATGAATTAACATGAGGTCAGTATGTAACTAAGGCTTTGTTTGTGGTTAGTTAATACATAAGTACAGTAATATAATATTGCATCAGTGCACCATCAAGTTAAGTGTTACTGCCATGACTAAGCAGGACATGTTACATTTCTGTACTATTAGCCTATTGGTGCATTCAGGAGCTGGGCAGACACCCCCCCACCCCCACACGCTCAAGTATCTGATGCAAAAACGGTTCAGAGATTTTCTGGAGGAATTTAATTGTCACAGCAGCACTAGCCAGTCAGAAGCCGAGAAAGGCAGTGGAAATAATTAACACGGCTGCTCGTTTGATGGCGGTTTGATGGTCATTGTTCTCTGACACTCCCTTGCGCCACACGACGGGCCATTCCCCCCCATACCCAACAATTTAATAGCTTCATTGCCTTCATCTTTTCTATGAAAAATGAATGACAACTAGAATAATATAAACATCCCTCATGGTCTAAACGGAATATAAATTCAATTTAATGTCATGGCAAAGAGTGCTATTGTGCTGTGGGCAGGGAAGACGCCAGAGCTGGGTTCCGTGTGCAGGAAGGATGACCCTGCATTTCCACGCACTGATTCAGATGGAATATTAAAGTTAATGGAGGCCACAGACACACAGTCTTATCTGCTAAAACAGATACTCCTACTTGCTTATTTGTTCATTTATGTGCTAATTTTTTTTTTTATTCGCAATTTTAAAGGAAATGTCCTCTTGGTTTTTCGCCAGAATGGGAAGCCACCTGTTAAACTCAACTGGCTTCTCCACATCGCCGCTCTGCTGGAGCAGAGGCCTTCAAACAGTGCCAGAGCCTTGGGTGCTGCTGGTGTCATGTCTTTGACCCAATGAAAAGGACGACCGGTGCTTGTAGTGGGCCAGTACTCACCATTATGAACTATTACTCCTTTGGTATTTTTCTCCAGAGCACCGGGAACATTTCTTGCATACTGGCATGTCTTATAAGTACCAACAGTGAATAACAAGGTGAGTACCAGTCCCCACACTTCAAGCACTAATGGTGACTGGTTTTCGAGTTCCATTTACCACTGAGATTGTGAGCCCAAATGTCTTGACTCGAACTGTTTCTCCTCAAAACATACAACCTTAATTTGTGGAGATAAGAGTCCAGGCTACCTATCTACTCTCAGGTCGCTATGCGGGAGAGAGCTCAAAAAGACCGCTGAGGCACTCGAGAGCAGGGGAGCATTGGGAACAAACACAGATGTGTGTGAAAGAACAAACCCAAACACAACAGGAAGCTGTAATCAGCCTGTGTTCCACACAGGACATTCATCGGTCAGCAGTGTTTGGGTGCAGTGCCAGGCTGGACAAACAGCAACAGATGCCAGGCTTTCCAAAGTAAACCCGATCTCCATAAACATACCGATTCGAGTGAATGGATGATGATTAAAGCTTGAATGGAAATCTGTCTTGACATGACATCCTGGCACATGAGAGATATCCCTTGCATAATGAGCGCTGCAAAACAAATCATCCTTCAGAGGGGTTATCAACTTGTATAGCAACGAGGTATTCTGGGAAAAAAACACCTTCTAAAAATTAATGTCACCAGCTGTACCTTTTAGAAAATTCACTGTTAAAATCACCAACACATTAAGATGTTTTAGTGATAATGCTTCTGGCTGATGATATTTATGACTGTTCTTCAGAGGTCTTTCCTAGAGGCAACTTTCTTCCATCAGATAGATGCAGGACTATTTCATTTTATCAGACAGAGCTTCCATTCAATCAAAGACTATGTAGGCAGTTACATAAGTTTAGGTGAGGAGTTTGACTTTACGGAGGAGGATAGATGCAGTGTTTCGTGACCCTGTCCTCAGGGACCCCCAGATGGTCCACATTTTCGCTCCCTCCCAGTTCGCTGCCAGACTGTCCACATTTTTCTTTCAGGGAGCGAAAACGAGGACAGAGTTCATAGACACTGGATTAGTGTAACCACCTGTAGCAAGTTCTGTTTTGTTTGATACAATCCCCGAACACCATTACACAGAAGTGAAAAGTCCATGTCCATAGAGTTAAAGTCCAGACCAAGATTTTGTTTCAACCAACCACTCTGTGACTGATTTTATTCTCAAACAGTTGGTTGAAACTAAATCTTGGTCTGGATTTTTACTTTCTGGACCTGAACTACCTACCTCTGCCAGCACACGTTCCTGCTCAACTCCTGCCTTTCTCCGTTTAAACTCTGTCCTCCATACCTTTGGTACGGCCTCAGAACCCTGGAGCTTCTGCTTTGCCCATTATCTATAACTCCAGCCATTTCTCTGTATCTAAGGCTCAGTGAAGGTAAACACTGTATCACTGTGCATCTTGTAGTTTCTGACAGGCTGTTTGACAGAAGCTGTCAAAACTGCAATGATTATTTTCATATTTGGCAGTAAATTGAGCGCATCCCCCAATAAATGTGACTAGTCTACACAGAAAGTGTTCACTTTATAATCTTGTTACTTTGATCAAATGCACACATTAAAACAGACCATGATTCTCTAAGACAGATGCTGTATATAAGGTATTGTATCACTAACAAACTATTGTTCTCAGGCAAATACCTCCCCCATTGTTCAGCTAATAAAAGTTTTACGGCACTACAAGGCCTTACCTGAGACGTTTTAAAAGCATTACAGAAACATTAATTCAGTTGTGAGTTATGAAGTGACATTAATCCTTATAGACTCACAATTCCGTACGTTTGACAGTGATCAGATTAACGACGGGCATCCCACTGAAGGTTATCATGACGGTGGGGACCGCGTGACTCTTCCAGAGTCCCCATGACTGCGTGTAATCCTTCTCTCGAGGAGGACCACTGTGCTCCGATCGAGCGAGTAATGGGCGGTTAATTGGGAACAGCAGCTGAAAGAGCCAGGCGGTAATCGACTCATGTGCAATATCCCCTTCAGACTGGCTAGCATCATGCAGATATGGGGTGTGGGGGGGGTGGGGGTGCTCGCTATAAACTGTAGACATAAGCCCAGGTCAACATAGGGGGCGAGGGGGGAGGGGGTTGTAAAGCCACGTTCCTCTGAGATTCATGTTCTGCTTGTCACCCATGAACAGGAGATGAGAGGATGTCATTTCCATGGTAATGAGAAGGACGGCCTTGCCAGGCATCGCTGTGTAATGTACCATAATTACCGCTGCATATCAAACCGATGAACATATTAAACTTTAAAATGAATGCAATGTCATCTTCCTGATGAGAGTCAAAGGCATTATGTGGCATAACTCCTGGAGAACGTCACATGGGCTGCTTACACAGCATGCAGAGACCACGGTGCCTCTCATCAGACACAACACACTCATATGTACACCTTTCATCCCTAAGCGACCTTTGGTTCTCTTTTCAGGTCACATGACTGTACTCGCTGTTACAGCCCAAGACCCTCCGTGCAGACGCCTTTCCAGAAAGGTGCCCCACGAGCTTGAAACCGCCACAATAAAATCTTCGCCGACACAAAGAAACCTCATGCCGATTTAAGTGCTGTGCCACTTGGTCTAAGCACAGGTAAGAGTTCACGATGGGTAGTCATACAGTTTTATATTGTAGTGTAATTCAGGAACAATTTTCTATAATTACATGTTTAATTTGGTTGCACCTGAACGGCCCTGACAGATGAAGCTTCTGGCACATATGGCTTTCTAAGAATCTGCTGATCATAAGCTAGGATTTATGCACATTAATTTTATATGCTTTAGGCCAAAGAACATCAATTCACACCACTGTTAACACCACTATTCAGAGGACACCAGATCAAACCCACACTGAAGAGATGAACAGGATCATGCTGGCTGGTATTAAAACCAGGGCTTGAGTAGAGTGAAGTCATACCATCTCGACCACACTGTCCCCTAACAGACTGGTATTTGAGGACTACACACCTTTAGGAGGCCCAAAGCCTTCATATGAGCTGCTCTGGGTTACAGAACCATCAAAGCAGCCGCCTGAAGAGACACATCTAATCAGCTTCCAACACAGTTCCTCTCCCATGACCCTCTAAGGCAAGCAAACTGCCGGGAACATTATGAAACCAGAAGAGGGTAAGGGTTACGGCCAGAAGAGGTAGTGAGGGTGTCACTGCATACCTCAAAGTGTCATATGAGGGCCACATGATCACGTCTCAGGAGAGAAGTTTGGGGAAATCAGAGCCAAAAACACTGCTTTAGAAGGGTTTGGGCCTGAGGAGATATGGCTCACAGAGGCTGCGCACGTACGATTTGTTTACCATGTTGTTGGACAAGAATAAAGATTGTTCCTGTTCCTGCTACACTCTGGTCCAGGAGGCTGTTAGCACTGTAATTGTAGTTCAATATTAGCATCCAAGCCCTCATATCGTAATGTGGTTTACAAAGCTTCGTCACACATGTTTACTGCATTTCTGCCCCGGGGACCCAGTTTGTTGTGCAGCGACTGCTCACCAGAGCCCTGTGGGAAAAGTCGGGGACACACATAGGGGAACCTCATTCATGAATGTCGTCCCTTTCAAACGAAGCATCAAAGGGTCACATTCATCTGAGCCGCGATAGCAAAACATTTTCATTAAGTGTTAAAAAGCTGATTTGAGGGACCTTACATTCAGGGTTCACTACAACCGTGGATAAGCAGCAGAGGAGACATTTGGGGAGGATAATCGTTTCAACATTGGTGAAAATGCAGCAGAGCCAGGATTACAGGCATATAGCCCTAAACATTAGCATCAGACTAAGCTCCTTCCATTTTAGTCAAAGCCCCGTAAAGTCGTCGAGGTATTTTTTTATTTTTTATTTTTAAAAAGATGGTTGTTATTGATCACACAACACAGTAGAGTAAGGCCAGACCAGCGTGAAAGGACAACATGAACTGGACCATCAAATTGTAATTTATAGTTAAAGTGCCTGGGCACAGACTTCCTGCGTTCCTATACACCCCTTTAAAGCATTGGAGCAGAGGTCAAAGAGCAGAAGACAACCACAGCATGGAATGAAGGCACAGAATTGCAAGAAAAAAAATAAAGCGTTTATATATATATATAAGAGACAGCACAGGTAAGAACTACAAGCTGAAATAGCCCTTACCAAAAACACTGCCAATTGCCCCAGTCCTTTTTCATCATTCCATCTTCCTCTGATCCTCTCACAAGTCCCCCCCTATGACCTTCTAAATGACATGACACCAAGGCTAACAAGTCTCAGCTGGCCTTCATTAATAGGGTAACCTGCAGGCCTAAGGCTGGTGATCATTTGCCACGGAGACGGATTAATTCACCCAAATCCTGATAGTGCTGTTCAGGTGCCTTTGATTTGTAATTAAAGACAACAGCTAACGTCACGTGGGGAGGGTATGAACGTAGGGCACAGTCTTTCTAAAAGAGTTAGGATATGCCCGAAATACTTACACAGCAGGCACTGAATTTTGTCAGAAGTGTACCACTCAACCATCAATGTAGTACATACTGTATGTGTGCATAAGAACAGTATGCATGCCTTCGGACACACTGTGGTCCCTATTTAGTATACTGTCTGACATAGATGTTCACCAATGACGTAGCTGGACCCCAGCGAAGGTTAATCACCATTAAAACCCTACCAAAATGAAAAACATACATATTAATACAAACTCAAGTCAACTTACAGTATCTAACTGGGCATTGCTTTTCACTTAAATTTATACAAAGATGACTCTTCTTTCGCCATCTTAACAGAAATTCCTTAGCAAGCAACCAATCGCTTCTTGTCTCATCCATAGTGAGGATTCAGACATACTGCTCATGTCGCATACTATATTTTGCCTACTACATAGCAAACAAGTATGCAATTTTTGATGCACCCTTAGTGAATATTAATCATATACAGTGCACTTAAACATAAAATAATTACCATATTAGTCAAACGTGGATCGTTAAAAAAGAATTGCTAAGAAAATCAACTATAAAAGATCATTTAAAAAAATACTGAGTCATTTGTGAATTACAAATAGGTGTCACAGTTTTAAAAATACACAGTCAACAGCGTTCACAGAGAAGTGTAGTGACTCAGTATTCCGCACGGTGCATGTGATTTGGCAGTGCTATGACCTAGTCTGATATAAGATCTCATCTTTTCTCTAAAGTATCTATAATAATACTGTAAATGTAAATGTTCAGCCATGGAAAAAAGTATTTGTAGCTAAAAGGAGACGGCAATTAATGTTTCAGAGTAGTGAATCATCATTTTCCCTCAGCCTTACATGACTTATATGTACCAAAATAACTGTAAGAGAATGGTGACCCAAAGCACTGTGGCTTGGCGATTAGAGCTGCGGTCTCATGCCTTCAGGGCTGTGGGTCTGACTGCAGCCTCTCAATATACAGTTAGTGAGTTTTCCCTTGTCACTGAGCCCATGCTGAGTGGTGACCCGAAATTACCTGCTGTGTTTACGCTGGGGTGGCCTGGCTTGCAGGGTCACCGTCACCATGCTTTGGATGTGATGGACACTTAGAGGATGGTTTCGCTCTGGCTTTTATGTATCTCATGTGTCTAAGTTACACAGGTGTGACCTGCAAGGTATCGAGCTAGGTCATCACAACATGGGTCCTATTTTAAATTGCAATGTTTCTTATAAATAGATTTTACTAGCATTTTTGATGATCATCTAAAACAATTTAATAAGCCTCTTTGAAATATTTAACAAAATGTCATTTGCCATCTTGAGCTGGAATTGAGTATTGGTTAGTTCCATCCATCCATCCATACATCCATACATCCACATTCCAATCACTTATCCTGATAGGGTTACAGCACAGTGGGCTTGGACCTTATCTCTTTCAGCTTAGGGCACACAGCCAAACTACGCCCAGGATGGAATGCCGTTTTGGGTCTTTTCCCTCTGAGCTGAAAGACACGGGTGATATTCTGTCAGCCTCACAGCCTGTTTACTTAAAGTATACGTTGAAAAGGCTACATAAAATATGGGATCTGGGGGATAAAAAATCACTTTGGCAATGATAGGTTTGTTGGGATGAAGCCTGACATTTATATGCACGAGAGGTGCTCTCCTGTGTGTGAGGAGAGGATAAACAGTCTGCCAATCTGCGTGATTCACTGCAAGGGCAGAATATGTAAGATTGAGGAATTCAAAGGGCCACTAAGTATGATGGGGGCTCTGTTTACTCCTGCTGCACACACACACACACACACACGCACACACACACTGGAACAATCATTTGACCTCGTATGGCAAGTACCCCTTGGAGATCTCATCAGAGGAGATTTCATTTCCGGCTCCGTGGCTCCTACACGGTCTCCTTCAGCCGAGCTCTCGCCCACCTGGCGGCCGTGCATCTTCCCTGACCTTCTCGATAGTTAAAGAAGAGAACAAAGCAGCCACTCATCTAACCCCTGTTACCTGAGCTTCTCTAATGAGCCCCTCCCGCAGGCGGAGGGCGGGGTCGCTCGTGCTGTGGCAGTGGTGCGGTCACACCTGAGTGAAAACTCTCTACTGCGACCACATGAAGACCGTGCGGAGAGTCTAGAGCGGCTCCACGTGGCTGACAGGGAGGAGAGGCGGGTGTGATGTGGACAGGGTGGAGAGGTGGGTGCGATGTGGATAGGGAGGAGAGTCGGGTGCAATGTGGACAGGGAGGAGAGGCGGGTGTGATGTGGACAGGGAGTAGAGTCGGTGCGATGTGGACAGGGAGGAGAGGCGGGTGCGATGTGGACAGGGAGGAGAGGCGGGTGCGATGTAGATAGGGAGTAGAGTCGGGTGCGATGTGGACAGGGAAGAGAGGCGGGTGCGATGTGGACAGGGAGGAGAGTCGGGTGCGATGGGGATAGGGAGGAGGGGCGGCTGCGATGTGGACAGGGAGGAGAGGCAGGTGCGATATGGCTGCTCCAGACAGCTCAGGTCATACACGACTTTTTTTTTGTATCAGTTGCTGGATGTGAAATATTTATTTCTTTATCGATCGTTCCAGAAGTGAAGACTGCTTATTAAAAAGGTTAAAGCAATGCGTGTGTCCCCCCCGGGCTCAGCGGCACCTGAGTCAGACAAGCTCAGGCTAGCCACGTCCCTGGAGGGGGGGGGAGCTTCACAAACCACCCCCACTCCACCTCTGTGCTCCTCCCCATGTCAGCGGCGTCCCGCTTACCACACTCACCTGCAGGTGGATCATACGTATTTTCGTTATTTTCATTATTCCCCAATAGGATTCGGCCTTGAATCCATAAACCCATATGGAACATACAGCCACATGGCGCTTGTCAGGACGCGGAGGAGTAGACAAGTCGAGAGAGTATGGAGGAGGACACTTTATTTACATGATGTTTATCTCCCGTTACAGATCTCTGGGCGACTGCAGCTTTCATTGACCGCATTAGGTTACATCAGCAAGCTATTAAGTCGATCTCAGCAGAGACGGTAGGAGAAACGCTGTAAGCACTAATCCTGTAAATGAAGAGCAGAGAGGGAGCATTCTTACGATGGGACTTCCCAATTCAGAGGACGGACGTCGAGTCAGGGGCTAATCTATGGGCTGGCCATGCCCCCCCTCCTGCCCCCAGTAAATACATGGCCATCCCCAGTCGTCACCCTCCACCAAAAATAAGAATGAAATATGAAGAATTTAATCCTGTAAACCATAGCTACCCAACGTATCGACAGGCTCGCCATTGGAAAAACTTACCAAGGGGAAGCTAATGCGACATGGCATGCATGCGACTCGGCATGCATGCGGGGTGAATTGGGATTGGCCAGATACATTCAGTGTATTTTTATATAGCACCTTTCACAACAGAGTCTCCCCAAGGCGTTTTGCGCGGTGTGTTGTGGTACTTTACAACATCACGGAGGAGAGGAACCAAAAACTCCCGAGTAGGGAGAAAAAAAAACTCTGGGGGTGTCAGGTCAACTTGGCTGGCCATCCCCCCTGGGCATGCTAACATGCTAACATATCGCCCCCCCCGCGGTTGGCAAAATATTACCTCACTGTCACCCCAGTAAAACCACTGAGTCTAGTCTGTCCACCCCATTGTACACGGTCTGGCTACGCCCCAACCAGTGCCCCAAGGAGGGGGTGCCACATGACAGGTGACCCCCTGTCACTCGCACTCCTTGCTGACCCTTGGTGATGGAGATTACTGCACTCGATCAGGGCCTGTGTGATTAGGCTAAAAGGAACCACTCTACTCACTCAACACCAGGGAAGTAGGTTAAACCTGTCAGTGACTGATGCTGCACCATGACCCCCACCCAAACTGGCTTTCAAAGCCTCCCCCCCACCCTCAGCCAGTCTGCCATCGCTGATGGAGAAATTGTGTGGAAAAAATAATGAAAACAGTTGCATCTTTTGCACTGTGACAGCAGTTACACTCCTCATCTATCTGTCGCTCCGTCACCTGTCTTTTACACGGAAAATGTGATATTCTGGATCTGTTAAGTTCCAACGGCATCCTGTAATTCAGACGTTTTGGCAGCGTGACACTAGTTAAGGGGATGTCAGCTATTTCTTTATCCGTAGCAGTTCATGACTTCCGTCCAGTCTCTATTTCATTTGCTTTGCTTTCATTCCTTTAGAACACTGACATAAACACCAGCGCTGAGTTTGCGGGTTAGAAGCCAGCGTACAAAGACTAACATTTCGCATAAAAGCAGCCTCTCCGTTTCCTGTATCCTGCGGTCGGACTGTATCATTACCAAACTCCACCATTTCGCCAAGAGCTCCACGTCCAGCATTTGCTCATTAATATGACCCAGGGAGCGGCCGGCCACAAGAGGGGGATGTTTTGCTTTTTTCTCTGCCTTCCCGATTTAATGACCGAATTTCCATTACGGGTACCACTCTGACTGTTCCACAAACGGCTGACCTGATCCTAAAAGGGTAAAAGGCGACAATAAAACATTCTACCACAAACTGAACGCACTGATCTCAAGCCAAACAATGACAACAAACATTGGTATACGTGAATTTTTTTAATAGGATTTCTATCCAGTGTTTATTTCATAAGGATCTTGGTAAAGCACAGTTATTGGCACGTGTCTATGTTTTTAATCAGTTTCAGTATGAACAATGGACTCGCTGATTCGTTTCCCGCAATCTGGTCAATTTTGAGCGGGTTCCTCTTGAATCGTCCCTACGTTCTGTCAGACCGTATTAAATTTTGGTTTGGTTTTTGAGCTCAGAAGACAGCTAACTGGCACAAAACAGGGCTGGCCGACAAGCGGCCGCCCACCGCCAGGGCGGCGACTCTTACACCTGGTAGCCTGCTAACTGAGGACACGCCTGTAGGAGGCGCTCACGTAGCCAGAAATTCCTGTCTAGCGTTTAGCACCTGTGACAACGTAAAATTGAGCGTTTTTCGTAAGATAGTAAAATAAAGTCAGTATTTATATATGTAAAAGTAAAACATCCTATATGCTGAATCTTGAATCTTGAATACACACACATGTGTATAAAACCGCCCAAATGCATGTATGTATATACACATATACATATGCGTATACATGCATACATACATACATACATACATACACAGACACGGCAGACCTAATATTACAACAGCAGCCCCCTTGCGAAGGCGGAGTGGCCCTCGGCAGCCGGAACACGCCGCACTGAGCCGACAGCACTGCGGGACCATCGGCAAGCCAGCGCAAGTAAAACGGGTTTAGCTTTTCCTGTCCTCAAAATAAGGCGCTACTATCCCAGTTAAATATGGAACAAAGGTAGCTTACTCAGTCCGCCTGGTACGTAGAAAAACCCCGCACATTTAAAACGAAAGTGATGCATTTGGGCGGTTTAAAAAATAAATATATTAACAGATACAATCCTGCGCGGATATATTTAATAGATAGGGCGCGTTTAGGCTGTTTGAAAAATTGGCTCCTGGACGAAATGCTCTGCAGGATGACAAAACTCACGAAATGGTCGCTATTTTTTCCCTTTCGCTGTAAATCATTGAACATCATGCGGGCTCTTATGGTGTTGAAAAATATTTACACAACTTCAGCGTGGAGGGGCTAACCTGTAAGGGAAAGGGTGTAAATGTAAAGCTGTCTTTAATGGGGGGGGGGGGGGGGGTCTTCACACTCATGCTCTGCACACAAATGATGAACGTGCCATTGTATTATATGGGGTGTCCTGGATCAGTGGATCTTCTTACCTGGAGATAGCACAGAGATATAAAACCGTGCACAGCCTGGACGCTTATTTAAGCGACACATCGGCGTGTCGGACACGCTCTGATCTCCGTGACTAACGACGTGATTCTGCCGCTTTAAAACGCCGATCTGAGCGCAAACTTTCGGCGTTCAGATGCCGGTCCTCCTACCCCCCGTGCTGCTCTAGTCCCTCCCACCCCGCGTCATGGGGCTCGGATCTGCTCCCTCTCAGTCCAGCATCGTCACACTTGGACTGGACGTTTGCGACGTGTGGAGCTGTATCTAGTGAAAAAGCGAAAGCAAGTTACAGTTTAATATCAATCTGTCGCCTAAGGGAAACGCATGCGACCTCTTTGCGGATTGCCGCAACCGCAGCCTTGCAAAAAATTAGACATCTTAATACTGACAAAGAGTCAAACACCTGGAAATCTGGGAAGCGCCGCATCTCACACAGTGCAGCCGGGTGTTGGCTTTGGCCGTACGGGCCGTGCAGCCGGGCACACTTTGGTCTGTATGGAGAAGTAACTCTGTCTCGGGAACTTGCTCCGGAGCCATCGAGCGCCCACCGCCCCCTCATCCGAAAGCCAGGACGGGGCTGGAGCATCGCGCAGCTGTCCGGAGTTCGCGGATATTTTGTGTTGGAATGAACACTGCTGGGATACGGGCGGCATTCTGAACTTAAGTGATGCTTTATAATGTCAGATTTGCCTCACGATCGCCGCCTCTAATGTGATTCGGACTAGGTACATCATCTGAATTCAGTGAGCGTTTGCCGTCCACCTCCAGAGTCTTTGCATTGCAGTAGAAATCTTCCAGAGATCTTTCTAGGGCTTGCGATCTTTACACACATCCCAACTTACTCGTTTTATGGAGTGACAATCGCCGAGATTCTGCAGTCATTGATAAATAGCGGGGCTGGATATTAACCGTGCAGAAGGCAGCTGTCAAAGCGCCGCTTTTCGAATAAGCGGCTCCGCTGATGATCTCAGGGGGTTTTTTACATCCCAACACGCCAGGGAGCTGAATCCGCATGTCTGACTGGTACCAGCTCGGCTGAACACGTCCGGCTGTCCGCGATCGGGGGTCCAAGGAGGGAGCGGATAATTGGGGAAGGTTTAGCGTTATCTCTGCATGGCCATGGCGATCTTCACCAGTTTTTGGATATTGTTGGTGGCCGCTAACCTATCGGGTAAGTCCTCTTGCGACTATCTACTCATGAATGCAACTACTGTGTTTGTTGTGTTTCGTAATGGGAGCATGCAATCAATTATACCACCCCATAAAAAATAATAGCGCGTTCATAGTTTGTGTTAAAAGCAAGGGTGTCAAGAGCCCCCCCTCCCCCATCCGGATGGATACAAAAGTAAACCGGTATTAATGCACGCGTGCAAACTTGTTTGTCATAAGCAGAGTGAAATGTGCCCCCGAACAGGCAGATGGCAGTGGTGCTGAAAGCCCATCGGATGCTGGTACCGGAGAGAGCTGGATGGTGCATTGAACCTCCACCTAGGTGTTAATGCCTCTCAACACACAGATGTCACTGTGGTGCTGAACAGCTGAATGTGTTCATTTGGTCCGAACTACAAACACGGCACCCATAACTAATTAGATACACCCACCCCATCATGGCTCATTATAGAAAATCGCAACCGACGCGCTGTTTCCCCGAAGATCATGATGTATCTATTACCTGAAGCGGATTCTTATTATTATTGTAATTTATTAATAGATCATGGCTTTGCTGGAGATACTTAAGGCATCCGGATTAGTGCACATCGTCAGCCTTGCTCTGCGCCGTTAGTTTTAAATCGCATACTAAGTCAGACAGACAGCCGTCCATCACATTTGCCCTGACAGCCAGCAGCACTCTGGGTTTATTATTGAGCTGGTTTGTTCACAGCTTAGTTATCCCACCTCCGGAAGACCGGGGGGACGTACGCGTGCCCCTGATAATCCCCAGAAGTTCCATGGTGTTTTCCGATAGATCCGGGATGTTTTGGTGCCTTGGGATGAACGTGGGATTGGATCTGCAGCAGTACAGTATTTGCTGCGTCGGGGAGGTGGCTTGGGACGCGGTACCGAACCGGCGGTCCTGGAACCCCCGAACACGTCAGTACACGCGGCTTTGCGGCTGCAGGCGCCGTGCTGCAGGTATCCAGACTGTAGGGAGCGTCTCCCTCCGCGATGGAGTGTGAAATTGAGAAGAATGTGAAGCTTATCTCCAGAAGCCCAACACAGAACAGCACTATTCCTCCTGCACGATCATGCCTCCCTGGAGCCGCAAACTGCGAGGTCTTGCAACTAAATTTAAAGCACAGAAAATCCGAGACTATGTCCAAATAAAGTGTGTCGCAAAAACACTGGAGTGATAATGAAAGGCACAGGTGTTGTCGGGGTTATTCGTAAAGGTGTTTCTGTAACCCCTAGGTCTTTAAGGGCTTCACAGGTAAATAGCCTTAATAAGCACTTTAAAATCTGCCCGTGAACTGGAATTAAAGCTGTGATGTCACACTAAATCTCCGTGACTCACGCCTGATGACTGTACATGTCACAGCAGCTTTAAGTAAAGGCTTTCAGACAAAGTGGGTGTGTTCAGTAGCCACACGGGTGAGCCTGTGGCCTGTGTTCAGTGGCTGAACACTTCCCCGACGGAGCCCAACGTCGGGCCTAACGAAGTCAGCCATCCAGAAGCACTCCAGTTTGCTCTGTTGGATAATGGGATACATGTAGGTCACTGGACATCATTCAGCATAGCTGGCAAACAAGATCAATTTGAAGTAAGGCAACAGACTGTAATGAAAGCAAACCTATTATGGCTCACATTGTACTGTAAACACACTTAGCCATTAAATCTTAATGAAATGACTTTAGGCAATTTAAATGGAAATGTAGTATGATTTAAGAATCTGACGCGGCCATTTAAAAAAGTCTGCCTTTCTGCGAGCCACAGTTCATAATTCTGTTTTTAATTTATTTTTTGGTTGTGTTATGTTATGTTGTTCCAAATAAATGATGTTCCTGGGGGATCATTGTTCTCTGTGCACTGGGGGATGGAGCAAACAAAAACTTCACCCCTTTGGGGGGAGGGGGGCCTCGTACAAGCCCTGGGGAGGAATCTTAGAGGCCACATTTTTGCCAAACATTAATGGGGAACATTTGCTTTTCGAGACTCGGGTTGTTTGGGGGTTGGTGTAGTGGTGTGGGGGTGATTTACATCCCCCAAGGATGGCGTGCCAAATCCTGTCAGATTTTATGGTAAAGTGAAGTTAGGGTCCAGAGTAAAGTGAGGAGTCTAAATCATGGATGTTGGCACACAGAGCCACAGGTGGGACAGCTCTGTATGTGGCGGGGGGCAGGGGGTGGGGCTTGGGTGTACTGGCCAGCCGCTGTGCAGAGATCTGTTCCAAGCCATTGGTGGCCTCTTTTGGGTGTTGTGACAGGTGGGGGTTGAGGTATAGACAATCCAATCATGACAGACAACGACTGGTGCTTCTGGTGGTTGAGCAGGGGAAGAACGAGACTATAGTAATAAATGTGATAAATAAAATGCTTCAGCCAGTCAGAGTGAGCCTAATTGAATAAGTGGTTAGTGAAAATGGATGGATAGATTCTCATCAGTGTGGGCCAGATCGATGCAGAAGCACTTAAATTTGCTGATTTCATATCGATGACATTCTTGTTGATTGGACATTAAAATGAAATGGTGTTTTCCATTCCTTTTCTGTGAAGGCATGGTTGAAGACTTCGTCGTACTCTAATGTCATAAAATGAACGAGAAATACAGGGAGTTTAGGGAGCTTCTGATGAGCACCCAGCTTCTGTGCTGTACGGAGCGGGTGACGATCTCATCTTCACCATGAATAGCATTGCCACCTGATCCTGCTTTAATTCAGCATTATTTGCTCTAGTTGGAGTATTTGCATCTTGCCATACAGGGACCTAACAGTTCACTTGGAATTTTAGCAGGTAGCGGAGTGTTGGTGAGAAGATTCACACATGTTTCTGCTAATTGTCTCTTGCTGAGTGCCGGTGTGTGAGGCGTCTGGAGATTACTGCTGCGTTGGTACTTAGTGGTGGGGCAAGTGAGTATCATGAGCTGTAGAGAGTGGCTGTGTCATGTGCTGTCAATCAAGTCGCCGACCTACTTTATGTGAGAGGAATCCAGTAAAGTAACCAATGGGAAGCAAGCTGAACTGGTCTGTGATTGGTAGGGCTTGATAGTCCCGCCCACTGTGGCTTGAGGAACCAATGGCCTGTGCTGTCCATCCTATGTAGACAAATGAGGTTGGTTTTACAGAGCATCCGCTGTGCGAGGCACCTGCTACCGGCCTCGTCACAGTCTGAGGAGCATCATGGGCCCAAATTGGCGTCTCGTGACCCCTGGAGCCTGGGCAGTAAAGGGAGGATGCAGCCCACACTCCGGATATGCATGGATTACATCGAGCGGTGCCACTTGTGCCCAGAGTAATGACTTAATCTGTTAATTGATTGAGCTAATTAATCACTTTACTTGACGTTCTAAAAGCATTTGTTGAAGAACCTTTTTACATCCCTCACGGAATAAAGTGATTAACCCTGGGGTTCATCCCAGCATCTATGAGAACGTGATGTTCTGCTGCATTCTTAATGTCCTTAAATCAGTGTTTCCAAATCTGATCCTTGGGGACCCACATTTTTGCTCCCTTCCAGCTTCTGGTAAAATGTGGACTGTGGCAGGGAGCTGGGAGGGAGCAAAAACGTGGACCGTCTGTGGGTCCCCAAGGACCGGGTTGGAAAACACTGCCTTAAATGCCTAAACTGCTGCAAAGATGAAGTCTTCTAACCCACAGTGGGTGGGATTGTTGCTAGCTGCCACTCACATATCAATCACCAATCCACTTCCAATCTGATTAACGTATGGGCTCCCATTGGACTGAACAAGCTCGGTAATCCCGCCCACTATGGCTTTTGAAGCTTTATAGCTCCTGGGTAGTTTGATCTGAGTCATTCTTGGATGTCAGAGATGTCAAAGGTGAACACCCACAGCCTAAGTTGGAATGACAGGTATTTGGGTCCGTAAGGGTGTTCTGGTGACCTGTGGGACATCTGGCTGGCCCTGGAAGACTTCGTCATGCCTGTTGCTAAGCGATGGTGTATTGACCTACTCTGAGCCTTCCCAAAATACTCCCCTCTTTCCGCTGTCCTTCATATGCTACTAAATTCAATTCTTAGCGCTTGAACAGTGGGGACACACTGATGCACCAGTACGCACTGATTTGGGATTAATTTGAGTGTAAGTAAGCGACATATAATGAAAAATGCTTTCTTAGTACTGTGACTCTATTATGGATGAAAACAAGAAGAAATGCATTTCCTACTAACTCCCGTTAACTAAGAACTTGCTGATTTTAGAATTGTGATTGGTTTGTGACCAGTTGGTTCCACTTAGTGTTTTAATTGCTATAAAAAAAGACACAAACTAAAGGAAGGATGAACCCATACCTAGATGGTCGCAGGTTTGAATGCTGTTGGTGTGGATATTTGCTCTTGTAAGTTTATTGCGATGTATGTATGTACAGTACCAGTGAAAAGTTTGGACACGCCAATCCGCCTACAACAGAGGTGGCTAATCTTAGCCTTGGTTAAAGGCTCTATGGTGGGATTACTCTGTCTACCCAAAGATTCGAACCAGCAACCTTTTGAGTCCCACCCCACAGAGCTGCCCCCCCCGACTAATCAAATAAATGTGTAAAAAACTTTTTTGGTCAGTGTATAATTCCATGTATGTCATATTATACCTTTGATGTCTATAATTATTCTAAAATTTAGAGAATAGTACAAATAAACCTTTGTATGGGTAGGTGTTCCAAAACTTTTAACTGGTGCTATATGTATGCAGGACGGAATGAGAGTATTAAGTGCCCCTGGACAATAGAACATGTGACGCTCACAAACTTCTGAAATGCAGCCAACATAGGCTTCTCAGTGAGAGGCATATTACACGAACAATACACAATCACATTAAACAGATATTAAATTGCATTTACTTGTTAAAATACATTCATGAACGGAGTATGTTGGGGGGGGGGGGGTTGCTCTACTTTGTGCCCCCCCCCCCTCCCCGAGGACATCGTGCCCCTGGGCACAAGCCCAAATGCCCATATGTTTAATGCGGGCCGGTATGTGTGTACTCTGTAATGGACTTGCGTCGCTTCTGTACTCTGTCCTTGGAATAGGTTCCAGGCTCCCCATCCAGGCTAAGTGGGTGGGAGATGAACAGAATTATCATTAAAAGGATGAACGGCATTGTTTGGGTTGTTAGAGAGGAGGCCTGATTGCCAGAATGAAGAATCAATGTAAAGCCGGCATCTCTATGCCGTAGGTGACGGCCGCATACATGCTGTACAGAGACGGAGGCAGCTTCATTATCACACAGCATTACACAGCAGCATTAACAAACCTCTCTTTCTGTCACATCGGATGCCGAAACTTGTGCGTCTTTCTTAAAGAAGAATTTGCACCGATGTGGCGTCTCAGTTAAAAGGAAATTCGCCGGCGCTCGTCCTGCGAGAGTATTGACTTTGCTATTTGCTAAGGTAACACATTATTAATGTATTAAAGATTATGCTCCTTCAGTCAATAAGGCTGAGTGAATTAGCTGAGTGTTTTTACATGGGTACAGCCCTTACTTTAGAGGAAAAGAAGTCTAAACTAATTTCATGTGCTGCAATCAATGCTTTAATGCATATTAATGTGGTACGTGGTCATTGTGTAAATTCTGCTTAACACAGAGCTTTACATAAAACCACACGGTGCCAACACTGGGGAAAACGCTGACATGTACAAGGCAGGACATGAGGGTGAAGTCCCACAGGTGAGCCGGATCCGTTTGACCGACTGATGGACCGATGGGCAGTCTGCCCACGGGGCGGCGAGAGTGAGACCGCAGAGTGGCCGGTACGGGGCTTGCAGATGCTCCGGCGAGATTCCTTCATCGGGTCTGTGAAAGGGAAAAAAAAAATGCAAACTCAAATCAAAGATCCCGGGGTAGTGACACCGTGTAATAGCAGCGAGGGGACGTGTCAGCATGAATAACACTGTGATCAAACAGCGTCACAGTTAAGAGGGGCACTTCTGATCTTGGGAATATCGC
>JAODJU010000036.1:5507284-5520386 GCA_026776725.1 Gnathonemus echidnorhynchus | reverse complement strand
TGCCTCTTTCCCCCCCCCCCCCCCCCGCCCCCGCCACCCAGCAGCAAGAGGACCTCTCCCACCCTCGAATCGCGGGAAGATTACGGCTCATTATTCACATCAAGTATTCTCACATGCCGCTTATCTTGCCTTCTGCGGCTCCCTCTGGGATGAGCGGTGCCAGCCCAATAATACCTGAATTTCGGAAGGCCCGAGGCCAGTTGGGCCGGAATGTTCCGGCACGTGCCGGCGGATAGGCGGCTGGTGTCAATGAAAAGATGGGACGTGCTCTCCCCATCATTAACATGCATGGTTTTGCAGGGCATGCGGGCAGTAAGTAGGGCAGCCTGCTGGGGTCCTGACGCCGTATGCTAGTCACTGCGCACAGACTAACAGAAAAGGTCAGATCGGAGAGGAGCTGTCAGCTCCGGTCGTAAGAACGCCCACGCGACATGCATGACGTGTGTATACTCCGCCAACGTGGAGGAACTCATTCTCTGTGCTGATCTGTAAAGCTCCTGTCAGGACGGTTCTCTCACTCCTACCCCCACTTGTCCGCAGCTGATGCACAGTTAGGGATTGTGGCAGCGTTTCGTCACTGAGACGTAGCGACCCCATGCAGTTCAGGCCGCAGCATGAGTCACGCTTTTCCCTGGAGCCGCTGTCATGGCGCTCATAGTGTTCTTTTACATTTATTTATCTTGCCGACACTTTTATCCAAAGCATTGTACAAATGGGAGAGCAGGGTCAGTCGGCCCCTGGAGCAACTGGGGTTAAAGGCCCAACATTCTGCCAGCCACAGGATGTGAACCAGCGACCTTCTGATCACAAGCACAGCATCCTAACCCCATATGGTGCTCTCTCTCTCTCTTTCTCTCTCCCCCCTCTGATAGGCCGCTAATCCACAAATCACAGATGCGTTTCAAGGCTTCATTATGGGCTCTGGCCCCTCCCTCGTTGTACCTCTGTCACCTGAATGCCTCTGCTGTCACCTGACCAGCTCAAAGTCACCCCATTGGTTAACCCTGTCCATATCTATCAGCATGGTTAGTTTGATCGTCTAGTGATAATTGCCCTGCAAGCTTTAGGTACGGCAGATTTCTGCTGAGGATAAATTTCTTTGAAAATGTATATTTGGTGGTTTGCCAGTCAGTTTCTTTGAGGAAAAAAATCAGTAAAATGGAAAGATGAGACTTTTGAATCACATCTATCGGATTTCGGAGAAGATTCATTTGGACGTTAAAAAATGCAGACTTGGAGAAGCGTCACTCAATCTGCATGCAGAATCTGAAGGGGCCTGGGATGAGATGCCTGCAGTGGCCTATGATTGGCTCCTGACCTCCCTGTCTGTCAGCCACCGTCTCGCACCTCACTGGCTTTTTATGCCGCTGATTTTCACTGTAGCAGCTTCATGAGAAATCGAACACTCAGACAACAGAAAACTTCGCCGAGTTACAGATGAGATGGTCTGTCTCCTGGGAAATATATAAAAAATTAAAAGTAGAGCCCGTGGAAGGGAAGTTTTCCCGAGGGCTGCGGCTGAGGAATGAGCCTAATCAGCGTTTAATGAGTAACGTTTGCAGCAGTGGTGACAGTCAGCTTGCATCTTCATTTATCTGTAAACATCACTCTGTGTATTTTAAGGTGCTGTGGCCCCACAGTGGGATTTCAGGGACCAGGTGACTCTGCTTGCATTATGTATCGATGGATTGTTGCAGCTGAGATAGTAGCTATTATTATAAAGCTACAGGGCTGAAGGTTTGTAGACGGGGGGGGGGGGGGGTTGGTTGCCCACAAACTCATCAGCAACACGGCCAGTCAAGGTCTTCACTACCTCCTTTATGATTTACCAGTGCTTCAAATAAACAAACTAAAAAAAATAACTGGCTACATGTTGTGCAGCCGAAAGATTAGTGACGTGAAAATG
This sequence comes from Gnathonemus echidnorhynchus, assembly GCA_026776725.1. Classification (NCBI taxonomy): domain Eukaryota; kingdom Metazoa; phylum Chordata; class Actinopteri; order Osteoglossiformes; family Mormyridae; genus Gnathonemus; species Gnathonemus echidnorhynchus. The sequence continues at coordinate 5,518,480 of JAODJU010000036.1, read as the reverse complement.
TGTTTCACTAATGCAGTTTGATGCCTATGACAGGCCCCCCGCTGAGGCCCCCTGCTGGCCACTCCGTGCCGTTTCCTCCCTAGCCGCATATTCCCGGTGCCCCAAGGGTCGGCTTTCCGGGTATCGGGTCGGTATGGTGCCACTCAGAGGCTCCCCGTCAGCATTCTGTTAGCCACACCATCCCGCCGGCTCGCTACAGCCTTCCAGCTGTTTCTGCACAGTTAATGAGTCTGTCTTCTGTCTCCTTCGAGCCTCTAAAGTTTCAGGACCCTGTTTGTAAGGTGGCCTGGGAAGCCGGCCCCGCCTGTGCTACATTAATCAGATAAAGATGGGGGCTGGCTTTGTTTAGTATCTCTTAATTAGATAATGTTCAGGGAGCCGACCTTTGCCTTAGCTAAACAGGAAACAGAATAATCCATAATGATCTTGGCGCTTGGTGCAGGTGTTCGGCACTGAGAAAGCCGCAGAGCAGCCTGACAGAGTGGCTTCCTGAAGACCCTCCCCCCCCCCCGGATTGGGGGCGGAGCTAACTCACCTTTGGGGTCTTTTTTACCTATCAGTTTCTGCATCAGTTTCCACTTCATTGCTTTCCTTTTGGGGGTGCTCTTATCCCTTTTAGGGGTGTTCTTTTTACTTTTGAGAGTGCTCTTATTCCTTTCGGGAGTGTTCTTATTCATTTTGGGAGTGCTCGTATCTCTTTTGGGGGTGCTCTTATTCCTTTTTGGGGTGCTCTTATTCGTTTTGAGAGTGCTCTTATTCCTTTGGGGGTGCTCGTTCATCTTGGAGTGCTCTTATTCCTTTTAGGAGTGCTCTTATTCCTTTTGGGGGTGCTCTTTTCCCTTTTGGGAGTGCTCTATTTAATTTTGGGAGTGCTCTTATTCCTTTTGGGGGTACACTTATCCCTTTTAGGGGTGCTCTTATTCATGTTGGAGTGCTCTTATCCCTTTTGAGGGTGTTCTTATTCCTTTTGGGGGTGCTCTTATCAATTTTGGGAGTGCTCTTATCCCTTTTGGGGGTGCTCGTTCATTTTGGAGTGCTCTTATTAATTTTGGGAGTGCTCTGTTTCCTTACACATCTATTAGAACAGAAACAGTAACGGCTCTGATCATTTTTCCATAACCATCTGTCAATTGAAAAATCCCTGAAAGACACTGTGATTTGTTCTCCTGTGCAGCTCTGTTGCTATGGAATCAGCAGCCATGTGCGGGGGGGGGGGTTGTACATGTTAATGAGAAGTAGGACTGATGAAGGCGACCCCAGATCCCCCCCCCGCCCAGGGCCGCATGCCGCCGCCTGGCTTTGTCGTGCTCGGCACTGAAGTTTATCCCTGCAGTGTGTGTTCCTGGGGGGGGTGGGGGGTTCATGGTGACGTGTGATGTGGCTTTGATAAGATCGTCAGCTGCCGGGACAGAGTGACAGGTGACTCTGACAGGCAGACTGGTGTCAGTTTAACCGAACTTGTCCTACTTGCACTCTAAGGTGAGATTCCACCTTAAACATCAAATGCCAGCACGCTGGGGAGGTTTCATGCTCTGACGGCTCAACATTGCCATTGTTTACCGAAGCAAATGTTAGAGAAACGGTTCCTTCCCAAATACATTTTTGCGCGTTTTACGTTTGTATGTCACACAGTGTAAATTAGGTCACACAGACTGTCTTGCGATCTGCCTGTTCCTCCATACATTGCTACGGTTTTCAGCCTGTTTTGAAACCAGAATGAACGTGGACTGGAGCAGCCCCCCCCCCCCCCCCCCCCACCAGGAGTGCAATGGGTGAGGGCTGGGGTGTGAGCAGTGCATCTGCATTAGTGCCTCTTTGTGTCAGTGCAGGGCAGGGATGCTCATGTGTGCTGAATTACAGCTGTCTCTGACCGCAGTGAAAGAGTCCTGTGTGTTTAAGAGGAGACGCTGGGGGAGGGGGCTCCTGTGTGCCCAGCTCTGTTTTTTTAATGTGCCTGCCCCCTGCTGGAGGGGCTTTTCCAAGTCGCTTTACATGTTTCCCCAAGACGTGAGTCTGTTGGGTGGGGGCGGTGCCTGATTCCCCAGGGAGTGGGAGGGACACATCACCCCCCCTTTCCCTGTGTTTATCCTAACCCCTTCACCCCCCCACCACCCCCCCACACACGACGCCCCAGACACTGACACACTTTCCCTTCCATCTGTGTTTCCCTACCCAGAATACCCTAACAACCCGCCGCCTGGGGGGCGTGACAATCCGCAAGAGCAGCAGAATCCCGGCGCCGCCATTGGTGGAGCGGTGGGGGGCGTGGCCCTGCTGGGCGTGGCCGCCGGCCTCCTGTTCGTCTTCCTGCGGCGCCGACAGCACACCTTCAAGGGTGACTACAGCACGAAGAAGCACGCATTTGGGAATGGCTACAGCAAGGCTGGCGCTGGTGGAGCCCCCCCTCACCCGGCGCTGCCCAAAAGCCCACAGTATCCCGACGACTCAGACGACGAGAAAAAGCCACCCCAGATCGGCGGGCCTGCCGCCTTTGAGGGGGGCGAACGCGACTCTGAGGACACCAAGCGGCCATATTTCACGGTGGAGGAGGCGGAGCGGCGAGAGTTCGACGGGCGGACTCTCTCCTTCCAGTACGAGCCCGAGCCCGAGATCACCGATGACATGGTGTCCCAGACCGACGGCTCGGTCATCTCCAAGAAGGAGTGGTATGTGTAGGGGCCCCTCCCTCGCTGACCATGCCCCCCAACGCCCCCACCCCGGCACACATCCATACGTCCCCATAAAAAGAATACGGAATAATCCGGAATGCGCCTTCTCAGCCGTTTCCAGACGTCAGTGTGATTCACATCGTGGTATTTTAACAACGCTATTAAACCAGTCATTAAAAGGTTCATTCGTGGCCAGTGGCTGGTGACTTCACTCCGCCAGGAAGCCTAGCTGCTTGATAATAATAATTGTGCATAATTTCTTTTGTCATGTTATTCTAAATGTATCAATTGTGTATGAAAAGGGCATTGCTGCACCTGTGGGCTGACTTCTACACTGGATGTATGATATTTCCTCTTACTCCTGCATTTGCTCGCCAGCGTTTCTCTTTCGTTTTTGGCGAAGCCATTGCTAACACCAAGGAGAAGCGGACCTTGATGCCGCCAGGCCACCTGCAGTTAACCAATCGAATCAACCAATCAAAGGAGCTTTTGCTGGACCTATGGGCCAATCAGAAAGCGGCACTAAGCCACGTGCCTGACCCTCTCTGCCAGCAGCAGTTGCTCAATCCAGAGTCTTGGAAAGCAGGACTGGTAGATAAGTGTGCAAAGCGTTAAACCTCTGGCAGGAAGGTTCCAGCTAACGGACTAGTGTCACCTTCACTGTCACGTACCGACACCTCACCAAGCTTCTAGTGTCTTGATGCCACATGTCATTTTCACGCCCCCGACTGCCAAACATGGCGGAGTGGATTTCCTGGCATCCAAAACTTGGCTCTCATAAGTGTGGGGAAATCTATTTGGTGCCAAAATGACGCACTGAAGTCCAGTCTCTTAATCCGCATGTTTCCACTACCCTCGTTCCTGCAAACCGCTGCCAGTCACACGCCTTCAAGAACTGAACGTTATTTTGTCATCATGTGACAATGATGACACTTTGCTTTCATCAGTTTTGCATTTTAGCCAGTCTCTCTCCATGCTAGTGGTTCAAATTGATGAAAACCAAATGTAGAGATGCTCAATATACCAAGATACTGTAACTGAAACAGGAGACTGAACTGGAAAGTGGGCGTGAATTGCTTGACAAGTAATAACCTTAATGACATCAGCGCCTTGGAAAAGCCCAATCCTGGCCTCCACCTCACCCGTCTTTGAGAAAACCCAGTTAAAGACACGGAGTGGACATGGAATGCTAGCGTTTGTCAAGTACTGGGCTATGCATGCAAGACAAACTGATATACAAACATCGCAGGGTGTTGAGCACCAACATAACATGTTTTCAGTTCTCTCCTTTTTTCGTAAATACATTTTTAATTGTCTTTGATGACCGTGATGGCTCTGGGTAAATGTGAGGAGCCAGCAAATCCATCTATCCTGCCTGATTTTCTTTTAAGCGTTTTGTGTCTTTGGGTGGTAGCTCTGTTGAATGATTATGTATGCAGTGCCAATAACTCCCATGTGTAGCAAACTGGTCCTTAGTAGCATCCAGTCTACAGTGTAAAGGAGTGAAAGAAAAGTGGTGAGGCTCATCAGAAATTCAGAAACATGTCCACCTGGTACGAAAAAGCCTCGTGTTTGGGTGTATACGTGCAGGCTTTGCTTCTCCCCCTCCTACATCGGAGTGTGTGTCTTTGTGTCTCTGCTAAAACGTGAGAGGCCTGCCAGCACTGGTACAGAGCCGGGTCTGTGCTCACGGACCGTGGGAAGGACTTTGTGCCGGGATCTAAGGAGAGGAACCTCCGGAAGAGGACAAATCTGTCGCTTAAGCTGACTGTTTTTTTTTTTTTTTTTCCCCAGCCCCAAGTGAGACATGAGTTACATTTATAACCTTGGGGTGTGATGGATGCTATGTTGCAGCTGTTTGTCTTCTGTCTGGATTATTATGTACCAGTGTCGTGGAGTCACATATGTTCCCTGTAATTTAACAAGCACAAAGATAACCACGAGAACTGTAGAGGCACAGAAAAGCTATCTGTCTGTGAGTTCCAGCATCCGTGTTCCCATTCATCTCCCACAGATGCCTTTATTTCCCTAAATGAAGATTTTACTGTATCTGTCTCTGAGAAAGTACAGAATTGACTGGACGTACAGTTATAAGTGGAGTTTGAGATTTGAGGTTGTGCGTCACAGTGTTTACATTGACATACACAGATAATAAAACGCTTTTGTGCACATTAAGGTCCATGAACACGTGCCCGAAGTTTCGTTCTGACCGTACCCAGCCACTTCGGGGGCCTCACACTGGAAATGGAAGCTGCCTTGTGAACGATGGCGCTCGCAGAGAGACGGGACGCGTCCGCGTGATCCCTCCACGTCACGGTGACGTGAAAAACCTCCACGGTGACGTGAATGCCGCCCCCCCCCCCCGTGAGCTTTCCCTTGTAGCCTCACGCCTCGATGCTGCTTAATTACCTCCAACGTAACGGCCTTTTTTTAACTTTTTGCTTTCTTTGCTACCATAAAGGTTGAGACTTTTTCTTCTCTCTGGTCAGATTTTAATCTCCTGCTATCTGCAGTTGGTGAATGGGGCAGCTGAGGCGGGGCTTTTACACCACATTTACTGAAGCGTACGCCAGTCGCTTTATTCGTAAAACTCGTGAGTACGTGGAAATACGAATGAATGAAGCAGGAATATCAGTCAGTATTCGAATAGCTTGTGGCCACCTTCCTGGTTCGCGTTTTACCGCGTTTTACCATGTTTTACCTATCTTGCGCAGTCATATTTAGCATACTTCTAAATGTTATACTCATGCTTGTGGATTTGACTCTGTCTTGTATCTGATAGACCAGCCGTCTGTTCTGAGTAATGCAGTTCATGTTAATGAAGGCGGTACTGACCCAGCTACTCAAAGTGGAGTTACTCATAAAAAAAGAACGAAACTGAAGAAGGCTATGAGCAGACAGCAGTAATGTGTGTGAGATAATGGTCCACTGAGTCCTGTGAGCTATAGTGACGGTCTGTACACAATGGTCTTCACACAATGATGGTCTGTATATGGGTGTTTCTCCATACCAAGGATGCAAAGATCATACTTGTGGTCTTGGCTAAAACGGTCTTGCTAACTTGCCTTCCAAGAACGAAGTTGGGATGCAAGGAATCATGGGATTGGTCTCGTTTGGTGACAATGCAACCAATGTATCCTAGATATTTGGGATGGGGCAAGAACGACATCCGGGGACTTTCACCATCCTCCATACTTCTGTTGATGAGTATTGAAACTTGTCTTTGGCAGTGGAAGATGATGTAAAACGGGTACATGAGAACACAAGTATGGTCAAGTACGCATATTGAGAAACACGCCATGATGGGCTGTTCATGATGGTCTGTACACAATGATTTGTGCATGATGGTTTGTAGATGATGACCTATACACAATGGTCTCTATGTGATGGTCTGTACGCGATGGTCTCTATATGATAATCTGTACGCGATGGTCTAGATGTGATGACCTGTTAGGGACTCTAAGCCTAGTTTTTGATGCCATTTCACAAGATTGTGTAAAAATATAAGTATCATCAAGTACATTGAGTAATCATTTATTGAATAGTAACTGCTGCCAACGCAGTATAATGTATGAGGGCCAAATTTCACCTTCAGCAAGGGATCCTTGTTACGGCATACAGGGGTAAATAATCCCATGCAAACAGAGAAATGCTTTGCTGAGTTTACAGTCATACATACACACATATATGGGCAGTGGTGGCTTGATGGTTAGGGAAGCGCCCTTGTAATCGAAAGATTGCAGGTTCGAATCCCCCACCAGCCACTCACCACTGAGGTACCCTGAGCAAGGTACCATCCCCAAGCACTGCTCCCTGGGCGCTGAATTAGCTGCCCCCTGCTATGTCACGAAAGTCTCATATGGGTTAAATGCAGAGGACACATTTCATTGTTGCGCACTGTGTGCTGTGGTGTTAACAATGACCACTGATCACCAAATTCAAATATATCCTGTAAAACTATCATCATGTAAGCAGGGATGTTATACCTGCAACCACTCCTGCTCTGGAGTTAAGTGCATCAGAATGAGCCGTTCATCTTCATACAGGAATGATGGCTTCAGGGAGTACAGTTTGACGGCAGCTATGTCAGGGAAAGAAAGATGAAGGGCGATGCAGAAACTGAGGTACCTCCATGGCAGGAGGTGGATTCTGACGTCTGAGGAGCTGTTATGCGAAGCTTCTAGAGTCTGTGCATCCGCCGTCGGCTGTCAGGCGAGACTCACGTGAAGGACATACGGCTGGTTTGAGGGAATCGGCACGTGGTCCGAGAAGGATGACTGCGTAGCCCGGCACAGGCATAATGCGTAGCGGTAGGGGGGCATTAGAGGCTGTCTGTGCACACGTGTGGTGTCACGATGATCCAGACTGGACCTACTGACGCTACGTGTAAATAAGGGGATTTAACGTTCTGTAATATAAGTTCCACTCTAAGAGCCCCTAGTGACTCTTGTATTACATGGGTGATATTGTATTTGTAAGTCAGAGGGTACATTAAGGTTGTGTTTTCCTGTGGTTTGTGCTGAACAGGGGTAAAAGTTTTTATCACCATTTGGTGTCTTTCAGCAACTCTTGACAGTATAAAGATCTGCATTTTATAAATAGTGTCAACTAAATCGATGGTAATGAGTTTTTTTTTTTTTTGTTATGATTTTTACTTAAGATGTGTACAGTTGAAGGTGCGTTTGTCCACAATAAAAAGGCGTTACACCGCACTGTGGCCTCTCCCCTTTACTTTCTCCGATGAATGTCAACGAAAGGTCAGTCCAGTATCGACTGAAATTACTCTTCATTTTGGAGTGTGTTAACCTCTGTGGTCCGTACAAAGAGGAGAAAACATTTACTTTCATTGTGGGCGATACATTTGAAAATAATAAAACATCATCTAGCAAAGACGGGAAAGTTCCTGGACCTGGCCAAGGGCGGCAGCTGCTCGAGTGCTCATTCCGGAAGCTTCCGGACTCAGGCCTATGCCTTTCAGGGTCAGCCTACCACTCTGCGGTCCCTTGACTGTGTGAGAACCCCTCCATACTGTACGTGCTCTGATAACCACCTCAAATCACTCTCTTCGTGTAGACAAAGCGCTGATGAGTCACACGCGCGCTTGCACTGCAGCGGGAGGCGGGGGCCAGCTGCGGCTGGACGCATTTACACGTTATGCAACCGAATACAGCGAAATTGCGATGCCGGTCTGAAAAACGACGACGGCCCTTGAGCGTTGGCCAGAGCAGCACAAAGCAGCTTCCGTGTAACCAATGTATCAACGGTGAGATTACAGAACCTTCAGCGTGTTAAAGGTACCTCTTCAGCATATAATAAAATCCTCACACAGGTGCAGAAATTAAAACCGCGTGTAATTTTCGCACGTTATGCAGAACCGTGAGTTTCTGACTTCATTTGTTAAACAACCAAATACAGGCCAATTGCAACTATTAAGTCTTTACAGTTCATTATGTCGCCAAATAGCTAGCTGTTATTAACGGAGATGTTTTGACTAACAGGATAAAATCCGCAGCGATGCACTGTTGAAAAGCTCTCCATGAATGCAACAGCTGCATGTATATTAATCTAACAAATAGGCCTGTTGATTTTTTTGTGTGTTCACAGAAATAGCATTTAAGGCAGGGAAAAAAACCAAAGTTTATTAATTATTGGCTATTTCTCACATCTACAGACCCAGAGATCCATGAGCTTTTTAGATGTCTGACAATCAGAGTCACAATCAGGTTTATAGGCCAAGGATGTTCACACACACGGGGAATTTGTCAGCCAATGGCTCTCATATGTACAGTGGACACATACGCAGGTTAGACAAGACAATGGTCACATACAGGATAGGACATTTATACAGTATCACACATTGGTAGGTAACAAAGAACACCATATCAGTGAATAAATACATCGTCATATGCAGTTTCTAAGCTAACCAGGGTGGTCTTTAAAATATTTAAATAAAATATTTATCATGTTTGAGGCTGAATGGTAAATATTCTTGGTCTACCAAGATTTTTCCTTTGACTGCGGAATTTATGCTAATAACCTAATGCTTGGGGGGAGGGGGGGCGTCAACTGAAGTGGCTTTAACCCCTTCCTTACCAGTTTGAATGCAATTACTTAGTCTAACAAAATCAGCGATTTATCTATGGAATACATCAGTAACTAGGTATTCAAACACAATAGTTTGTGTTTATTCATAGTACTGAAAGCCACGTCAATGATCGCGGGGTAAATTAAGATTCTAGTAATTTCCAAGAATGATTCCAGGGTTAAACATGTCTGATGCATATCCTGGCCATATTCAGGGCACAGCCGAAACCTAGACCACGGAGAAACACAGGTCCAGCCTTTACATGTGCACTCCCCCTGGCCCTGGCCCCCGGCCCGCGGGCTGCTGCCACTCCCCGCAGGTGAGCGAGCGGGACGGGAGTGAGGGCCCAGCCGAGGGCCCCGGTGGAGAAGCAGCCACCGGCAACATGCCTCAGCATCCATTGGTTTGCAAGACAGGGATGTCTTCCCCAGACACAAGAGAACATTCTCCCATTCTCACACAGTGATAATAATAATAATAATAATAATAATAATTAATAATAATAATAATAATAAATAATAACAACAAAACAACAAGAAGAACAACAGCAATAATAATAATAATAATAATAATTATATGTACCCAATGACCCGGCTGATTAGTGGCAGTGGATAATAGATTTACTGAAAGAGAAAACAAAGCTCTTAATTTACACAATTACACAAAATGTTAATCCACACCCATTACGTTTGTGACAGATGTTGTTTAGCAATTACCAGTGTGGTTAATTGAAATAAATAATTACCACGAGAGAGTGATGGATAGACTCGGATTCTGGATCACATGATCTCCCCCATATCGCCAGTGTCTGGACCTGCTTTCCAGATGACGGAGTGAGAGTTCGCACATCGAGGCTCCGAGCGACACTGGAAGCAGGACTCAGCTCCCTCACGCCGGTGAGGTCTCCATGTCTCCATATGTATGTGGTACGCTGTGATTTACACCTTCGACGTTCATTATCTGCCTCTTCAATAACAGTTTGGAGAAGCATTTGGAAAGTGTAATAAATTACGGGGTGGGGGGGGGGCGACATGTGCGCTAATTACCAATGAAGGGATTTGTGTGACTGTTTAGGGCTCGGAGGTGCAACTCACCTTGAGGTGAAGGGAGATTGATGTGCACTTTTAATCATTGATGTCGTGGATGCGATATTTGGATTGCTTTAAGGGTTTTATTTTGGTTACTCTGATGAATTTGTGGAATTTATTATTTCATTATTAATTAGGAAGGGAAGGAGCTGGCTCCTGAGTGATTAACCTAGGTTCAGGAATAGCAGAATTAAGGCAAATCAGTTTGATTTACAGTGATGGATGGAGCTATACATCTCTGTCACCCGAATCGCGTTAAATAACTGTAAAAAGTTCACAAGCCTCCGGTAAGTTTAATAACTTTTACACATCAATCCTTAGTGGCTAAGCTGCCCTTTTAAATAATAATTCATTTGGGTGGAACTGCAGGTGAGCTAAACTCCATGAATATTTTGAGGAAATGTAAGTTTTCTGGCCCATAATAAACATCCATAAACACTGCTGCCTGACAGATTCTCCTGTCTCCCATCTCTTCTCTCAGTCAGCAGTAAAAACTTTCAGTTTTTCCATTTTTTCCTCGTCCTGCTGGTCCCTGAGCATGCACCTTATTCTGTGATTTTTATTTTGAGGTTCTCACACTTGTTTTTAATTTCCGGTCATCAGCTTAGGTTCTTGTCAGGCCTTCACAGACCAATTCCGTTCATTTGCACGGTGAGCGATGTAGCTCTAGTTGGGTTCAGTGTCGAGGGTCACCTGAACGTTCTGTCTCCTTGGCCGCTGTGCTTCTCTGCACCACTGATGTTCACGTCTGATGCATCGAGGTTGGCCTCCTGGTCAAGCTGCCATGCGCCCATAATGATCTATGTAATGAGCGCGGGCTGATGTACGTCACCCAGAAATCCTTCTGTGAAACCCAATACCCGGGGGGGTCGGAGGGTCTCATATAATCGTCATGGTGAGAAAAGGCTGATGCCACACATCGCAGTCGATAAAGGTAATGAAGAGCTGATTCTGTACCAGAGCTTCCTGTGAACAAAGAGAAGGTCCTTCTCCTGGGTGGAACATCTACCATCTTCATCTACTGAGTCATTTCCATTCTGCAACTGTAACTCTTTTATTGCACTTTTTTTGTCACCATAGTCCTCGAAGATCAGGTTGAGCAGATCTGTACGGTGGCCGAGAGAGCTCAACGCACTGCAACTTCAGAAAACACATGCAACCAGAAAAAAACCACAACAAATTAAAGAAAACAACAAATTAAAGATGACAACACAGGCGCTGCAAATACGGAAACGCGCAGCAAACACACAAACGCGCTGCAAACACACGAACGCGCAGCAAACACACGAACGCGCTGCAAACACACAAACGCGCTGCAAATAGCAGGGACCACAACGGAAATGTTTCAGGGGGA
>JAODJU010000036.1:5486966-5500032 GCA_026776725.1 Gnathonemus echidnorhynchus | reverse complement strand
GAGGACTGGGGGAAGGGTGCAGATCCAGGCTTGGAATCTCTCTGCAGTTTGTCAGACATGCTGAGGAAAATCAAAGCAGATGGAGAGGAGGGGGTTGGGGGGGGGTGATAGAATGTAAGAGGGACGGAAATATAACACAGACATCTCTCTCCCTCTCTCTCTCTCCTTTTCCTCTGACTCTTTCAGCATTACCTCTGAGATCACAACACCCCACCCACCCATCCATCCATCCATTAACCAATCAGATATGATCACACAGGGTTTGGAGTGTAGGGTACATGGCAGGAACAGGTGATGCCAGTCTATCACCACCTCCCCCCCTTCCCCACACACACACATACAGACACACACACAGACACAGACACGCACACACAGACACAGAGACATGCACACACCCAGCACGTACAATCCTAAACTCAGCCCAATAAAACCAATAAAAATGAAAATTGATTTAAAACATTGTGGCTCTGTTTAAGCACACTAACATTAAATAGAGCCATTTTGCCTTGCTGGAGGGTCCCCACAACATCTATTTTTTGGAGTGTGAAATCCTTGTGGACACACCTCTCTGGAAAATGCTTACTTTTATCTGAGTGCTGATTTATTTGCTTACTGAGGTAAGAAATGGAACACGGCAAAGGAAACTTTGTACGACGGGGAAGCCGGCAGAGATTCTGTGATCCTGGCTCGTAAAGGAATGCAGCCAGCTGAATCCCTGGCGAAGCAGATTCACAGGTGACGGCACAGTGGGTTGACACAGCGTGTCCGTGTCACCCACCAGCAGCACGCTCGCTACGGCCACCGGCACGGACCTCACGGCATCGGGGCCTGACACCAGGGTGAAGATGCTGTTCTGGTGCCCCTCTGCAGTTCAGAGACATGCAGCGTGTGTGTGTGTGGGTCATGTGTATATTACATTGTAGGGGCCAAATGTCACCACAATGTGATAAAAACCTGTTATTTTGATGTTATGGGGACATTTTTTGTTCCCCACAAGGGGAAATTCAATCTTACAAAAATCTGTGACTGCAATCAACAAACTAAAAATGCTGAAAGTCTTGAATTTTGTTTGGTTACTTATGGTTAAGATTAGGGCTGGGTAGGGGGTCATCATAGTTGGGATTAGGGCTATATAAAATGATGATGAGTGGATGAAGAGTTCCGACAAAGATATAGATACCTAATATCTCTCTCTCTCTCTCTCTCTCTGTGCGTGTGTGTGTGTGTGTGTATGAGCACATTCATTTGTGGTGTCGGTAACATAACCGGAGGTGGTAACTCAATCCACACCATGTTAAAGTTCTAATGACAGCTTTTTTTTAAAAAAAAATGCCTGCTTTAAGAAAAAGTGAAACGGCATTTGGCAGATTCCCAAGAATCTAATTCAGTTGGAGAGTAAATACTGGTAATTCAGGTGGTAACCTACAGGCGGCATGTTGAAGGGAAGACAGGCACCGACGGAGGAATAAAGCCAAAAAACAACAGTGTCTCGCTTGCAGCCTCTGCTGAATTACAAAATTACATCCACCCAGTCTTTTAGAAGCTTAAAAGATGCAAAATCTGACACCCCCAGCCCCCACACCCACACACCCCACACCCACACAGTGGTTACCATTACTGGGATGAAGCAGGATGTTAACATGGCGTCATGCCGTCAAACACGTTAATCGCCAGTGCTACGGTGATGCACCCCAAAACACAGCGTGTCACACAACGTATGGCAATGCAGAAACAAATGACAAATGGTAATTGCTCAGAGAGGAGAGAATCTTAAAGACGCGGGCGCTTAATGTCATCCTAAAGGGTACGGATCTAAAAATGACAGCGGGGGTCTACCCCGGGGTTGATGGGAAAGCTCGTTAGGGCTTCTCGCTGTCTGGAGGACGACGCCTTCAGAGAAACATCGATCCCCTTCGGTGAGGGTGTGGAGAATGAATATGAAGTATGTCCACAGGGTGTGATATTGTCGGTCTCCATAAGGCATCTTCACCTGCACTGCTGATGTCTTCCTGATGAGGACTTGGAGATGTAGGAGATCAGGTCCATTCTGGTGAAGACGTGCAGGCTGTACACATACAGGCACACTCCTAGCTCTATCCTTGAAGCAGTCTTCAGTTGAATTACACTCTAATGCAGTGTTTCCTAATCCGGTCCTCAGGGACACGTAGACAGTCCGCATTTTTGGTCCCTCACAGCAAAATTGTGGACTGTCTGCCAGGGAGCTGAAAGAGAGCAAAAACATGGACTGGATTGGGAAACACTGTTCTAATGGAATTTATGACTGCTGACCCTGGAAACAGAGGTGGCCTAAAGCTGACAGACAGACTCAAGCCAGCGTTCAGCGTTTTCAGCTCGCTGAGGCGGGACTGCCGCTTCAAAAGGAGCGTGCTTTGTGGGCATGTTGACAGAACTTCTTCTGGAGTTACCGTTTTGATATTTTCTTAAAATATGTCACAAAGACAGTGGAACTTACGAAGGCACACATGGACACACCAAGGGCAAAATTCAGGATTTCAAATCAACAAAAGACAGCTTGTCTTTGAACCACTGAAGGTGTGCCATGGAAAATGGGAATAACTGGCAAACAAAGGCAATGCAGCCCCGACCTTGGGCTGGGTCAGCGAGCTGAGGATATGTGTACGCATGAGGCTCTTTTACAAGCACCAAAGTGAATTAAACCCCACAGCAAAACATGAGCTGCCTTCACAAATATCACTGAGGATTCAACCGATGCTGGAGGCCCTCAAAGACCGGGTGGTGCTGCCGTTGGTGCGCCTACAGCCGACAGCAGACCGATATCATGGCCTGGATGTCCCCTGACAAACACTAGTCAGGGTCACTGACGGACACTGAACGACAGGTCATCAGGACCTCGACTGTGACCCTCAAACCCACGGCTTCCACGGTCTCCAGCTTATAAATAAACCCTCTGAGGTCTCCTGCCCGTTTCCCACTTGCACCTGGGATGAGGAGCCAAGGCCTGATTTTGATCTCAACCTGTCTCCGTGTATTTTTATGTTTTTGCTTTTCAAAGGAAACATTAACCTCCTATTTTATATATCTGCATAGGATTTTATTATAATTTTTAAATTTCTTTGACGGTATGAGCAAAATCAAAATCCAGGCACTTGCTTAACTTAGAATGATTATTATTATTATTATTATTGTTGTTGTTGTTGTTGTTTGTATCATTATTTTCAAAAGCTTAGAATTGTAGCTATTAGTAATGCAAGTAAAATAGCCAACAAGCCCCTAAACATGTAGTTTTCACTAAGAGACATACAATATACAGTAACAGTTACCCCGTGTTGTAACCGAAGGTGAGAACGGACTGGGGAATCAGGAGCAGGAAGACAGAGAATCAGGAACAAGGGGTTTATTAAGGAAAACAACAAAATGAGGTACATAGACAGACGGCAGACTTCAGTAACGTTTGACTTCAATGACAAGACTGGGGAAACGTACTCTGATGCGGACTTAAATACACAGGACTTAATGGAAATAACAAGAAACAGCTGGTAACATTGAGATTTCACAAGTTAACGAGGGGGCATGGCAAACGGAAGGATCGGATGAGCCGGCCATGACACCCTGCCAATAAACATAATTTCACCTATCAGAATGTAACCAGACCTCCTCCAAAGTGGCTTTATAGAACCCATGATTTAAAGCTTTAAATCTGAAAAAGTTATACACCCTTTGCTGTTCATTCTTATGAACACTGAATGTAATAAAATCTAAGGGGCCGTTGATAACATGGTCATTCTGTCTGCAAGACCAACTAGCACTGCACTACCAGCCGATGGACAGAAAGATTACGTGTTGTGCGGTGACTGATAAATCAGTCAAACATGAATGAGCACATTGCCGATGGAAGGGTCACTAGATTTAAATATTTCATGGATGTGTTCATTTTATTCACTAATTAACATAATAACTGTGTTGAAATTTGGCCCATCGGCTTTGACTGCAAAAAAGAACATTTGTAACAAGCAGTTCTTGAGGGTAAGGTGGAGATTTCAAATGTGACACGTTTGGAAATATAAAAAGTCTCCAAAACCAGTGTCCTGCGGCTCAGCTGCTGTCACAGGCCAACTCCTTAATGGCATTAACAGTTTTCCAAACAGCTTATCAGCAAAGGCACAGAGCTCCGGAAAAAAACAAAGAATCCTGATGTGAGGAAAATGCACCTTTATGAGTTTCACCCGTCACAATGACAGATGACAGGGACACAAAGCGAATACAAATCAGTCCTCGGACACAGATAGACCCAAAGCTTGTTTTCAGTGCCATAACTTTCTCATTTCATCGCAGTTGGAAAAGTTCTGGTGTACAGACAGCCTCCTTCGTAGGAAGTGTGAGATTCGTTACTCAGGTAATGTCCAGCTTTCGCTTTCTAATAAGCGAGCGGAGTTTTAGGCAGACGGTGATTTCTGCAGCACTAACTTCATCCATCCCATTTCGGCGTCTGTCTTCTAAAGCCTTGTAGAGTTTGCTGTGGGTCACTAGGGGGACAAGGCCCCAGTGTGTCATTGAGACCGTCACTGTCATTAACTCGCTCCGAGCGGATCCGAATGAGGGCTCTCCCGCGAGGCCAAGGAGATCCCCCAGCCGCCCAGATATGCGGCTCGACCCGGTGCCCTCTATCTCTGTGAGGAAGTCTGATCCCTGTACAGCACTAAGTAGCCGTGCTCCGACCTGTATTCCTGCCGTTATCCTTTTCCATACGCCGCGACGTGACCCGCCTGGCAGGTTGAGTTATTGCATCACTTCATAATGCCGTGCACGGTTACTTTGCGTAAAGGTCGACTTTAATGAAGTGTTAAGTGAATTAAGTGCACTTGACTGTAGTGTCACTGTCTAATCACCATGGCATGCTTGTTCCAGTTAAAACTAGGAGAATATTAAACTACACTGCTGGAAAGCAATGTGCTCTGCAAAAAGGGAGCTTTTTGCTTTGAAGGTAAATTGGCTCTTCTGAATTCTGTGAGATAGATTCCTTGTAAGATCATATGTGACATTCAGTTGCGATGCCTGACGGTAAAAGACCTCCTTTAGATGTTGTGGCAATGGGAGATGAAAGCAGAAAGATATCACACTTTCAGATGAGTGGCGAGCACAATGATGCACACGTGACTCTTGATGCTTTCACTGACTCTTCTTGAAGGGCTTCAGGACCAAGCTTTTCCTCATGGAATAGCCTGGACGGGCTCCTTGCTCATATGGCACATAACCTGAGTAACGACCGTACCAGGTGTCCCCTGCCAAAAGGCCGCGAGGGGACATCACACATCTCCCAGTGTGTTAAAACTGCAGCTTGTGGGTTTTCTGGGAGACACTAATAAAAAATATACAACACTTGTGTACCGTCCAACAGATTGCCATTAAAACTCGAGCTAGTGGGTGGTGTTTTGCACAGCACGCACTTTGGGTGTCTGTTAAAACACACACATCCACTCACTTTTCCTTCACTGCTCTCTGAGTGTTAATTCTGCAGTTTTCTGGCGGAAAAACCAGTCCGTCACAGACTGGAGCATGTAAGGCCTCTGATTTCAGAGTCATGAACCTCAGCTCATTTCCTGAGGTCTCCAGACTGCCTCCGCTCCCTCTCGAGGGGACGTCGAGCCGTTCCTCATAGCCGTTATTAAATCGCAGCTTACTCTTGGGTCCGCATTGCCATGGCTACACAAGGGCTTCCTAACTTTTGGCAGAACTCCTGTCTAGAGTTGCATTCCGTCCACTCATTAGTGTTCCTCATCTTCTGATGTAGGAGCCTGGGCCGGTCGCACCTCTCGGTCTCTGGCAACGAAATGCTTGAAGGCTGCTTCTGGGACCTTGGGTCGGCTCTGAATCATGGAGAAGAAGCTCCGCCCAGCTCAGCTTTTCCAGGTCCCATTTCCCCCCGCAGAGATTTTCTTGCCAGTTACAGAAGAATGCTGTTCCTTCCTTGTGCTCTGCTCCATCTCTGGCCCCTGTTAGGGGGGGGGGGGGGGGCACGTGACGGGTGTTTGCTTTTCGGCGAGTCAGCCAGGAACGTGGATGCACCCCCCATCTCCCCTACATCCAGTTTTACTTCCCTCTCTGATTTTCACTTTTTTATTTTGCTCTGGTTCGGCTCGTTTTCTCGGGAATTGGGACCTGACTTGAGGGAAATGCCTAGCAACAGAGAGAGAGAGAGAGAAAGAGCTCAGGCAGGCTGAGCGGGGGCCCGCTTTTTTCATTATAACGAGCGGCACGCCGGGCGGCAAATTCACGCAGGTTCCGCGGAAAAAAAGAACAACGGAGATGCGCGCGCTCACGCGGGACGGCTTCAGGTGCTCTTTGAAACACCATCGAGACATGAAAAGAATCATAAAAGGCTGAGAGTCTCTCTAACAAAGTGTCGGGAATACAGCAGAATAAACCCCACTTTAGTGTCGCTTGAAAGAATTTATATTACGGCAGAGTTTCGGAAGGCACCGACACAAAGAGGAGCGGGTCCATTCAGCCACACAGAACTCATTCTGGGCCAATTTCCTGGTGTATTTATGGGACCAGACTGCTTCTGTCATGCAAAGCTGTCCCTTGTGTGGAAAAACACCCACAAGCCCTGACGTTTTTATATAGAACCATAGTAGAGAATTTAAGACATTTAAGACAGGCTAAATCATTCTGTGCCTTATCCACAAAGACAGAGAGATACTGCATTTGGAACAGTGTATATCATGGCCATTAGGGGGTGGAGTTTGAGGGAAGCAGTCAAATAAACGTTCACAAATAATGCCACTTGGTCCACCTTGGAAATGAAGCACATATATGTGAAGTGACTTTAGTCACTGAACGCTGCTCATTGCAGAGGTTCTCAGATGAAGACAGACCTATATAAAATCCACATAAAGCCACCAAGTTTACTCCTGAATCACTCAAAGCCTGAGAATCACGGCCCTCTGTTCCTTGGTGATATATGGCATGTGACTGGCACTTGTAATGACTGTTTATGTGCTGCTCTTGAGGCCTGCTGCCTCCCCGATGGAGATGTAATGTCCACCTCTTATATGTGAAATGATATTTGCCATCAGGGTTGGTGCCTGCCCGGCCCAGTCCCATGTTTCTTTTCCCCATTTGGCCAGCAGCTCCCGCTGGCCATACTGTTTGGTGTTGCCCCGTGTGTTTCCCTACGGCCCAAGCTTCCATGTGGCTCAGACGCTGACACTCCTCCTCTCATGAGTTTGAGGCTGACCTGAGGCCTGCTTCACCTTTACATTTTGGTTTTGTTTTGACCCCTTGGTGTCTGTATGGTTAACTTGTTTATGGTTACCCTGCCCGTGCCTTGCCTATGTTCCGTCTGTGTTCCTTTCTACCCTCAGTATTGTTGTTCCTGATGTTGCTCCTGCCTTAATTTAGTTTGATCCCACGTGGTTTGTTTATTTTCTGTTACTTCCTTGATGTTCTGTTTTGTTAATAAAACCCTGTCTTGACAGAGCCGCTACGTGTATCGTCTCTTCCTCCGTCATATACCCTGCCATAACAATGGCATTATCATTGACACCAGATCCAGAGTTTAAAAAAAAGCATTCAGTTAATCCATCTAAAAAAACGCTGACTGAAATTTACTTTGAAAACAAGAGAAAATATGCTATATTGTAGATTCATATATAGAAATGGCAATAAACCAGATCCTTTTGAATGTATTTGCCTGTGGCTTGTCCTCAAAATGACGAAGGACATTTTAATCCTGAACAGAGATAAACACCAACTGTTGCAGAAGGCTTCTCTGCCGGGAGCCCTCTCAGATCCTGGACTGGCCTGAATATTCTGGAAACTTCAGAATATTCACTCTGCCTGGGACTCAGACGCGGCATGATGTTAACCCAAGAAGGAAGTGACAGCAATGACCTTTCCGTCACACACCTGGCTACCGAGGGGTCATTTGCACTCACGGTGTATGTGTGTGTGGGGGGGGGGGTGGTGGCTAGAGATCCGTTTCTGTGGAGCGGCTCCTGCACTCTCAGCCAGGAAGTGGCCTTAGATTAACATTCAGCCGGAAGCCCAGCTGTGCCCCATGAGAGGTGGCCGCCGAGATCGCCAGCTGAAGCGTCACGCATTTCACAATGCATCTCGGACTGCCCGTTGCCTGGAGATTAGCGATGCGTACCCAGGGTCAGTGGCTGCTCGGGAGGGGGGGGGGTCACCGATATGCTCTGTGGGGCGGGCATGGTGCCGTGTGACACCCTCCCCCCTCTGTAAAGATACGAGGGTGGAGGGGGAGGCAGGCAGCAGCCTGGCTGGAGGTAAAAACAGTCGAATTTGCCGGCTGCCCGTCTGTGTCCTCCACTACAAATTTGATGCTTCCCATTTTTGCCAGATCTCACTGAACAGATGTCCTGTCATGTCATCCAAAAAGCCATTAAAACCCTGATGTAGTCTTCCAGATATCATTATTTGATGATATGAGCTTTCAACGACTCCACACATTTAGCAACTGGTAACTGAGTAGGTTAACAAATTTTGCTCGGATTATTTTGGAGGGAAAACCTTAATCTGTGTTTATTCCTGCATCAGAGAGATAGCCCATAATAAGCTGCCATTGTCATTCCTTGGTTTATATTTACCCTTGTTTACATCAGTGTGAGCAAGTCACAGCACATTTAGTGCGACGTTAGTTTATGAAGTCCTCGTGCAGCTTTGAAACGCGGGATCTGTTCCCTCCAGTGGGTTTTCCCAGCAACCTCCCAGCTCAAGGCCCAAAACGGCCCTTTTTTATATGGAATTAACACATTCCAGGTGCTGTCAATTTGCGTGCGACGAGCTTCCCAGCTGGCGCTGTGCCAAACTGCAGGCCGACACGATAGTGTTTCAGTGTGCGAGCCGCTCAGAGCGAGACACAGGCGCAGGCCTGGGGGGTGGGTGGATGTAGCGGGATGGGGGGGGCAGCGAGAGGAGTAATGAGATTCGGATAAAGTCAGCGGGCTCTAGCCCGGCCTGGCAGTGACGGACGCTGATTTATGGGCTTCATTAAGACAGATTTCTAATGCTTTACTGAGGTCTGCGGTATCTGCCTCCGATGGGGAGGCCAAAAAAAATCCCATTTGAATTAATTGCAAACAGACCTTCTGGGCCCCAGCCAGTCTCCCGGGCTCTGGCCCCTGGCTCAGGGTGCCCGTGGCATCCTCCTGCCTTTTGTGTTCTTTGGAACAGGTGGCCCTCACACGCCGGCCAGGCTCCTGAGCCAACATGGCTGCCCGGCCATCTGAATGCTCCCCGAGAGAGCTGGAATACAGCGGGACCCCCGCTGTCCAGCCTTTACAGCCCGGGGAGAGGAGTGGAACCAGGGGGCGTGACCTCAGGAAAGCTCCAGAAACTTAGGCATTTGCTGAAGCCCGGATCAAAAAGGAGCCAATGCCACTAAATGCAGCAGGTCTGATGTAGACGGCTAATCGCCTAGCGAATTCCAGCCCAGAACGCTGCGGTGTGTCGGAACAAGCCATCCGAACCCTGAGTCGGTGACAGGCACAGCGGCGCGGTCCCAAAGCAAACCTGTTTCCACTTAGCACGGGCAGACTCAAGCCCCACAGTCTGGGATGGGCTCCGGGGTTCTGGGCGGGTGGAGTCCGGTCCAACTGGGGATCTCAGCGGCTCGCTGGCCTCTTTGCCACGTGTGACTAATCGAGCAGATGGAAACACAGAAGTGCTAGATGCTGCTCTTTTCTCCTGGCCCCCACAGGTAAGGGGAATGGTGCGAGCAGATAAAATCCGCAGCGAAAGCCTTAATTGGCAATCGATTTTTACCACATAAAACACAAATCAGTAAAATTGAAAAGTCTGTCCGTTCAGTTCCACTCCTGCTTTGTTCCGCTCTGTCCTCTGGGAATCCTTTTATATCCAAACTGTATCCACTGCCATGCTGCTTTCCAACAGCCAGTACAGTTTCGTTGTACTCTCATGTTCCATGGATGAATCATTTTCTGGAGAGTCTGTTTCAGAGTGCACCCACAAACTAAATCAGGAGCTCTGCTGCCATTTCCAAAGCCTGGGTAACATTATTGTATAAATATGCGAGGAGAGTACAGGTGTGGTCTGAATGCAGTGTGATCTGTGCAACTGGAACAGCATGAAGTATGTCAATCAATGTCTTCTCTCTAGGGCATTATTCACTAGCAATGGCTTCATTTTCCTCTGTGCTGTAGACTGACTGGCTAATCTGATGACTGTGTCACACAAACTGTCCCAGTAACTGGACCACGGTTATTTGACTAAGACAAAAATGGGATCACTGATATTGGTGACATGGTCAGTGGTGTTCCTGTAGGTGTCACCTTGGTTACCCCAAGAGCATGTTTTTGTCTGTGCAAACGTTCACGTTCAGCTGGGCGTGAAACAGCCGTCCGCAGTCCCACCTCCGAGGTCCAGCGAACTAGTAGGGACAAGGCTGAGCATTCAGTTTTGCTTAAGGGGGTCAAGGCACTGTCAGCTAATGGGCAAGAAATTCAAGCAAGCTGGAACCATCAGAGGGCACTGGCGAAATGTGGCTACGAGTCTTCACGGTTCGAAAGGATGCCATAGTGCTGAGATCACCCAGCTAGCCTGGAGGAATAACTGAGAGATAGGGAGGGAGGGTGAAAATGAATGAAGAAAATTGTGAGAATGTGGGCAAGGCTATAGCCAGCAGTCAGGGTTCATGACATGAAAAATCTATTTCTGTTTTACTACAGATGTTCAGGAAGAATTCAACATGTTCATTCTGGAAGAGAGTGGAACCAAAAGGAAGTCAAAGGGAAAAGTCAGGAAGAGAGAGGAACTGTAGAGAATTCAAAGGGAAGCTGAGAAGAGAGATGAACTGAATGGAGTTCAAAGGATAAAGTCTGGAAGAGAGAGGAACTGTAGGGAATTCAAAGGGTAAAGTCCGGAAGAGTGAGGAACCGTAGGGAATTCAAAGGGTAAAGTATGGAAGAATGAGGAACTATAGGGAATTCAAAGGGTAAAGTCTGGAAGACAGGGGAACTGTAGGGAATTCAAAGGGCAAAGTCTGGAAGAGAGAGGAATTGTAGGGAATTCAAAGGGTAAAGTCTGGAAGACAGAGGAACTGTAGGGAATTCAAAGGAAAAAATCTGGAAGAGAGAGGAACTGTAGGGAATTCAAAGGAAAAAATCTGGAAGATGCCTCCATGTCAGAACATGGAACGACAGGCAAACAAAGGTAAGAGCACATGAACAGGGCTGAAGGTGTGACCTGGTGT
Source organism: Gnathonemus echidnorhynchus (assembly GCA_026776725.1). NCBI lineage: Eukaryota > Metazoa > Chordata > Actinopteri > Osteoglossiformes > Mormyridae > Gnathonemus > Gnathonemus echidnorhynchus. The sequence continues at coordinate 5,488,817 of JAODJU010000036.1, read as the reverse complement.
CACTGCCATGCTGGGAAATGGCACTGTGACAGGACCAGCCTGTCTGCCCATGGTGCCCCTCTCATGGGAGCACTTGGTGTCAGCGGGGGGTGGGGGCCATGGTGCAGTTCCGTCCATAGGCCATGAACGCTGTAGTGACAGGAAAGTACTATGGCAGGGCAAGTCAAAGTGCATTAGCAGTCACAATCAAGATGAAAACATTATTTAGAGTGGAAGGCCAACCCCAGGCAGCAGCGGATATGCATAAAAAGTCACGTTTGCCTCTTTTTGGGTCCAGTCAGGCCTGTCATTTATCACTTGACAACCATTTTTCAGCACCTGCAGGAGCTAATAACGCTCGCCTCACTCGCTCTTCGACTGAAGGAGCCGTTTCCACTGGGCTTTCTCCCCATGACATTTCACAGCCTGCCTCTGCTTAGACATTTCTGTGTTCTCCAAACGCTCTGCTCAAGCGTTCGTGTTTCAAAGAATATCTAAAAAAGTGGGCTGCAGTCGACGTCAGGAGACAACAAGCTGCCGCATATGACTTTCAGTCTGGTGACCCTGAACGGGCATATTTTTTTGTGAGATACATTTATTCTCATCTCCAAGTCCAAACAAGAGTTGGATTAGAGTTCATTTTAAACTGTTAGTCTACAGATCACTGGAGAAGTGATTCGTCTTCAGAATTTAAACGTATTTGTAGACTTGGGCTTCTATGTATGTCATACATGACTGACCTTCCTTCATGTTGATGGGTTCTGCTTTAGCTTTAGTAATCAGACATAATGTAGCATCACGGCCTCTTCCCTCCTGTCAGAGGAGAACGTGAGCTCACTTCACCTAGCAGGGGTTTCATGTAGTTATGGAACGGCAGTCCAGGCCATTAAGGGAGATTTCTGAATTATTCTTACTCAGTTTACTAAGTTCAGTCGAATTTTCTTTGCGATTGGTATGATGACAGGGATGCCTAATGACCTTTTGTAATGTCGCATATCCCTTAATAATAACATAATACCAGTTAACATCCATAATGTTACATTTTGAGTTTTTCTCACTGTGAAAGGATAATAGACGTCTAGTTTTTTTTGCTCAGTGGATTCCTGCTGTTTGGTTTGGGCTGACAGGACCCTTCACTTGAATGAACCAGTTCAAACAGTCATCTTGGACAAGGCTTTTGGGAGTGATTAAAGTGGCGGGGTATGATCTCTAGAGCACCACAGCTTTTGAGGTTGAATCTTCAAAAAAAATAGTGAAATGAATGTGACAAAACGTGTTATATAATCCCCCACAATGGCTTTCTGGGAGTGCATTATTTTCCACAGGGTCATGCTTAATCTTGCTTGTGATCCTCTTAGCTGTGGCTGGGCTGCAGTTCAGCTGAAGCTCAGCTATTAGATTTAATGGGGGTGGGGGGTGTATTGAGAATCCATCCAGCTTCAAACTGCTCATCCTGGCCAGGGTCACGGGGGCCAGGAGTTTATTCCAGGCGGCACAGGGCATGGGCTGGGGTGCACAATGCATGGGGACTGCAGTGTGTCAGTTAAACGCAACTGAAAGATTTGTTTACTGGTGTGTTTGCTGATAAAACTGATATGCTTACATTGCTGTATGAAATTCGGGTGTTTTATGCTACACTGCCTCATGTGGAGCCAGGCATTTGTAAAATGTGTAAATAAAATGATCATTTGCAGAAAATTGGTGGTGCTAGGGTCAGGATCAGAAAGCCTCCTGGGCAGTGAGTGGTGTTAGGATCAGGATCAGAAAGCCTCCTGGGCAGTGAGTGGTGTTAGGGTCAGGATCAGAAAGCCTCCTGGGCAGTGAGTGGTGTTAGGGTCAGGATCAGAAAGCCTCCTGGGCAGTGAGTGGTGT
>JAODJU010000036.1:5421287-5451532 GCA_026776725.1 Gnathonemus echidnorhynchus | reverse complement strand
ATTTGGCTGAACAGCATCCAGACCTGTTAGAATCTTATATACCTGGATCATGTCCCCCCTTAGTCTCCTTTGCTTGAAGCTAAACAGATTCAGCTCAGCTAACCTCTCCTCATAAGACATTCCTCCAGACCAGGAATCATTCTTGTAACCCTACGTTGCACCCTTTCCAAGGCAGCAATGTCCTTCTTAAGGTATGGTGACCAAACCTGCACACGATATTCTAGGTGGGGTCTTACCAAGGAATTGTACAATCGTAGCATCATCTCTCTTGGCTTAAACTCCACAAACCTAGAGATGTAACCCAACATCCTATTGGCCTTCTTTTTTGCTTCCCTACACTGGTGAGAGTGGGACATGGAAGCATCAACATACACACTGAGGTCTTTCTCATAATTAGCTTCCTTTTTTTCAATGGAAAATTTTTATATATATGTAGATGTGTGTGTGTGTATGTATGTGTGGGTGTGTATAGACAAACACACACACACACACACATGCATGGTAACCCTAACCCTAGAATCCTCGCTTCTCCATCCCAGCCAGCGACCCCTAGCTGAAGCTGACGGCTGTGCAGTCCTGACCCCAGCCTGTCTTCCTCTCCACAGCGGCCTGTAATCTTAAGTTCCGCAGTTCTGCAGTGACTTTACTTGTGTATTAGTCTAATGGCCTATAAGTATAGCAGCATGAGGAGGCCTTATAAATAAGCATTAAAATGGAAAACTTCATTTAAATGTAACATCGTCATCCTACTTATAAAATTACAGCCATTACATACCCCCAAATTTTCCTGTCACCTGTGTGTATTTTTCATTTTACCAGTCATTTATAGGGACCTCTTTTTTTCAAAATGAAAAATATGAAATGCAAAAAGTATTTTTGTTTGCTGTGTTTGGCCTAAATGTACTAATTGTGCAATGTACTAAAATCCCAAACTAATGAGCTTTGATACAGAGAACAGAGCAAATGATGAAAATGGCATTGTTTTTAAATATAACACTGTGTGGATGGAGGGGGGGGGGCACTCAACTTCTTTAGTCTTGTTAGGGGGCTGGTGTGTGTCACCTAGTGGTGGGAAGGACGAGAAAGGGGACTTTTTACCCCTGTGACAGTAAAAATTACTGTGAGCTGTCAGTTACAGTAAGTCTGTTACCTATTGGGTGATTAGGGAGTTACTGACAGCACATACAAGCCCCTGCCACCAGGGGGTGCTCTGGAGTGCTCAGCACCAACGCTGTCATCAAGACGTGTGAATATCGTTTCTGATAATGTCAAACAGCACAGCATCACTCTGTTCCTTTACCAAGGCTGAACTGTAAGCGCTTTTAATTAACTCTCTTCCACTGAAATGCATGTTCAGTGGAATGGTATAAATCAGATTTGGCTTTTAAATGATTATCATATGTTTTACTCAGTTGTCAGTACCATAGATTAAAAATAATATTACTAGGCCATTAATTAGTCAGATTTGAAGGCTAATTTGCATTTGCAAAGGGATCCAGAATCTGCATGTAAACTAAATAGAAGATTTAGCAATGCGTTCAGATCTTCGTGTATTCGTGAAGGTGTGTGTGGTATGCAGAATGGTATGATCCACTTTCAACCCCCCCCTCCACACACACACACACACAAAAACACACCCTGTATTCGTGAAGGTGTGTGTGGTATGCAGAATGGTATGATCCACTTTAAACCCCCCCCCCCACACACACACGCGCGCACAGAAAAACGCATCCTGTATTCATGCAGGTGTATGAGGCATGCAGAATGGAATGATCTACCTTGACACCTCTCTCCCCCCCCACTTCCTGTGCTCATGCAGGTGTTTGAGGTGTATTCAGAATGTTTTCACTGATGAGACTTCAAAGCACTTATGTAACTCGCTCTGGCTAAGGGCGTCTGCCAAATGCAGTAAATGTCAATGAAAATAAGGTGTGCAGAATGGTACGATCCACCCTGAGAACCTGCCCCTCCCCCCCCCCCACACACACACTTCCTGTATTTGTGCAGGAGTTTGAGGTGTGCAGAATGGTACGATCCACCCTGACATCCCCCCCCATCACCACCACCACCCTCTTACAATGGGACCTCTTTCAGGTGGCGTGAAATTTGATGGTAACATGCAATCACTTATAGGATTATAAGTTAGTCCCTGGAGGGCAGTTGAAGTTTTAAATGCCTTTTTTAAGAGAGATACAGTGATTTCATATTTTCATATTTAGAACCGATGCCCCACAAATATTTACTGGAAAGTGCCTTGTCTCACAGGCTGAATTGGGGAGATTTATGAGTCACTATGCATTTTCAGGCCAGTGCTCAGGTGTGTGTTACTGTGTGCCGGTGGACAGTGTGGCTGATATAATGTGCTGCTACTGTGATCCATCCATCCATCCATCCATCCGTCTTCCTCCTCATTGCACATCCTGGTCTGGGTCTCAGGGGGCTTGAAGCCCAGCGCAAGCACAGCTGGGCTTGATGCTGGGACACACACTGGACGTGTTCCCAACTGACAGTATAATGCAATATTAAATCTACATCACATCCATGGTTAATGACCGTTTTTTAATAGTTATAATTGGCCGGTGAGTTTAATGCTGACACAGCGTCAATCACAGTCAGCCAGCACAACTATCTTACTTTTAGAGGCTGTTATTCGTAATAAATATGAAAAACTACTCAGTGAAGCTGCTCTTTACAGTCCTCTGTATATTTCCTCTGCCAGCCCATTTGTTAGTGCCCAGCGTAACGTCAGCTCTGTCAGATCCCGACGGTCCCGTACTCCGTGGAAAGGGAGCATAATGGAGTTTGACATATTTGGAAACAAACAACGTGAGAAGGCGACCCCCCCCACGGAAACACCCAGCACGTACTTCCAGATTCTTCATGTGCAGCTGTCTGGGGCGATGCCGGTGGCTGATGGGAAACCCCCGCTGGAGGTCAGCCCCAGTACCATCTGCGGGGAGGGGGATTTCTACTTACAGCAGATGCGGGGGTCGCCCTAGGCGACCATCATTGCTCGGTTGCCCCCCAGCACACATCACCATCCGAATTTAATTTGTCTCAGACAGTGAGGCCCGCTAAGTCAGCCCCCTCCATAAGATGGCGCCATAAGCAACTGCCTCGTGTTTATTAATTATTTTCCCAGTGGGTCAATGGATTTGTGGGCTGGTAAAATTTATTATGAGTCCCCCCCCCCTCCTGCTGGTCAGCAAAAGTAATTATGGAGGACCCCCTCCCTCTCTACAAAAACTCATCGTGGGGATCCACCCTTCCACCCTCCTGCTCAGGCGAATGTATCATGGAGAGCCCCCAAAATCCAGGCCAGTTCAGCTCAGCCCTGTCTCAGACTGTCTCAGCTGGTTGCCAGGAGACGCTGGGTGTCTTGTCCTGCCCAGAGCGGCGGGATCCGCCTGCTGATGCGCCACAGAGCCAGACATACGTTTCTCACTCATCACGCGTCAGTCGCCTCCAAGGGCGGCCATGTTAGTGTCCCTCCCCCCACTTCACATTTTCAGCAATTAGCCATCAGAGAGAGGAGAGTGCAGCCAGCACTCCCCCCGAACCCCCACACAGACGTCCCCGCAGCCCCCGCCAGTCCCAGAGCAAGGGAGCCCTTTGGGGGACTGTCAGGAGACAGTTGGGAAGGTTCGGAATGGGGGGGGGGGGAGACAGTTCTCAGCCAGCAGGTGTTGGCAGATGTCCTATCGGGTGTTTTCTGTTTGCCCAGCAGAGCATCACCGGTTTTGTGTTTGGCATTTTTGTTTGCCCAGGGGGAGCTCACCTAGAAAATAATCAGTCAGCACCCTGTCACACGTGCTCGTACAGGGAGGCCAGCGCGCCTGGAATCACCGGCCAATCAGGTGCCGCCTCTCGCCTCCCTGCCGCAGGATGTATATTCTGAGAGTCGCTTTGGCTGGTGGCTTTAAGGTGGTCAGCGAGTGCGGCGGCTCTGGACCTGCTGTCACCAGTGCTTAATTTGTGCTGCAGCTGAGCTCCGCCACCTCAAACGCTACACCCAATGTAATTAAACTTGAAATTAATTTCAGATAAACACTGGAATAAATACAAACTGGACCATGGAAGATTTCTAAATTAATGTGTTTCAGAAAAAAAACGCAGCATGCTTTTTGGCCACTGAAATAGATGTGGTTAACCTTCTGGGCCGTTAAGCTCATCTAATAGGGTAAGTCTGTCTTACAGCTAACAAGTGTCGATACAAAATATTGGATTGTTACATGTTTAAGTAATTAATAGTGCATTATCGCTGTTAAAGGCCAATTTGGGTGCAACGTCATTCAGAGCCAGTGTGCTCTAGCTCCTCGTATAATAGCAGGCAACACTGTACAGTGGTATGAGCTCTGCCACTGCAGACACAAATCAAGCACTGGTCTTCGCTCTCCGTGACATGCTCGGGGCGGAGAAGCAGTCTGCGAGCAAAGAGACACGCCCCTTTACCATCCTGATTAATCCATGGCAGGAACACGGCGCGGAATTGACGCCCTCATCTGTGCTGATTGCTCGTAACCCTTGGCGGCTGGCCGCTATTTTGGTAAGAAACGTGTTTTTTTCTCAGAACGCGGCGCAGGGTGGTGGAGATCACTACGGAGAGCGCTGGAGCATGCACGGCGTTGCCCTGTCAAGAAGAAAGCGATGCAGAAACAGTTGTCTCACAATCCTGCATGACCCAACTCACTCCAGTCCTCCAAAGTGAGATTCGCCCAAAGAGATAACGGCATCAGGGCGGCCGCCAGCCAGTTTAGGAACAGTTTGTACCCCTCTGCTGTCCGGTAACTCAATACAGAGTAATAACACTGCAATAACACTGCAACCTTATAAACACACAGTACACTTCACTAGGCAGAGCGACCCTTTGCTCACTGCACCATATTTCCACTTTCAATCATTTCTTTAATTTAATTTATATTTATTTCATATATTTATACTTTATTCCCTTGTGCAAGTAACTCAACCCAGCATAGGGCAACTGGGTATAGAACATGGATGGATGGATGAAAAATTTTCCAAATTTCTTGATTCAGCCATTTCTTTGGCTTATTTCATATTTATTCCATAAACACGCACCATTGCAGTTACTTGTCTACTCCGATGTTTTGTGAGCGCTTCAGGCTTTGTTTTGCACTGTCGAACCCTGTTACATGCTACCTGTGCCTGACTGTATGGCTCAAGGAAGAATTCCTATCTACTGATGTGCAAAAGGCGAATGAGGCGCCTAGAATCTTGAGTGTTGGGCTTCTGCGGCAGAAGGTAAAGCAGAGAGACGGGATCACGGTGCGCATCTGGATCCCGAGGCTGCCGTCATCGCGGGACATCCCGCCGTTGGCATGGGACAGTCTACGGGGAGAGCGTCTATCCCCCGCAAACTGACGGAAAAGGCCCAGCTGGTTCTGCATCCTGGAGTGCACCCCTGTTAGTTGTTTCTCTTAGGGCGACTTGGACCAGCGTCAACGAAGAGCCACGCCTCATCATAAACGATGGCACGTCATCAAATTCCCAGTAATTCCAGGGAACCGATTTCCCCCCAAATGCCCGACCTTTGCGACACAGATGACGGACGTGCCTGAGGGACTCAGAAGTCTTCGGAGTCGCAGGCCACCTGCCCGGAGGCTGGCAGGATGCAGGGAAACGTGTGACGCAGCCGTGCATCTGAGGAGAGGCTCTCTCAACACGTCTGCGAGCTTTAGCGGTGCTGCGGGCTCATTGAGATGCATGGGGAGGAGAGGGGAAATAGAGATGAAATGGACTGATTCACCACCCCGCCGTGCACAAAGAGAAGGAAACTCCACGTGACTCCGGGAATCGTAACAGTAGCGGGGGGGGGGAGTCACACATTTGCCATTCTCCACCTCCTCCATCCTCTTGTCATGCTGGCCCCCCTGTCTGTTAGGCATCTGTCCACCGTCGGCAAGGTCACATGACCACACTTGTCATAAATCAGGCAGAATTAATGCCAGCAGATTTATTTGGGAGTGTCTCTCGTCCAAAGAACCATAAAGACTCAGTGGGGAAAAAAAATGATATACTGTATAATCCGAACAAAAACAGGAGAGAGCACTTAGGATATAATGTGGCCGACCAAAAGCTGTATGGTATCATGTCTAACTATCTATCTTCTTATCTTAAAACTTCTGATCCAGTACAGGGCTGCAGGAGGATAAGACTTTTCATTCTTTATTCTTTGTTTGTTGGAATTTTTATTAGGATATTTTTGGTCTAAACATGAGAAGAAATGTCTGTGGTAAGAAGTTGTAATACTAGATTTTAGAAGCAAATGGCTGCCATTTGTACATGGAAAAGGCATCAGATGTTATTAATGCGACTGTGATATTTTTATACTGCTCACGCTCAACACAATGTGTTGCATTTTTGTGTCGGTCATGTCAGACTGGAAAAAAAATCACGGAAAGTCTGCAGTTCACTGGTCCAGTTTCATTCTGGCAGCGTTGGGACGTTTGACTTGGAGAGCGCGCATGTTTTGCTGTGGGCTCCGTGACCTTCGACGGGTTGGTTGTGGCACGTCGAGGTTTTGCACAGCTGCCATGGCACATACTTAGCCCGTAGCCGTAGAAACGGGGCAGGGGAAAAAAAAAAAAAGAAATGCGACCTCCTCGAATTTGCTCTGGAACGAGGGGCTTTTCATGTCGGGAAGCTACCATGCAGCGTGAAGCCGTCTAATGCGGTCTCGCATCCTGCGGTGTCAGGCGACAGGCGTGCGCATTCTGCGGCGCATTCCCACAATGGCTGGATCCAGAAAGGAGAAGTTGTATAATAGCGATGCTTTTTTTTTTTACCTTCCAGAAGGGCATCAAGGAGCCCATCCGAGCTGTATGGTGTCTGGAACTGGAAAAGATGAAGTTAATTATTCCCAAAGGCCTGCCTGCTTGCCAGGCCTCAGTAAATTGTTTTCTGGTTTAGCACTATCTGGAGAGACTCTGATGGAGGAGATCTGGCACGTAAACTCTGCCGAAGTCTCGTCAGAGCCAGACTGCAGGAACTCGGCACCCTGCTGTCAGGCTCCTCTGCTGTAATTCAGAAATTCTACACTGTTCTCCCGCATTACGCCCCGAGTGTATGAGTGTGTATGTGTGCATGTGTGTGTGTGTGTGTGTGTGAATGTGTGCGTGCATGTGTGAAGGTCATGTATATATGTCCCCACAATGTGATAAAAACCTGTTATTTTTGACATTGTGGGGACCATTTCTTCGGTCCCCATAAAGGGAAACTCAATTTTACAAAAATCTATGACTGCAATCAAAAAACTAAAAGTGTTAAAAGTCTTGTATTTAGTTTTGTTACTAATGGTTAAGGTTAGGGCTGGGTAGGGGTTATGATAGTTGAGATTAGGGTTTTGCCCATAGAAATGAATGGAGAGTCCCCACAAAGATATGAATCTGTATGTATGTATGTGTGTGGTGTGTGTGAGTGTGTGTGTGTGTGAGAGAGAGAGAGAGAGAGAGAACTCTCTTTATGAATGCATTGATCTGTTACCACAGGATTGGACATCCTGCACAGTCATTATTTTTTCCCCTCAGTTCTGAAATGGGCGGGGGGGAGGGGGGGGGTATGGGCTCAGGCTCTCTGGGGGATTGGGGTAGGGGTTTTGGATCTGGGCTTTGACAAGGGCCTTCCCAAGAGCTCAAGAAATTTCAGATGTGGGCGCAATTTTGCATTATAGCACTGCTGGTTTCCCTTGGTGTGCAAGAGCTCAGGGGTGAATGCAGACCCATCAGCACTGCAGTGGGAAAATCACTCGGCACCAGCAGGGGGTGGAGTGCTGGCGGCCCAGCCACGAGGCCCCCGTCCTTCCCCTGGGAGCGATCTGTGGCATCCTCTCTCACTCTGTGGCCAGAGATGCTTATCACGCACATGAAGAAGCACATTAAAGTTTTCTGCGATGGGTTGCCACCACACCCTGGGTTGTTCCCATCCTCGTCCCCATAGCTTCTGGGCTTCTGAACCCCGTGTGACCCTGTTAAGGATCCTAGCCTAGCGCCTGCCACATCCCGTGACTTCTCCCTAAAGTTGCCTAGTACAAACACAGGCTTCATGGGTCATGTCCTTCTTGAAGGGCCAATCTCCGCTTGCTCATCAGGTACATGATAGGTTACCATTTAAACGAATCACCCTAAAAGATTCCATGAGAGGTTCCGTTCTCTTGAACTACACACCTCCTGTCTAGTACGATCTGATTATTCGCTTGATCTACAAAGAGTTCAAACGCTTTCATGTCAGGGATTGGAGTGACTGCAAACCTCATCAGCCTTCGTTCCGTTTTAATTACAGCAGAAGCTGACGGGCTGCCTTGGCTTTGTAGCAGAGAAGCAGACCGTCCTCTCGCTCCATCTGTAGATTCACTCTTTTGTTCCTTCTCCATGCGAAGGCGGAGGCCCGGCCACCACAGATTACCCTGAAGCAGCAGAAGAAATGGCACAGCGAGCACGGCAGGAATCATCGGTGTCGGCTCTCCTGCAGACGGTTCTTCCTCTGAAAGCTGCTCTTCCGTGTCGCCATTAGTGTCCAGAAATCAGGAAGATGCAACAATGGCTGCCGGTCTTTTGGGCCTAAATTCTGAGTGGCTCTGCCAGTCACATGCTGATGTACCAGTGAGGGGCCAAATGGCTGGAAAAGGTCTAAAAATATCTTCAGATATAGGGACTGATATTTCATCCATGGTGTATTCCAGCCTTATGCCCAGCAATCGACTGGTATCCAGGCCAGGGTGTCCTCCTGCCCTGTGCTTTGTGATTGATTGGCATCCCACCCAGGGTATCCCTTACCCAGTGCCCTGTGATCGACTGGCATCCCATCTAGGGTATCCCCTGCCCCGTGCCCTGTGATGGACTGGCATCCCATCCAGGGTATCCCCTGCCCCATGTCCTGTGATACTTGCCTGGGATTGGCAATAGGCCCCCACGTTCCTGACCAAAATAAGCAATTAGAAGTTGGATGGATGCATATATAGGGCATGTGCAACTACATCCCACACAAATAGTCTGAATAACACCAATGATTTTCTCATGTTTATAATACATAAAACATTCCTTAGAAGTATCTTCGCACAATGTCTGTACAGATGTTCCCAAACAATTCAAAGCGTCCAAACTTTCTGTATCATTTCGTGACGCCAAATGAGTAAGTGTCATTAGATTTTGCAGAGAAACAAGGACATTGGTGGGAAAGCAACCAAGGCCCATAAAGGCCCCTGACATAATGGAAGAGTCCAGCACTGCACTCACTGCGGAGAGTTTGATCTTAAATTCATATTTTCTTTTTTGGATGAGATTCAGAAACAAAGGTAACCATCTGCATGCACTAATCATCTGCAGCAAACAAGCTGCTTAGTTAATGTCTTACGGACAGCTGGCGTCTTGCAGATGTGGCTTTGTAGCCAAAGATCGAGCAGCGCGGATCCTGCAAGGAGGAGGCAGAGAAGCCGAAACAAAGGCGGGAAGTGGAGCAGGAAGATTCTTACGCTTCTCCGCTGGGACCACCATGAGGGGGGGGGGGGGTGCATCTCAGCCTCTCTCTTTGATGTCTCTGCTCTCGCTGCCTTTCCAAGGCACGCCTCAGTCTATTCAGAGCAGAGGCCGAGATGGAGGCTCACGTTGACGGCCATGCCTCTCATCGCCCAAGCTTTAAAAATTCATTCAGCCTAGATATTAGTGATACTGCAGCGTTGACCACCAAGATAAATAACACGGAAAGATACAGACTGTCAGCAGCCGTTTGATGAATCCATTTAGTGGAGTCTAAGGTTGCTGACTGCAGTGCAGCGCGTCCACATGGGGGACATCATGCTGGGTGTTTCTACCATTAAACAATCTCCATCTTTCTAGCGTGAATGCAAGTAGAGTCTCGTCTCTCTCCTGTATTAGATGCATTTGTTAAAGGCTCCTTTGCATGCACAGCAGCCAAAAGCGAAACCATGGACATTTTTATAGTTGAAGCTAATTCTGCACAGGCTGGTTATTGCTGCAGGTTTCTGTTCTGTTTTGGACTGCGATCGCATCCTGGAAACGTTCCCAGGGCCGTGACCTGAACACGGTCTTTTATTGGCCTGAATATCTGAGTGTCGCCCTGCGCTACGCCTGGGCAGAACAGTGATGGTAGAACTTCCTGTGATTTATCTGGCTTATTTCTAACAGCCGGTAATAAGCCGTGATCACAGAGTGAATTTCTACATAAATTATTGATTGTTAAGTTCTGTACTACTGCAGAGCACATAACTTTGTAAATAAATCCAAAATAGTCCAGAAGAATAAATCCTTCACACAGTTGTGAATCACAGAGAGGAATGGCAAGCAGTTTATAACTGTGCACTCACAGAAGGGTATTCACAGGGTTAAAGTCAGAATAAATGAAAAAGAAACTACAACAGCAAACTGTGTTAGTCATGTTCCATAAACACATCTGCTAAACGAATAAAAAATAATGTCATCAGCTTGGGGATTTTTGCGTATTTATGTGTGAAAATCCAGCTGCAGCTTAGCAAGTCGTTCACCCGTGCAGCACTGCTTCAATGAAGCACGCGCTCCTTCGTGAATTTAGGTCACAGTTCGTCAGATGACATTTCTGCCTTCCTCCACATGCCGCAGTAAAGACGGGGTAATGACTCCTTTTGGAAAGCGGAGATAGTCCGCCCCTCTGATGTGTTCCGCTTTGGGGAGCGATAGGCATCGTCAACATGTTCTGCTCGCGCTTAGCAGAGCTTGGGAATGAAATTCACAGCAAACGGAGGTAGGGGAAGGAGGAGGCCGGTGGGGGCAGGACTGTGCGGGGGCGATAAGCTGGGGAAGCCCCACCGGGTCTGCGAGAGGCCGGCTTACTCCTTGTCCTCGACCGGGAGCTCTCGTCCGTCAGCCCGTCCTAGCAGCTCTGCCTGCGAAGGCCAAAGAAAAACAACTTCTAAAGCAGGCGGTATAAGCCAACATTCTCCGGGGGGGGGGAATACTGCTCTGCATGTGATGAGTCACATGGAAACCGTGAAGGTCACGCAGGAATGCCGTCACTAACAGAGGCCGTACGTAAGAAACAGAATCAGTAAGGGGAGTCCGGTCTGATGTTACTCCTGAGATTTTTCAAGAAAAGCTTTTCATGAATGAGTACAAAAATACTTAAAAATAGAGTTTGTATGAAGGACGGGTGAACGTTAGAAATGCATTAGACCCTGGTTCCTGACAAAGGAGATACACGCAAATGCACTGAAGCACATCTGAAAGCTAGTTAGAGACATGCTAAAAGGAACTAGGAAAGGAAGCCTGTATGAGCCGAAGAAGTGACCAGAAGGTAAAAATAGAGAAGATAAAAGAGGGAAGAGAGAGATGGAGCTACCAGGTACCGGAGGATGCTAAACAGCTGAAAGGTTACGATAACTTAAACCCGGCCGGGAAGCGACTGTCTACACTAGTGGCCAAAATTGTGGAAACACTTCCAGGTTTTAGAGATTGCAGAACTTCATTCCAGTTACTACAGTTACTTATTTAATCGTTCAGTGTATGATATTTGTAAATATTCTTTGATTGTTCGTAAACATTACCGCCAATATCCCCGCAGTCATTTTTAAAGTATAATTCCAGAAATGCTGGGTGTTCCCGCAATTTTGACCACTAGTGCAGGTCAGCCCAAGCCTGCAAAGCGTCAGTCGCTGCGTGCGGAAGGGCAAATACAGCCGGATCTGAAACCCCGACAAACTTGCACAGTGCCCATAAACGTGGGACTTTTTTGTGTGGTTTAATGAAAGCCCGTCTCCGCAGATGGGCTCATCACAAGCTCCCTTGTTTCCAAATTGTTTTCCTGCTGCAGACCAAAGGTCACTCCAGCCTGCAGTCAGCGCCCCGTGATTTATTACGGGGTTCGATTCCAGGCCGGCTGCTTCTGGTGGACCTGCACCCTCGGATGACCCTCACACTGCTTGCTGCTGCAGGACGGACTTCATTTCAGCAGAGATATGACGTTTCTCAGAAGATGGATGTCCGGCGTGCTCCGCAGCCGTGTTTCGGAAGGGAATCTGGAAACAGTCCAGCCCAGTCGTTAACGAGCAGCTTTCTAACATGCACTTTAACGATGGGAACATGGCCAGCCATTTTAGCTTTAATTAATTTCTAGGGGATATCATAAATTCAAATCAAACTCATTTGAATGTGAATTTTTGATATCAAAAATTGAATTGTAACTAGTTATAATGTTTACTTCTGAGATCAGAAATTTGACTTCAGTTAAAATGCACATTATTGACATTGAAGATTTCTGATATCATTTGTAACAAGGTGTAATTCGATTTTAAATAAAACTAGTTACAACTGAATTCTTGATATCAGAAGTTTGCATTTTAATTAGTAGGAAATCCAACCCTCATTGAAATGAATAAGAAAAACATTCTGAATCTCACTAGCTAAAATAGAATTTCTGATATGAAGAATTTGCATTCTAACTAGTTAGAAGTGAATTTGTGATATCTTCCTGAAATGGATCAAAACAGCTTGCCATGCATGAACGATGTAGGATGTGATGCAAAGTGCCATAGGAGCGGCACAGGAGCAGGGTGGCATTGAACCGAGAAGGTCCTTTGTGGCTGTAGATGGCCACCATGGGGTGCACCAAGCTATTTTTTTCATTTTCTGTAGGACTCCTGTGTACGTGTGAATGGAGCCCTTTGCATGATGTGGACCTGCTTCACACTAATCCCCGGAATCACGCCCACCGCCACAGGATTCATGCAACTGATTTATGGGGGGGTGGTTGCAGGTTGGGCTTTTGTCATGTGTGTGTCATTGATTCTGGTTGTGCTCCATCACCCCACGCTACACCCCCTTCTGTGGCATTACCACTCTCCACCAGGAAGATCAGAGGATGCAAACAGTGCCAGCTACCAGGCTGGCTGAAGCATTGCTTCCATTGCAGATTTACGGAGAGGATGATTCTGAAAGGGAGAGCTGTCTACCTACCCCCAGGCAGCGCCTCTGATCCGCGGCCCAGTGCAGCACTCACCAAGCCACGCCGTCTTTCCAAAGCCTCTTCAGCATGCCTTCATTTGCATTGTTTTTGTGTTATCTTTCAATCTACTCCATACACACATGACATTTTAGCCCGGATAAATCCATTATATTTTAATCAAAATCTGCTTCCCTCTGCCGAAGCTGCCACTTCAAATGAAAAAATAATGGGCTGCTGACTTCGACTGAAATTATTTTTAAAAGGACTAAAAGGCACAACTTCCTGAGGGGTGGGAAATATTTCTCCATACAGGCTAGGGGAGCGATGCCGGAAATGGCAGGATGCACTTAGGCAAAATCAGTTCCTTAAAAGTTGCCGACTTCCTGAAGTACGACAACCTTGAGTCGTTGCAATGCACAAGCATGCAAGTCAATGCACAAGACATGACATGAAAATTCCATAGCACCCATTACTATGTCAAGTGATGTCACTGAATTTGTCACCCTTCCCAAGATTAATAGGACAATGAAATGCTTTGGTGACAACTGAGCTTTCCTTGACACACTGGCCATTAAATGGCCCCCTGAAGGACACCTACCACCAGGGACAGAGCTAAGGGTGGGTCAGGCAGGGCCACCACTCCTAGGCTTTTCAGTGGATTATACAGGCCTGTTCCATATACTAAATACACACAAAGTTATACTGACATAATTTCTCCCACGTTCTTGACAGATACTTACTAGTTAACTGTGGCTTGCGACTTTATATATCTGTCATTTTTGGTATACATTCATATTATGGTGGGTGTATGGTGTAATTAAATTTTTTTTTTTTTTTTTTTAAATCTGTAAAATCCCTACAACAAACTTAAAATATAATACATAGTAATGTTTTGAAGCCAAACTAAGCTGTTCCTTTTGTATTTAATGGTTTTCCGTTTGAGGAATTTGCAAAAACTGCAGTGCATGATGGGTAGGATCTAAAGGCTGCCTAACATCCTCATCCCTCTGACAACATACATCAAGACTAGGAAGGTACATGCCTTGTTGCGTTTGTTGGTCCAGAAAGTAATTCAACATGTTTAAAAGTAAAAGTGGGGCACAAAAGAGGAAGGAAAATAAAATAAAAAAACTTTGAACAAGTTCTGTTCTAATAGGCTATTATATGCTGCAGGCCTTCTGTTTGTTTGCAATTTCGCCATGTAGGCTACGTTCTTAAAAACTGCTTTTTGTTGGATATAGCCCGATTATATCTGTGGGCCTTTTAATTTGTTTGTTTGCAATTTCGCCAGGTAGGCTACCTTCTTTAAACTGCGTTTTGTTAGACTACATATTTCGGGATGTTTTATTGTAGTCTTTGTAAATATGTATATAGTTTAACCTAACCCAGCCACTTAAGGGAGCAAGCCAGCTCAACTATAGGTGCCGGTCCCAAGCCCGGATTAATGGGGAGGGTTGGCGTCCAGAAATATACAGACTGTATCTTCACTGCATCACTGATGTCAAAATGTGGGAAATATGTGGTTGTATAAATAAATGTGTTAAGGTACGTTAATGATTCTGTGCTGTCTAAATTATATAAAAAAAAAACTTAGGCTACATGACATTTGAATGCATGAACGCATTATGAGAATGAGAAAGACAGTGTGTGCACACTAATTAACCTATGCCCTATTCACTTAGACAACACTCTGTAATTTTTGCATCAGAAATGGATGAGATGGGCAGGCAGCTGGAGGTGGAATTTTTGCCCTTGGTAAAACTCTGACAGTCTCCACACTGGTAACACTACCTCACTGAATGGTTCTCAATAATCCCATTATGGTCTCTATGGCATTTGCACTTTACCTGTAACACACAACGAAAGCTGCTAGAATTTCCTTTTGTGCAGTAATTGACGTTGAACATGCTGTTCGTTATGCGGGTTATATTTAAAACTTGTGTACAGAAAGTCCTGTATCATATGTCAATGCACTGTTTAGTGTTGATTTGTCCTTGTGCACATTGTATCTTGTTATATGTTGTTGCATGTTGCATCACGGTCCATAGAGAAACGTTGTATCATCTCACTATGTCTCGCAGCTGCTGATGACAATAAAGTAAGTTGAAGCTTGAACTACGGGCTTCTAGAGTTCTGGCAAGTTTGCTGACTTCTGCCAGACTGGCGGAGGCTTAACCGTGAGAGACGGAAAAGACGCGAGTACAGCTGTGGGTCACCTCCACCAGCGCAGCCTCAAGCCGGCTTTGTACAGAGTGTAACGTGAGGGTATCTCTCATGCCTTTTTATTGATTTATCTGTATGATGTGTTTTCCACAACCTGCCAGACATAACACCAGATTTCCAGGACCATCTGGCCCACCTGGGCCAGGTGTTGGACGCTCCTGTGACCACAGCATGAAGCCACACACTCCCGGGTGCTGCATCTTCTCCCAAAATATGTGGTGGATGAAAGCAGTGGAGTCTTGTTTTGTAACACAACAAATTTGATGAAAAGACAGACAGACCTGCTTTGCGCTCTTTGTTCTGGACCGTTAGGCCCTGTGTGGGCGCAGATAGACGCTGAAGAGAGGACGCCACGTGGCTAGTAATGCACATATTTGAAGAGGCCTTGTGTTTAGTTTGTTCAAAGTAATGATTCATAACCATTTTTATTGCAACTACTGAAAGAAACGGTGGGGAAGAGATTGTACTCAGTGTGAGTACGGTATAGTAGATTTCATAATTTGTTAACTAATAAAAATAATGAAACTCAATGAGACGCCTGCAACAATCCTCAGAAATATGATTCAGAACAAAAATATTGTATATATATGAATCGGGGATGAAGGAGGAATGGGAAACATTATGTGCAGGTGTGAATTGCACTGCTAGGACAGTTCATATCAGGCTCCTAGAAGCAGGACTGAAGTCCCATAAAGCAAGGAAGAAGCCCTTCATTAATGAGAAGCAGGGAAGAAAAAAAGTAAATGTTAAAAAAATTTATATTTTATACAGGGCATACCCATAAACTGAGAAATGAGTGAAACAAAAAATTGTGATGTGGTCTCAATTTTTTCCGCAGCTGTAAATACACTCACACACACAAACATACACACACACACCATGTACATGACATCATCTACATCAGGTTTAATTTCTGTTAAATCTGGCCACAAAAATGAACCTGTGTTAAATTTCCAGAAACCATGTTTGTGTACCAATTAATTTTAGAAGGATTAATGAAATGTCTGCAGCCCACAGTCGGGAATATCTAGGCGAGGAAATAATTTGCTTTTTCATTACATTATGACCTGAAAAGCCGCCCCCACCCCCACATTCAGCCTGGTCGATCCTCCTTTCCCACTGTGGGGGGCGAGTGGCAGCCTCACGGAGGATACACACACAAACACTCCTTTCCATTTCCTTCTGCCTCTGCCCGAGGAGGTTCCAGAGCATTCTGTGAGCACTGAAAATACCCCGGTCCCACGCTGACAGACACAAGCCTGCATGCGTCCTCCTAGCAGTTGTCCTGACGCTTAATGCCGGCATCCCGTGGCTTAGCGTTGCGCCACAGTCTCTCAGACAGCCAGAGTGAAATCTGCATTTAACCATGGGGGGGGGGCGTCGGGGGGGCTGTAACGCACTAATGGAGGGGCAGGTCTTTGCCACCATGCAGAGGACCAGTCTAAAAACACCAAAAGTGTAGGGAGCGAACAGACAGCAGACAATAGCTGCTAACAGCATCTGATGTTACTCTTCAAGGTGGACGTCTGCTAGTTTGTAACTACGTGCCATGGTGGTGTTCGCTCGGCACCCGCTTTCTTCCGTTCCGTTCCCTCCATCCGATGGCAGCAGAAGAAACAAAGGGGAAAGTGATGAAGAGCCGGGAACACAGATAAACAGATAAATGGGTGCGCTAGCACGCATTCACAGGAGTGACCAGCAGGGGGCGCCGAAACAGATCGCCCTTTTCTGCTATGTCCAAAAAAGCAGGTGTGAAGAAGGACAGTGACTTGTCCTAGTGAGTGAGATCAGGCATCCAGGGGGTCTGTTCATCCATCCATCTTCCAAACGTCTCCCCAGCTCAGGGTTCTGTGCGTCTCATTCCAAAAGCACTGCAATTATAAAAGAAGAAATGTATGTTCTGGATGCTATCTGTTTTTAGTTGCTATAGAGACTGTCGCAAACACTTCAGTAGGAAATATTCACAGATGAGATGAAAATAAATAAAAATCACCAGAACATTCATCAGGCGTATCATATTTTACGCTTTTGAAAATGCAGCCAGTAAGAGTTTTCTAGATAAATCTATGCACTTTCAATGGCGATAAGTGTACCACAGAGATGACAAGTTCTGAGAGGACTGAGAATCAAGATAAAGTGAGTGTTATGAATGAATAAACATTGATTAGGACCCAGTTCCTCAAGAAATGTTTTCAGGGCAAAGGCCTCGATTAGTCCATATTTAGAAGGTATATTAGCTGTAATGGAATGACTTGTATTTCTGACAAAAAAACGCTGGTTTTGCTCTGCAGCTGATGTTTCTTATTTATTTCTCCCTTCAGTTGGTTTTCAGTTGTCAAATTTCAATTTCACACTTTAAACTAGTTAATAACTGATTCTTAATGCATGACTCATTTTGTAATTTGCTGCTTTAGTACTGAGTAATCGTGAAGCATTGTCTTCCTAATTAATGATAGATAATGGGTGATGCAACTCAACTCTTTTTAGAGACCATCAGAAACTGAACAGAACTCTGCCATGAAATCAAAACACAGAAATAGTGTCATAAAAAGAGTCACACCTCCTGAAATTCTGGGATGGGGGCTGGGATGCATTCAGTCTTTACAGAGCCGAGAGAGCCTAAGGAAACAGCACAAGCAAACACCACGCCGGAGCTGAAGCCTCGTGTGGCTGATCCAATGTTTTCTGTACCTTGGGCCCCTCTTGTCTGTTTGTAAAGTCACTTGGTTTACATTTATCCAGTTCATCTCACAAAAGCTTCATGTTCACATCATTTTTTGTGGCCAATACTGAGTTGGGTGTTTTTTCGACCCTTCGAGGACAAAATTGTGTGCAGACTGTGCATATGAGTCTCTGTCTTATTGTTTCACATGTTTCTATAATGTTCCGCGGTATTTCGCCGACGTAAAGATCATAGTGACGTTTAATGCAGTGTGACGACAAAAGGTTTCATTTACTGCACATAAAGAGGTTGAAGGGGCGCCGGCTTTTCCGCGATGTTCGTTTTGGTGATCGTGTGGTGCTATCATTAATGTGGCGCCTTTGGACACAGGGCCTGTAATTAATCCCCATGGAAACGCCAAAGATCAGCCGGACTGTGTCCCCTGCAGCTAGCGTACCTCCCGTCAGCCCCGTGAAGATGCAGCCAAGTGTCGGCATCACATGTGGGTATATTTTTATTTAATAACTGAATGCTATGTTTTCCTCTTACATTCCGGACTTGACAGCATGCTAATATTAGCCTCTAGTAAAAACTATTTTACTTGAAACTACAGGCAGATTCCATAAGCCCTCTTGTTCTGGAGGCACACTATATAATAATTTCCAATATTTGTTCCACCATATGTTTGTTTTATAAGTTTTAGGATGTGTTGGCCCTGGGATACGACTTGCAGAGGAGGCCTGCACACTGAGCAAGCAGGGCGAGAAGTTTGTGGAAGCCTTCTGTAATGACATGGGGCGGTGATAATCTGGCAGGCCACTGTAGCTATAATTCATTTCTAGCCAGCTAGAATGCAAAATCTTGATATCAGAAATTCATTTGTAACTAGTTATAATGTGTGTTTCTGATATCAGAAACTCAACTGTACAGTAATTAAAATGCATATCATTGATATCAGAATTTTCTGATATCAAGAGTTCAGTAATTAGTTGTAATTCAGTTTTAGCTAGTTAAAATACCAGTTTCTGACATCAGGAATTGAATTTTAACTAGTCAAAATGCCAATTGTAAAATTTAACTTGCTGAAAATACAATTTCTGATATCATGAATTCTGTTTTGATTATACCTAATTACAACTGAATCCCTGATAAACATCGGTTTCATCTAGTTACAATTGAATTCTAAATAGTTACAACTGAATTCCTAATATCAGAAACTGACATTTTCATCTATTCAAATTCCACCTCCCATTGAAATGAATGAGAAAAACATTTTGAATCTCACTAGCTAAAGCAATTTCCAATATCAAGAACTGACATTATATCTAGTTACAACTGAATTTTTAATATGAAGAATTTGCATTCTGACTAGTTAGAACTGAATTTGTGATATCCTCTAGAAATGAATTAAAGTTAAAATGGCATAGCAGAATGATAATAAGCATGTAGAAGGTGGATACCCAGCATGGCCAAGACATTGCATCAGGATGTGTGCTTCTGTGGGCTGGAGCTGGAGGTGCGACAGGTGGGGCTGTCTCTCTCCATCACAGGGAGGATGTGTCAATCTGGGGCGCAGAGCAGCAGAGGCTTTGCTATTAGAGACCGGCGTGATGGTGCTGCAGGAACCTCGAGTGGCTCTGGCCAAGGCTAAGCCACTATTGAAGGTATATCAGAGCACAGGATGTCCCTTTGGGGGGGGGGGGGTGTTCGAGGGCCTTCCTCTACCCCGCATGTTGTCCCAAAGTCGGAGCACAGAATGATATGTCTTCTCTCGTACAACAGCCAAGTTGACAAATATCCAGAAGTTCAAACAAATAGCCCACTCCTTAGCTGCCCCCTGCCCAAAGAAAAAAAAAAAAAAAACCTGCGTGACTCAAGCATTACAAATATAATCATCATCTAAATTGTTTTCAGCAGTTGGAGCAGACAGTAATTTATGTTGACAATGCTGTCTGGGGAACATTGATTGTGTCTGACTGACAAATACGTTTAACCCTCTCTGCTTTTTATCTCGCCGCTGTTTAAAGGAACGCTCAGGTGGCCAGGACTCCCGCAGATGCGGATGGTTTTTTTTTTTTGTGGAAGAAGGTCGAAAAGTCAGCAAAAAAGATAAAGCGCGCAGGTAGACAACGCTGCTAATGAACAGGTTAGTCGGTCTTATTAGGGGTCCATCGCCGCATGTCATCTTTCATTTATGCTTCCCGAGGCCTTGGGAGAATGCCAGTTTAGCATAGCAAGCTGATGCACCGGAGAGGCTGATGAAAGAGTGGGGGGGGGAGAGAGAGGGGGGAGAGAGGTGAAGGGGATGAGGAGAGAGCAAACAGTCAGCCGTGGGGGTTGCCCTTGGTGGACTGACGATGAGGACGGCATTAAGATCGTAATGCCTGTAAATGCCAGATAGGTGGGGGTGGGGGGGGGCTTTTATAAACACATGTTTCCTGTATGGAAGACCCCCAGCCAGCCTCCCCCACCTCTCGCTCCTCAGCATGCCGTCTCACGTACCCGAGAAGATTACTGATGATAATCACAGGGAATCCTAGTCCTGTAACCAGCCCTGTTTCTCCTAAGCGGGTTTAACTGCCCCCCCCACAGGACTACTGCTTATCACCCACTGACTGGCCAATCATATGAGGGCTCTGAACAATAACAGTGATGTAACCGTGATTCTGTTTGTTTTTAGGCTCTTCCTTGGTGCCCCGACTGCTGCTAGTTGAGGCAGCCTGATAAATATGTTTTGGAGATTTAAACCACTCGCTATGTTTCAATACAGTTCCGTTTTAAAAGCGTGTAATTAAGATTTTGTGCATATTAAAATTGTGTATGCATTAGGATAATTGCACTACAGAATACCAGAGAGTTCTGGATTCCTGTGTCATTAATTAAGTTCTGCAGATTTCAGCTGCACTTTCAGGGAGTTTGCAAAGACTTCCCTTGTGTGGGGATTATTGAGAAAGTACTATATAACACAAAGTTTCAGTCATTATTTTTGGAGTTTTTCGTAGCCTGTGGTAATTGGTTATAACCCATTGGCGTTTGCGGAGCTAATAATGTCAAACATCACTGAGCAATGTTCTGCTTTGGTGAATTTGCCTTAATGCTCATCAGGACACACATGGAGAAAAATCCAAATGGAATGAATATGGAAATCATGATGCAAATGGAGCGATGCTGACAGAAAAGGCCAAAATAGGAACGTTTCCCTCTGCATCCTGTTTCTTTAAAAAAAATAAGAATTATGTTGCAAAACTGGGACCACAGGCACATGTTTGGAGATTTTACCTGTCAGTCACGCTTGTCACACACGGAACATTGTGGAAATCATTTTATAGTACAAGCCAAATTGCCAGTTTGTTTTTTTTTTTCTGATGTCGTTTTCCACAGCAGAAACATCTGCGAAGAATGATAATGCGTGTTTTTCTGCTGACGTTTGGCCGTGTTTTGGACTCGAGTCTCTCCATCACGGGCAGGTACAGAGGATCAGTCAGGAAGCAGAGTGATGAGCACGCCGTGTACCGCACAGGAACTAGAAATGCCAAGAAGACAGATATTTTTATCTGTTTTCATTTTACAGATATATTACATTTCATGATAAACTGGGCAACAATCTGAAGTAGCGGTGATTTAAACACACGCCTGAATACAGCGAGAATTAACTGGAAGAAACATCCATTTATACCTCGATAATTCAGGTAGGCTTGGCCCCATCATACCTCTCGACATATGCAAATTGCATATAAGCAGACAAACGAAATGCAATTAACGGGATTAATCTAAAAGGGAATGAGTTAAAGAGACACGTACTAAACAGCATGGAGACTACAAATTGTTACGCTATTTTTTGTCATTCATTTTATTCTATTGTCTATTACTATTACTATGTCCGATGCTTCCACCAGGTGACCCTACTGCATCATTTTGTTGTCAATAAAGTTGACTTTGAAATGAATGCAACGTCTAACAAACCAGGGACGCGCAGAGTTGCAGGCCGCACACGTGCTGGAAAGGATGCACGTCTCTCTCATCACGCCTGGCCGGCACTCAGGCGCCTAAGGGTGGCCCCCGGTGGGGAGCAGGACGCGGAACGTTCGCCTGTTCTGGGAGAGATCCATTTCCCATTAACTGCTCGTTCACTCAGGGCACAAAAGCAGCCTTTAAGGTCCAGAGCTCGCAGATTGCCGGTTCTGCTCTGTAGACTGAAAGAAAAAAAGCTACAGCTACAGTAACAATAGAGATAAATATTTAAACAGTGAGTATCAGTCTTCACTGGAGCAAGTAAGCCTTTTACTCAGGACTAAAACGAGTGTGATCCGTTAAACTGGCCCTGAATGTATCCATTTCCATTCCATACAGTACATTATTACCAGCTCCATTGGTCCCCTTTTAGTTGTCATAATTGTTCACGTCTATTTTTTATTTAAATGCTGACTCGCAGGCTTGAGCGACATCATAATTCTGGTATATTTCTCCATTTCATTTCAGAAGTGACGGTCAGCTCTCTCTGTATCTGCTGTGTGTGGAGCCAGTGACAGGCGTTAGAGAAACATGTGCGTCTCAGTTGTTGACGCAGGTTGGCGGAGCACGGGTGGGACAGAAACGTCATCACCCCGCGCCAACATACTCACAGCAAGGCCACTTGAAGCAACTTGGGCTTTTTTCAGGAGAGTCCTTGAGGCCCTTATCCCCCCATGTTCCTCTTTTGGTGTGATCTCTCTACATAAGAAACACAGGGGGTATAAGGCCTTGGGGCCATACCACATGAAGAACATAGGGGGGATAAGGCCTTGAGGGCCTCCCAATAGAAGCACAGACCCCCCTCGTCCTCTGCACTCCTCCCTGTCTCTGTCTTTCTGCCCAGCTGGCTCAGAGAACCTGTCCAATCTACTAAATAAATGGATAATAACAGCCAGGAAGACCAAACAGTCTGTCTTTAGTATTCCAGAAGCATCCTGCTCCAAGCTGCGTGTCAATGGGACGCGACACTGTTCCGGCCAGATAAATATTTCACCCCTATAAATAATTCCACTTGTTCTCTGGCTGCCTGGTGCGTTTCAGGCTGGGGAGACACGCGTCTCAGGGAGACAGAGGCTCCTCTTCGCCGTTTTGGTCACCGTGGGGTTCGACACAGCCGGCCCTGCCAAGACGAACTTTCTTCGAAACGCAAAGCAGAGAGATCCATAAAGAGTACAGGATCCATAAAGAGGGGCTGACGTCCTAAGATGATACGGACACCCTTTGGGGTAAAGAAACATTCAGAAGCTCCTCTCTTATTATTAATAAATATTTATGTTTTCTTGCTGACAAATTGCTATTTTATGATTGTCAGATTTGAGCTCTAAGATGTTTAATTCCTGTTATTTCTGCACCATGTAAGACACAAATAGCCTGAAGAGTGTATGTTTGCAGTCACCGGCACTCTGCCTGAGAACAGTGTCCCACCAAAGTGGCAGATAAGACTGATTCCTGGTCATTACCGCTGCTTTCCTGCTCTGACTTCCAAGAGCAGCTCTCACTGGGGCAGGAGAAATTAGTAGGCTGCAGAGAGACTGGGCCTAATGCCTTCTCCGTAAGAGGTTCTGCCGACGGACACGACAGGTGGTAATTTCAGAGGCACACGTAAGGAGAGCCATAACAAACGACTTAATTTTCCTCACAGGACTGATGATGCCCCAATGTCACATTTTCATGGGAAATCACCTAACAGTCATTGGTAGCATAAATCACGTCAAGTATCACAGTTATTCATTAGTCATACATGCATATATTTAGACACTTTCTCCTCACTGATTATTTCTAAGAATTTAAGATACGATCTGCCTGTTCTCATGTTCTTCACAGGACGAGAACCTGGTGTGGTGAACAGTGCCGGTCTCCAGCCCCTAATGCTGTCGTGTCTTTGACAGAGCTCACCCCCTCCCCCCCCCCCACCTTATTCCCAGCATACAGGCAGTTGTATAAATGCATGTAAGGTGCATATTCACTACAGAAAGTGGCGTGAGCAAACAAAGTGAGAAATGAACTGCAGTGAAATGAATCTGCTTCTGCTTAATGTCACAGTCTGACAGGACCAGCCAATTAATAAACGACACAGAGCTTCCCCCAACAACCCAACTGGAGCGAAAATGTGCCGTGCATGTATCTGACACCTGTTTTCAGGTGAGGCTTGGTCAGGGTATCTGTTTGCATTTTTAAAGGTCAAGTGATATGTTTTGTTAAAAAAAAAAAAAAGCCATCATGATGTTGACCATGTGTGTCCCACCATCTATGTCCCTCCGGAGTGACGACACAGCCCCCCACCCCCCAAAGACTGAGGGCAGAATCATCCAAGCGATGCTCAAGTCATTGGCCAGGTCGAGTGCCCCCTACTCCTACAATGGAGTCACTGTTGCTGTTCTCACTCACCAAAACACTTAGTGAAATATTCAAAGTGAATTCTCCAGTGGCGAAGGCAGGTCGCTCATTAATGTTTCATAAGTGTGCTGTCTCCCCTGTCTATAGCTTGACGTGAGGAGGGACACGTCGTCTGCATATTTCAGCTAATGCTCCCATACGAACGGCAGTAGGCGTCTACTCTCAGGTTCAAACGCACAAACAAACATAATAACTTCCTTTGGCTTTATAAATGAGACGAAGTTCCTCAAGGGGACGAGGCCCTCGAAATGAGGTTCGGCTGTTGTTCTGTGGAATATTGGATTATCGAGGTTCTAAATGACGTTTTTAAGTGTTTTCACGCATTCTGAAGAAAGCAGCACATACATATGAAACAAGGCCACTTTCTGCTGATGGAGGGTATGCACAGTCCTTTTGACATTTTACAGAAAAAAAAACGGGCAAGGCAATTACAGCCCAGTCATTTATTTTTGTTCGAATGTCTAGCTTTCAGCAGTCAGGAGCCAACCAACATTCACAATCTACCTTATTGCTTAACTGAAGGTACGGCAGATATCTGCAATTACTAAACGAAGAGTAATTAGTCCGTTTGTACTCGTCTTTGTTTTCGAGCAAATGGGAACAGATCTTTCTCTTTTCTTTAACGCGTCCCAAGTCATCTGGCTTCTCTGAGACATTTAGCGTTACTTGTGAAGGCCACGTGTGAAATAAAGTAATAAATGTCTGAGACGCCATGCGAGATTGAGACTGATGAGACTGAGGTCACATCACAGCCATGCTACTGAAGTCCAAATTAGACCAGTTGTTCTGCGGGCAAGAAAATATATACATGAGGAACCTGTGGACGAAAGACTCGGCTTAAATGATCATTTAATTATACATTCGGTTTCAACTTTATAGTTTTATCAGTAAGTAACACAGTTTACACTTATTGCTCTAAGCTATAAACTGCCTTTTTTCCACCGTTAGCCTATTCAAACTCCATTTCTCTTTATCTACAAGGTAACAGTCACACAGACGTTCGCTTGCAGAACCATTTTTGGCATATTTATATAGTTATAATGCTTAAACTTAATCAGAGCGCATGCTGACCGCAAACGCCAAAGCATTACTTAATTTTGCCATTCATGCCTGTGCTGTTTTAGTTCCCTTACTGTCCTTCTGCAGATAGTCTTAGGAATGTCCTGTTATTAATATTACTTAACGCGTTTGGGCGTGACTCATCCGCACCACTAGAGCGGCCCTTAATCCGCAGTTAGGGATCATGGTTCCTCTCCATCGCTGGTTGCTAGGCTGCAGTCTCACTGCGGTCACCGTGGCGAGCTTGACGGTGAGCTGTCCGTGGTGCTGAAGTGTGAATGTGTTATATACGCCGGTCGTGCTTTGTAGGGAAACCCTCTCTGGCTGCCTCCATACTGTATGTTCACGTGTTAAGATTTATTGTGGTGAAATGAGGAGCCCCTATAGGGCCCCGTGAAAGTCAGAGGTGCATAAATGGACGGGGCCACAAAAACAAACGGAAAGCTGATTGGCCCCCTGAGTGCCTCTCCCTTGTCACTCACCGATTCCAAACATATTATTGGCTAATGATAAGGTTGGTTGCTCCCTTCCAGCTGGAAGGGAGCAAAAAATGTGGACCATATGTAGATCCCCTAGGTTTGGATTGGGAAACACCGTTCTAGAAAACATCAGGCTGCAGGACTAGCCTATAAGGACTCACCTGTCAGAATTTACACCCGAGTCTGTGGGACACGCTGCAATTTCAAGCTTTACTCTAATCGATTTGTGGTAGAAAGTCGAAGTTTCGCGCTGGGTTCTAAATCCGTATATTACAGGTCTGTGACTAATCTCTGTATTTCAAACTTCCGTCACCCATGGCACGGATTTCTGCAGTGCAGCTAAGTGTATATCCAGAGATCAGCCATATTGCCAAACGCCAAAAAAAGCTGACAGCAGGGCGTACAGAAGCCACTTGCTTTTAGTGCTTGAGAGACTTCCTGGTTAGCATAAATACTTTTTCAGCACATAATCTTTAGCCTTTGTTTTATACATATATTTACACCATTCCCGCAGTGATGTCGGGGGGGGGGGGGGTAGTGACAGTGAGCACGTCCCAAAGGGTTCGACCTCCCTGTTAGGCACGGCGAATACTTAGCAGAGTTTCGGTTGCTATGCTCACAAAGGGCGACTGTGTAAGTCAGAGTATGCGAACGGCGTTGGAATTAGCATACCTTTAAACACGACCGCTGCAGAGACACATCTGTGCCTGAATAGCAGAGCATCTGCTAACAGTTCACAGCACAACAAACCCCCGAATTCTGTCGACGCGTTTGCCGTTTCCATCCGTATGTTATCACTGTTTCATTTAAAGACTGAACTGTTTGGTCTATATGTGTGTGTGTGTGTGTTGTTTTTTTTTTTTTTTAAACGCTGTTCAGCCTTTTTCATTTGCAAACCAGGGGAGCTCCTCACTTGGAGAAAACGAGAATTTTCACAGACTTCAGGAAATCTAGTATTAATTAGGAGTTTCAACATCTCAGTGTAAAACAGAGCAGATGTGTCATTCGAATATCGACTGTGTTGTCCATTTTGCAGGACCGTGCCAACTGAAGAAGAGAGTAACCACAGAGGCAGGTAACCATCCTGGAACAACTGCTTTTGTTTTGTAGCTGGATTTAAATTTATAATGCGAAAACTTTTGAAGAGTGACATGCGGGCCCAAACACACATCTCCAGCAAACTGGAAACCCATGAATTATTCATTTCAGGTGCTGTTGAGAGGACATGTTTTTGTAACTCGTTCCCCTGAGCATTCCCAGATTGGGAACATCCCCGGATGCTGGTAGTTCTCGGAGGATGCTTCTGGCTGAAGGCGGCAGGCAGCGATGCAATGGATAAGGCTGCACAGAACACGGTGGGTGGGATCAACACATGTGACCAATCACTGTCCGGGGCTCAGCGGGTACCAATGGGAATGGGGGTAGCATGTGGTAGCCCCACCCACTGTGTGTATCCAAGCCAGTGCCTCAGCAAATACAGACCCAGTCCCCACAGTGGTCTGTTTCTCAACTGCTCTTAAAAAGTCACATTGACACTGAAGGTGATACAGAATAAAGGTATTTTCTGAGAGAAGAAACACTGGAATATATTTTCTATAAACATTGGAATATTTTCTATTTTTTGTAAATCTAGCCCAGGCTATTGGACATCTGTCGGTTTCATTCCTTCCATATATAACCCTTCTGCTCAGGTTAATTGCCCTCTGTGCAATATTTAACAGCGAATTTGAAAAAAAAAGATTGATTTGGCCTGGGGCCAACGTAAGTCTGATTCATTTTCTGCAGGAATCCATACTTTATTTATAAATGAGCCACAAATGAAGCGATTCATCTAAGCACGACAATCAAATGTTGTCTCCCGTCAAGCATTGCGAGAGGCGAGGCCCACAAAGACAGACGGAGTGCGCGGCTCTCCGCTTAGCGATGATGGGCACACGGGAGGCCTGCGGGGGGCGCCGTCTGTCTTCACAGGGACAGCGGATCCGGCCGGAGCGCGCGGCTCTCCCCCCGGCCGACGACGCGGGGACTGTGCGAGTGGCTTTGCAAAGGGAGCTTCTCAGCAAAGTGGCTGAGCCGGACCCGCTGGCTGTGTGATTTATTACCGAATCCCTGTTACATTTGCCAGAAGGAAAACACTTCAGCACCCAGCCAAGGGGGCCACTGGAGAAAGATGGATGAGCAGAAGATATAATTCAATCTCCTGTCCCCCCCCCCCCTTCCTCTCTGTTCCTCACAGCCTCAGGTTGCGTTTTCCACACTATCGTTCTCATCACCTTTCAGCACCAAACAGCTGAAATGTTGTCCTTTAATTGTTTCCTCGTAGCTTAATAATAATAATGCTGCAAATCTCCTGGCCCTCAGAGCCTGGCTGCCCTAACACCCCCGCCCAAGGTCTGCCCCGTGTCTAACGACGGTAGATGGAACGACAGAAACCCTGGAACACGACCCCTGGTGGTCCCGGTTGATAAATTTCATTGACCGCCATTATTCCTGCCAGCAAAAACGATCCCAGGACAAATATCAGCGGTGTTTATAAATGGGCCGTCTTCGGGGATAATTTACGGGAGGCGATTCCCGTCGTACTCATCAATCTAACACCGGTCTGCGGTGCATTTACTCGAGGCTGGCTTTAAAAAACAATTTAATTCCCCTCAGCGAGTGCTGAACCCATAGCAGGACGTGAGTGATCGACAAACAGCACGCTTTTAATTCATTAGTCAGACAGACGGCCGTGATGCGACTCACGCCTGTTCCCGCCTCACTCTGCGGCCTCCCAGCCGTGCCAGAGTCCACCCTGCGCCGCTTCTCGCCGAAGTTGATAAGTAGTATTTGCTGCAGTCCTTTCCTCTAGAGATTAGAGACGGAGATTACGGGGTCATTTGATGTCACTGGCTTCCCCATAAGGAAGGGCGATCCTTCATTCTCCGCCTCGATCGTCTTTGTATCGTATTTCCTGTTTGTGGTCAGTTCACTAAGGTGACCCTCAGCGTTGCGCGATATCGCCGTGGAACCCTTAACGCGCTGCAGACGTGCTGCTCGGACACAGCTGACACTGCCGCCTGTGCCATCGCACACCCCACCAACGCACCCTAGTTAACACTATTACACTATAACAATGATTTGACGTCCCACTGCCCAAATGTGCCCGGGGGAGGTGGTCATTTGGCTTGGATTAGGTGCGAGTGTCTTGGAGTAATCTCTGACTAAGAGTGATTGTGGGGACCCAAATTTACACTGTCGCTCTCAGCGAGAGAATGAAGCGATGTTATCGTCTTAATCGGCGAGCCTCGCAGTTCCGTGGCACTAAGCCTCTAGAGCCTTGCTCGTTGCGGCATTATGTAAATTCTCTTTCTTGTACAATTACATTTTTTCTTCCTTAAGAAGGAGATTTAGGTCTTTACAGAGTTGCACAACTTTGTGGTTTTCTTTCTCTCCAAACAGGCATTGTAGCACTTTCCTGTCAGCCAGTAAGGATGCCGCAGGTGGCTGTTTCTGGGCGCCGTCCGGGTCTGCGTGGCTTTTCTGCAGCGCCCCCCAGAGGCGGCAGGTTGCCTGAGCACCTGACCATGTAAACCCGGCCCGGGTGTGAGTTTGTTTGCTGCGAGTTTATCACACCGTTGGACACTAAATCGCCTCTGTTCCTCTCCGCATGAGGCGCGGGGATGCTCAGGGTGAGTAAGAGCACTGGAAAAATGTCACTGTACGGCGTTAGACTTTTTAAAAAGAGATAAGGGTGATAGAGGGCCCAGTCCCACAGGAAACTAGGGAGATTTATTTTTTTTTATTTCACTTCAGGATTTCCGGATACAACTGGCTTTTCCGTTTATTCAATGCAGAGGCAGGGGAGTACATTAAATTAGGATCACTGGCTTAAATGGTGGAAAAACAAAGAGAGGAGTATTTAAATGAATAATCACAGCAGCAGGTACATACAGAGACCCCCCCCCCCCCCCCCCCCCCTCGATTCTCTCCAGTCAGTATTCAGCATTTCACAGCATTGTTTCATGGCATTAGAACCGTGAAGACGCAGAGCTAAGAAAATAAGGCGGGAAGCTGCAGAAAATCCCCTTGTTATCTTTTGAGTAGCACTGGAGAGCATGGTAGGAACCCAGGCAGCAAAACAACAGGAGCAGCACCTACGTGTGATTACTGCTTCATTTACCTGGAGCCTTCATCCCAGGCGGATAACTTCTGTTACACAGAGCCGGACTCGAGGCTCCGACAGAACGACCGGTGCCTGGAGAAAAGCCGCAGCGATGCACACAGACTAAGAAACGCCCTCGGTGATACAGCAGAGGTAGGTTGATAGTCTGCATAGAAAACAGCTCTCTGGATCATTACCCCACGTTATCCCGTAGGTGGAGCACGATGAGCCAGGGCTTGAACAGAACTCAGACGGTTCTCGGGGAGGAGAACGTGAGACGATGAGCCCGGCCGGACCTCGGGGGGGGGGGGGGGGGGGCCTG
>JAODJU010000036.1:5379752-5405590 GCA_026776725.1 Gnathonemus echidnorhynchus | reverse complement strand
TATCAGATGTCCACTCAGCTTCTCGTCCTCTTTGTAGGAGAAGCAGTTAAGAAGGAGCTTTTCATTTGGCCGTCAGAGACAGAGGCGGCAGGGCAAGCTTTTAAACTGGAGTCATTACGCTGTAATGCTCCTTAATGACCGTGTCAAGGTGAGGGCCCAACATGGACACAAGGAGCAGCTCTGGTGACTCGCTAAAATTGCCCTGCCATTCTGGAATCAAGGACCAAGCATGTAACCGTAATACAAGACAAATTACTTTGGCCCCAACGGTTACCCTGGGTTTTACTCAAACCACAAACGTGTTGTTTCGGTGATATTGAACCAGGGGTAAGTCCAGCACCCTCCCACCCTCAGAGCGGGAATCACCCAGTGAGTTTTTCACAGAAGTCATTTTGCATACTTACACATATACACTACAAGACTATAGTTTATCCAAAACTCCATTTTATTTCACTTCGCGTAAAACTAAACAATGTCCCTGAACTAAGAGATTTCATGTACTGGAATAATTCTTCCGGGATTCTGGAATATTATAAACAAAGTAATACCTAAGGTCCATAAAGCACATTAATGCCATTGTGGCGTGAAGCTGAAATCCAGGTCTTAGGATCTGCATGTTAGAGCCTAGGGGGTCAAAGAGGACATTCTGTTTACATCCCGAGAGAGGTCTGTATCCCACACAGTGCCCCAAGGAAAGTGCAGCTGGCAAAACTACAGGATGTGCAGATTAGCACTGGTTTGCTTAAAGCATTTTTGGAAATGGTTCACTGTTAGTTTAAAATGGTAAGACAGATAATTTATTGTACCATGAAGGTATGAGACAGGAAAGACTGTAATGTGAGAGTTCAGAGCATTATGTAAAGACATATTGAGTGCAAATGGAAAGGTAAGTCTGTGTATTGAGAGAGGTGTTAAAGCAGAGAAATACAAGGGGCAGTTTAAACTTTAGATTTGCTCCTTGACAGCGTGACGATGTGTGACTGTGTAGTACTGTGTGATGCTGATTGCAGACACAGTCTAGCCCAAAGGAGAGGCAGAAAACCACAACGAGTTTTAAAAATGTGCCTTTGCCCTCCATGCCTCTGAAATACCCGGAGGCAGGCGACAAGTGAGGAGGAGGGTGGGGGCACATACACAGGCATGACCAAAGGGGGGCACTAGCCTGGTGGGGGGTCAGTGGGGGAGAGTATAATCAACAGAATGTCCAACGTTCAACATCTGGAAGAGACATTGATTTGGAATAAAAGTCTATTTGAGATGATTGATTGAAAAATTGGGGGTGCAGTTTTTTGGTATTACTGTTGTCATGCTAATCCTCAATGTTACACACAGGGACAAACCATCCATCCATTTATCCTTCAATGACGTATCCAGTAGAAGGCCATGAGATACACACCACAAGCTTAATCAGGTCCATATATGGTTAGATGCACAACAAAGAGTCTCAGATTTATTTGGATTATATAGCTTAATTAAACATGCCCTAGTCTTTGTATTTTCCATTTTTCATCTGTCCCATTCTTACTTCTAGCTACTTCGCATACATGAAGAATTACTACACTGTAGGTTTTAAGAAGTAGAAAACAAAGCATGTCTTGTCCATGTTCTTCACATCCTGTTTCCTGCAGGAACCTAAGTCGCTAGTCCATAACACCAGAAACAATGATAGAGTCGCTATGAGAGACTGACGTGTGCGTCGCTCCGCAATGGCTCAGGGAGAGGAAATAACGAGAGCTCACGTCCCGTCTTTATTTCACTTTGCTCATCTCTTCTGCCGGTGTTCATACCCCAGCCCTGAGCCCTGTAGCCCGCGGACTGATATCAGCTGCCTACAAGCTCCGCCCTCTTCGCATCTCAGGCTGCGTTTCTGAGTAGCACTGTGGGTCTGGATTAAAATCTCTGCCATTTGGACAGATAAGGGTGAGCGAAACTCTTGAGTTCGTACATGTTTTCTTGGGTGATAAAGAGTCCCCGTTGATGATATTCACACTCTATATCACAATGATAAAATTCTTTTCAAATGCAAGGCATTGATAAATTTATCAGGACTTTTTACAGCAGGGGTCTCAAAATCCGGTCCTGGGGGGCTGGAGCCCTACACAATTTTTGGATTCCCTTCACTTAACACACTTAATTCAGGTCCTGGTGCTAATTACCACACAGCTCTTGAGCTGAATCATTTGTGATGGAACAGGGAAATAACTAAGCTACACAGGGCTCCGGCCCCCCGGGACTGGAGTTTGACACCCCTGGTTTATAGATTTAAAGAATGTCCTCTCTGGGCAGCAGGTGGTTTGATGGTATAGGTACAAGTATATAATGTAATGGCTGTGAATCAGGTCTCAGGTAGGTGTGTTTGTTGGACCTTTAATGAGGGAGCATACCAGAACACAGGATTCTGAGTCAGGAAAAGAACGGCAGCCAACAGAGAAACAACCAATTTGGAATGCTGGTGCTGTTAGAAATGGTTAAAGCTTTTGATTAGTTTCACTGCTTTGTCTGTATAAGATTAAGGCCAGCCTCAGGGGACACTGTCCACACTCAAGATAAATTTAGTATATTGTACATGTAAACTGAACTTCCTACTTCTGCATGAGAATTCCCTGATACGACCCTCCCTTACATACATCAGCATTAATTTGATCAAGGTGGGGCCACAGACACCAGAAAGTGGATTTAAATTAAAAGGAAACACCCAGCTTGAAACGTGATCAAATATTTACAGGATTATCATGTTAAGTTTAGCGTCTCTCCTCCATGTTTTCCTTTCCGCTCGTGTCACTCGGCCTCACAATTTCTCAAACGTGAAGTCAGCTTATCGCATGACAATATCACGATGCTATCAGTTACATGCATCGGCTACGCGCTTGTCTGCCTCCATTGTTAAATTGAATTTGAAGAATCTCTTTTCGTCAAACTAACGGTTTGATATAATGAGTTTACCCGGCCGGACGGAAAGCTGGGCCTCGCCGTATCGCCTCCGAAGCGGATACAGCTGGTCTCTCTCTCTCGGGAAGCAGCATCTTTTCAGTTCAGTTCCTTGAGACCTTTTTAGTGAGTCCAGACAAATGACTGATCAGTGCCCAGTGCCTGATTAGATTAGATTCATTCTTCTGCTTTAAATCTCCGTATTAAGTTTAATTACAGCTCCCTGCTGTGTTGCCAGAACAAAATATATCCTTTGAAAAATAAATGGCTTTTTGGATTTCCAGCAGACCTGCGTTATGCTCGGAACAGAGAGTGTCATGGATTCTGAGGTCAGAAGGTAATTTGATCGAACTGAAGGCTGGTTGAGACTTGCCAGGGGGGCCACCGTGTCACGCCACTGGGTGCCAACCACTCTGACACACGGAGTGGAAGCACTGCGTCACGCTCACACCACACCGGTGCATTTCTATGGCAGACGGTTTCTTATACACGCCGTTAAGTGGAACGGCGAGGGGCAAAGAACAGTTGGCGTTTCAAGTTTTATTCGTCATACACAATTAAACCTCAGTGGAAAACCATACATGGCTGCCTAGCTCCAGACTGAAGAGGAGACAAGTTTACGAGACAAGACATAACACATTAACAAACATTAAAGAATAATCATATCTGTATCTGATGCTGAGGAAAACAAAGAAAACGACACTTTAAACAAAAGTAAATACACGATTTTGTAGGAGGAGGCAGGACGGCATGTGGGCGGAGCCACACCATGTAGGAAAGCGAGGGTAATCCAGCTTCTATGTCATGCATCAGCCCATGTGGACAATGCCTGACAGGTCACCAACGTTCGTGACATATACTGGGATTTTACACAAATCAGGTGCGCATAAACCTGGGTTTTATAACTGCTAGCAAAAGGGTGACAGTAAAACCGGAGAACAGCTCCCTGAGGGGTGTTTGCACAACCACAGGACGCTAAAAGAAGCACACAAAGTGCAATAAAGGGCATCTAGCCCTTGACATTTGAGGCAAGCTGCTTGAGAGAGCTTCCTCTGCTCTGGGATTTTCTGGCACCTGACCAGATAACGGTCAGCTGTATACGCTCTCATCTGGCTGCTCTTATATCCATGGACATTTTCCCTAGACTGTCAGGCCAACATTTCAGCCATCAGTGAGCAGGCTGAGCTATCCATCACTGGAGCCAGGGCTGCCAACTTTGGTCAGCTGGCTGGCATGAGATTTTCAGTTTGAGACAAGTGTGCACACACATGCATTTACATGTATATAACAGTTTCATTACCTTGTAAACAATCCATGGGGTTTGCAAACTACCCCAGTGCTTTTTATGTTCTAATTTTAGGTTTATAATGGAATAATACAGATTTGCCATGAGATTTCTTGCGTGAGCATGAGAGTCTGAAAGCACCTTGCTGGAGCTCAAACCAAAAATGCAATAAATTAAATAAATAAATAGATAAATAAATAAATCACTCCTCTCTCATTCACTCAGATCATCTTCTTCCTCTGCTATCATTCCTCTGTCGCCCAAATCTTGTTCCCTAACAAATCCTCTGACACAGATCTCACTCCTCACAACTACAGTCTTCCCCCCACAAACATCCAGCCCAGCTTTTCCAGAAGAACACCAAGCAGCCCGCACCCAGAATTTTAAGCAGCACTCTGCACACGGCTGCCTGTTAATTATCTAAATGGCTCAGGATCCACACCTGCTCTCAATATGCTTCACGGACCTTGATTACTTCAGCCTTTCTCTGCTTTTGGACTCTCTCGGCTCAAACATACATGTGACATCGAGAAACAGGAGTGGCATCCGTTTTTTTTTTTTGTTTTTTATAACTAAATCAGCTGATTTACATATTCGGGGCAAACCTGTGAATGAATCATGCCCCCCAGGTACCCCCTGCTCTGACACCCTTGGCTGGTCTGTCAGTTTTAATGCAGAGACAGCCAGTGATGGGTGAAGGCAAATCGGCAGGCTTAATCACGGCACGTGAGCCAATGAGGGCTGCCCACAAGGTTAATTGGCAAATGGAATAATTGCCTATTAGGCTCAATATGTCTGAGGATGTAAAAAATGAGCTGAAGCTTTCAATCTTCTGCCGTGGCTGTGGCCAGCTCCTGCGTACACTCCCCCCCCCCTGCCCCCCCAGCGTGTGAGCCTTCCTATTGGCTTCGTCAGACACGCTTTAGCTCCTCCCCTATTCCATCATCCCGTGGCATCTGGAGACCTTGCTTTGTGATCTCTCATTTCCTGCGCCACTCCCGATGTTTGAGGCCTCGGATCACAGCAAAGGAGGATCATTCGTATTCGGGAAGAACATAGCCCCCAAATTGTGACACGCTTTCCTCCCCATAACTCCTATTTAAGTGCATTGCTCATCCTGATGTACAGCATGACGAGTTTCTTAATTTTACCCTGTTTACTTTAATATGAGACAAATTTACTCTGCTTTAAAAGGCTCCCGCATTATTTAGCCCATTCTCTGCAGCATTAAAAGGGAGTATTCTGCTTTTGAATGAGCTCTGCTGAATTTTAATGAGCACGTAAATACTGGAAAAGATTATCCAGCCCTTAAGCATGAGTGCTGTTGACATGGTAACTGTAGACACGGAAACGAGTGGGCCATCTGTGAGTTCCGCCCAGAGACCTATGTGAGTTTCCCCGACTTGAGATTCCACAGCCCTTCCGTTCCCAAGTTGCGACTCCCTGCACTCACGTGCCTGGCCGGTCTGTGCCCCACAATCCCCTGAGATCAGGGTTTCCCAGCCAGTCCACATTTTTGCTTCCTCTCAGCTCACAACACACCTGCACCAGGTATTCTGGCTGTGAGTTGGGAGGGAGCAAAAATGTGGACTGTCTGCGGGTCTCTGCGGACTAGGTTGAGAAACACTAAGACGAATGGATCTGCCTTAGTCAACGGGGCTTGGTGAGAGGCAGGCTGTGTTTAGGGACACTGTGAGCATTTTGCGAACAGGCCCGGTGCTGCTGAGGCTGCAGACATTCTTGGTGTTGGCACAGTTTGAAGAGACACAGAGTTCTGCTCCACACCATCAGACACACCAATCAAACATTCATTCAGAAAGAGCAATCCATCGGGCTCCCCTACCAGTGCCAGCGCGCCTCAAATCGCACATTTCTGCTAATTTCTCCTTTTTTCATTTCTTTTTGCTTTTATGCATTTCGTGACACTGCTTATTTCTGACAATAGAGCCAGACGACGTAATTGAAAATGTAATTGGAATTTAATTGCATGTCTAATTGCCGGTTATGGCGCAGGATGGTGCAAAGATGCCCTCGTCTCTCGGTCTTAAATGCTCGCGTGACATTTCATGTCAAAACATTTAAGCAATTTGAATGGAATGGGAGAAAAGTAAAGGAGTTAAAGTGAATGGGGGGCAGATCTGGGAGGTGATGCCTACGCTGTCTTCTCTGTAATTACCTGCAGAGCACGTACTGTATGAACCACTCCTAGCCTCCATTACTCAACAGATGCTCACAGGAGGGGTAGATACCAACATCGCCTTAGAGCTAAAGTCCATCGGAGGCCTTGCATCTGCCCGTCTGTTTGTCGGCTTTTACTGCCATTAGGGAATTACAGCAGGAAAACTTTGATTATACTGCCTATCCATCTTTCAGCTGCTTATCCGTTACGCATGGAGCAAGGCATGGGTGTGGGATGGCAGTCCATCACAGGATGCACTCACACATTACCGGCAATTTCTGTCTGTCCGTCTTCGATCTAGTAATTCTGGTCGGGGGTCACAGGGGGCTTGGAGTCTATCCCTGGCAGCACAGGGTTGGGGTTTCCCCCCCCCCCGACAGGGTGTCAGTGCATTGCAAGGCACATAAACGCACACACAAGGTCACACGCACCATGAGCAATTTAAATGTGTTTTTGCTAAACCAATTTGTATCTTAGCCCTGTAAGAATGCTGTAAGAACTCTGCTGAATTTTTATGAGAAGCCTGTTATTTAACTAGATCTATATGGCTGATTTTTATATTTTATAAATGTAAAGTATGCATGTAATTAGGCCTCCCTGTATCAGGCTGTATTGAGCCTAGAAAGCAGTTACCGTAAGGAAAGACCAAAAAAATAACCCGCATTTTACAATGAAACACAATATTTTATGCATGGTGACACTACAGAGGACTCAGCAGAATAATCTGATGCGCAAACAGATTACACAAATGTATATGAGGGTGATATTCACATCCCGCAGCTGTTTCCTGCAGGGGTTGACGTCACACCCGCGCTCTCGCCCTTCAGCTGCTTTCAGACTCTGCCCTGGCAGATCAAGAACGCGACGGCGCACTCGCCAGCGGCTCAGCTCTTGGACCAGTTTCAGCTTCCCCGCGGGCCCCTTTCGTTGTACCCTTGAACAAAGTGCCGGAACTGAATTAGCTCTGTGAAAATGCACGGCTGTCCTGTTAGATAACTGCCTTGGCGATGAGCAGCCCAGCCCGCATGGCTATCCCTGCAGGTTTTCATCCCCCCCGCTCGTCCCCCATTCACCACGTAC
Source organism: Gnathonemus echidnorhynchus (assembly GCA_026776725.1). NCBI lineage: Eukaryota > Metazoa > Chordata > Actinopteri > Osteoglossiformes > Mormyridae > Gnathonemus > Gnathonemus echidnorhynchus. The sequence goes on along the minus strand of JAODJU010000036.1, from coordinate 5,398,118 downwards.
TGCCTGCTCACACCTACCGCTATAATCCACGCTTGCTCTGCCAATGTTAGGCCCGTTCCGTGCGAGCCAGGCATTGCCGGGGAAACTGATATTTTCTCTTATTTCCTGTCGCTGTCAGCCATGTCCCCCAAATTAGATTTAATGACCGCCCGGGATGCCGGAACGTGCACGGGCTAACAGACGCGGACGACAGCCAATTGATCGGCCTTTTCGTTTGCATTTAAAATGGACTTTCGCTCCACAAACTCGATCCGCTTCAGCAGGTACTTCTTAATCGGCTGGTATCTGTCAAGCCGAGGTAGAGAGGCCAAGTTCGGAAACACGCGGAGTGCGGCGGGGGCGAGTTTATCTGATTACCAATAAAACACATGGCGGTATGGGCCGCTCGGATAAATAGCGTGTCGGTTTATAGCGCCCCCTGCTTAACGAGGAAGCTGTCAAGCCTTGGTCGTAATGATTTTTGATCCCATTGCTCATTGTCTGCTAAATGCATTCCTTCCACTGGCCGCTAATTATGATTTCAACAATTAATTGCACTTTTTTTACACACCACTTACACTGTTCTAGCCCCATAAAGTGACATACGCAGCCAAGGACAGTACTGGTTAAAATCTTAACTAATTCTGAGATTCTACCCAGTTAATCATGACCACCTCAGTTAGTTCTGCTGGTCACAGAAAGAAGCCAAACACATACACACATGGTTACCGGTGTGATATTATCACTCTCTGAGCACTACTGACTATCCCCATCATGCTCCCAGAATGCTCTGGGGCTCTGTATTGTAGGTCGAGTAGAACATGAGACACAATTGTGTGATTCACGTGTGCCAGTCTGAGACCCCTACATGACCCTTCACATGTGTCCTACACAGATGCCCTTTGACCTTCCTAATTGCATCTAAGGTTTCATATGAAACCTCTCTAAAACTCTTAAACTGAAGATTTGCCTGTGGTTACGGCCACACAGAAAAGCATGCTCGATTGCCTACAGATATACTTCGGTAGTGATAAGCAGAGGTGGGAATTTCAGGTCCAGAAGGTAAAAATCCAGACCATGATTTTGTTTCAACCAACCAGTTGAGTACTCTGTGACTCAGTTTTGAATATTGTGTCATTATTAATGTAAGAGTGGCGTGGTGGCCTTACCACATGGTTGTGGGTTTGAGTCCCTCCCCCCCTCTGTGTGTGTAGAGTTTGCATGTCCTCCCTGGGTCTGTGCGACTTTCCTCCAGGTACCTCGATTCCTCCTATAGTCCAAAAACATGCACCGTCCGGCATGCCGAGGACGGAGTCCCCAGCCTCTTGCCCCGAGTTTCCTGGGACACGGTCCCAGCTCACCGCGCCCCACTTTGGACAAGTATTCATGGAAAATGGATGAATTTTTATGCCTTTTATTAATGCATTTTTTTCCGTAAAAGTTACCATTTTAATGGAGGTTCAGTGTGAGAGCTCTTGGCAATGATAACGTTACAATGATTTTACATTAATTAACAGGAGCAGAAAGGTTTACTTGTAGAGACGTGCAAGAGCTACTTCAGACAGAAGGAGATTACCTTTTCTTATTAAAAACGTCAGAAATCGAAACACTCTGTTGGTATGACTGGCACGTGTCGCCACCTGGATCCGGCCTTTATCTGCCACTCACCAGATGGGTTCCTCTGTGGCTTTGAATTTCCTGCTTTTGTGGCGTTTTTGCATTGGTAAGGTCCAGTGCTATACGCCGTCTAATTGGCTTAGCCCACAGCTGGATCTCCTACAACTCAGCCCGCCAGCCAGCCGTGCACATTGGTTTTTAGTTGCAGCTAAGCTCTTAATTAATTAACCTTGGAGGAGCTGTTGATTTAACGAATCACACTGTTTAAATCTCGTTAAACTGTACATATCTCAGGAGTCGCTGCATTTTATTTATTTTTTTTTTGTGATTAATTGAATTTGTGTCTGTCATGGAATACCTGCAAAGGTGAAAACAGAGCACGCTGATATGAAACGTGTACTATTTATGACTGAAAGGATAAATATTATGTTGCATATTACATGCATGACATTGGAATTGTTGGTTCTTTTTGTTCAGCCCAGTAGCACTTCCAGGATGCCATTTTGGGGCGGGCATTTGGGTGTGTTGGGTGGGCACCAGAGTGGAAGGGTCTACTGATGTGTAACAGTTGTTGAGCAGGTGAGGGGGAGGAGACCCCAGGATGATGCTATTAAATCCCCAATGATCAGTTAAATTTGGCCCGACCCCCTGCATACCTGTAGCCATGCCCCCAGTCCAACCCAGTCTTGTGGGAGCCAATCCCACCATCCATGGCCCTGATTGGGTTAATTGATGGCTGGATGAAGGAGGCCCCCACATCCACAGCAGAGGAGCCAAGGCGCAGGATTCCCCCAGACACCCCGCCTTCTCACTCGGGCCGGCCGGTCCGGAGCACGTCCATCAGCCTAATCGCTACTGACAGGACATGCAGCCACTAACGATCTTCTCTGAATCAGTCTTAATTAAGTGTTGATGATTGCAAAGCGGGTAATGAATCTGCAGCACTCTGGAGCCGGGCGGGGCTGGAGGGGTCAGCGGGGGGCGCTGTTACACATTGTCATGCGCGGCGAGTCGCTGGCACAGTGCCGCCGTTAGCTGGAGTTTCAAAGTTAAGTCGCGGTGAACTCTTTTTAAAGTTATCACACAGCTTCTCAAACAAGAGGCTGATGGCCTCTCCGGGAACACAGCATCTCCTCCACAGAAGGAAGACAGGCCTCCGGGTTTCTGTACTGATCTGAGTCAGAGCCTTAACCATCTACTTTAGGCAGCCGCGGTTTCAAAGCTGTACCAGCCGTACGCAAATCGGGGACGTCTTACGCGCGGCCCTGCTGTCACGGCGGCTGCGAGGCGAGCCCCCTCCTCTCTGTGCGTCACCCGCGGCCTTCTGCCGATATCCTACAGTTAGAACGGCGGAAAGTGCCAGGAGCAGCGGTCGTGACGACGAGAGCTGAAAAACCCAAATGAGCTGCTTTTAGCAGATGTCGGCTAGGCAACTGATTACCTCTTCAGTGTGGATTTTACCCACATCTCAATGCCACGCAAAGTTAAACAGCCATTCTTGCGGCGGTCTAACAGTTTCCATCTGCCAGAGCATTGACTTCCTATTAAAGTCACATTACGGTAAGATACGGCACCTGAACGGCGGTTCTGGGAAGACCGTAAGCGTGGCGTGGACAGGGAATACCAAGTATGACAGAACAGAACTGACAGGGGCGATTCGTCGATTTTTCTAAGGAGGGGGGCATAAGAGTGGTCAACCTCGTCATTAGCCAATGACATATTTTGAATTGGTGAGTGACAGGAGAGGGGGCACCCCTGCGGCCAATCAGCTGGGGTCAGTGGTCCCGCCCGCCATATTCCAAATGAAGAAGAGGAATCACTTTATGCAGAAACATGTTTTGTTTTGTGTGTTTGACAGAACAGGGACGTGCCAATTTAATTTGATGACATTTAATGACATTTCAAGACTAGGCTGAGCTATTTTCACCGAGTAGGACCACAACACTGTGCATGAGAAGCGTGACAGGAGTGTTAAGCGTAAGTGATACTGAATCGAGGCTCTCTGGTTCTCTGATGAGTTTTCCTGGTATTGGAGTTTAACCACGTGGGCCGGGAGGGTCAGGTCAATAAGAACAAACGAAATCCCTGAAGCCCCCACCAGAATAGCAGAAGCCAAACAGACACGGCCCTGTATCTCAGCGCTGCTCTTAGTCACTATAAATTAGGGAATAATTATTCCTCCAAAGCCAAGGCACTGCGCTGGTCTGATAAATGAAACCTCAACGTCTGGGGATAGAGAAGCCCGAAATAAACATTTGGGTCGAGTTTAACCCGCCTGTTCTTCACCTCGAGGACTGGCAGGAGAGAGCACATTCAGGCTGCTCCATCCTATTTTTCCAGCGCAATTAGCAACAGCCTCTTGTGTCTCAACAATAATTAACGATGATTAGTTTATTACCAGCTGTCTAATTCACTTGTGGGATTTCTGGAATCGCGATGCTCAGTGCAAACACACGCAGCACAGACACGCAAAGACGGATACAGTTTGCTGACGTCCTTCGCTCATACATACCGGACAGTTAGCTACATGTGTGTCACGTGTAAGTATGTAACACGAGCGCGGTGAGCACCCATCCAAAACACTGTGCAGAGTTAACTTGCTGTTTACATGTCATGTTAGTTCCTATCCCTGCAGTGTCCTAATTAGCTCCAATATTTATTTTAGTTCTATGTGCCTGTTTCATAATGCATCCCTCGAGTATTCCTGCATTCATTACATAATCCGACTTGTAATACACGTGTGATCACACGCGTGTCATCGCTCACAACACAACACATGGATGCTGGTCAACGGTGGTGAAACAGAGCTTTAAAGAGCAGGTCCACAGTCTGCCTATACTGTGGAAGTGCTTGGTGATTCTAATCGCCATTTTCGGGTTTGGCAGGGATACGGGTATGATACCCACTTCGGCCTTGATTCCCGGCCTCATCCTGAGTGTGCTGTGGGTCTCAGACATTCCCTGCAGTCACACCCAGCACCTGAGGCAAATGGACAATTTTAAACTGTTTTCATGAATCCTTTGATCATAATAATTGATCAAAGTTTTAAAAGTTATGATTATCTCATTTTTCTTACTCTACTTCTCAAATTAAATTGAAATCCTGCAGCAGATGCTAATGATAGCTAGCTGTTCTTAGCTGTCTTATTGTGCTCACTGGCTCTGACATCATAACTAGCAACTCTGTTAAGCTTCATAGTGTTCACTGGCTCTGATGTCATAACTAGCAGCTCTGTTATGCCCTTTGTGCTCTCTGGCTCTGATGTCATAATTAGCAGCTATGTTAAGCCCTTTCTGCTCTCTTGCTCTGATGTCCTGGAATTTTTCAACCTAGGAAATGTGTGGGACTCTGGGACCCACCTTACCTTCAGATCACCTTTAATTCCTTGTGTGCATGTAGTTAGGAATGTTAATGACTCCCTGCTCGCTAGACTGACTGCTCCCGAAAGTCCTGTAAGTTATACTCATTCCTTTCATCCTCACACTGGTCCTCTCCTGTCGGCATGCTGTGTAGCACTGGAACCCAGCCAGGCTTTGGTAATCGGACATATGACGATGATCAATATTTCAAGGAGGTGATGTGTGAGCAGTTCCAGCGAAACAAAGCCCTCCTGGGGGTTCAGACAGTCCATTAGGTCCAATGGCCATTACTCCTCTCTCTTACAAAATGCTGGCACTGAGTGTGAGCTAAATCAGTGTAGCCTCAAGACAGGCCATCATTGCACAAATGCTCATTTCAGCAGACGAATCAACCCACAGATATAACTTCTGTCTAGGTAACCCAGAGGTGGAAAGTTCAGGTTCAGAAACTACAAATCCAGACCAAGACTTTGTTTAAACCAACTAGTTGAGTATAATGAATCACATTCAGAGTACTCAACTGGTTAGTTGAAACAAAATCTTGATCCTGATTTGTACTTTCTGGACCTGAACTCTCCACCTCTGAGGAAACCCCTCTAAGTGCATCTTATTCAGCACTGCAGCACTGGGGCTTGTTCAGAATGAAACTACAAATGCATGAAAGCGATTGCCTCAAAAATGTCAACGTGAACGTTACTTAGCTACACGTTAAGTCCTGGTGATCCCAGGCACCACATGTGATGGTCCCCCAATCTCTGAAACAGGAAGCAGATTCACTCAATGATGTAGGACTGAGTCAGCCAGACATTCATTGTGAACCAGTCCCCACCCTGACAGGAAGATCAACGTGTCTAATAATAATTCTCTAGATCAAAGAGTCCTCATTATCGCTGACGCGTTCACTGCGCTCATCTGAGGCAGTAATGAGTCCATTCCGATTTTTCTCCTTCTTATAGCGGCTCTTACAGCACCCCATGTGATTTGGTAATCAGTATAAATACAGCACTGATTAAATTCACGGGATGAGGGGAACAGCCCTGATGTTCTGCGTTTCCCAGACCTACGTAAGCGACATGGTGTCAAAGCCTTTATCAAGACGGCCACTGCTATGCCATGTCCAAGTGAACTTTGGCAACTGTTGGATAAACTCAGACCAAAAATGAGCTCACTGTGATTCACACAGACTTGCACTCTCTGGAAGGGTGCCAGGATTAATGACATGAATACAATGTGAATTCATGACGTGATGCAGAGCAAAACACTGCACTCAAATCAGTCAAACGACTGCATTGAAATCACAAACACAAGTGCTGGGCCACAGGGTCTGTTTAAATATGGGCATGTGGGAATATTGGCAAGGTGTGGTAAACATAAGCAGCAAAGCCAATGTAAATTTGAGGTCCTGGGGTTCTACATATTGGGTACCACAGGGCCTGATGACGACTTCTGACCTGTGATTGTGTCCAGTTTAACAGCGCCTCCCATCTTGGGGATGCGGGCAGATGGGAAAGGGTGTGTGGAGACACGCTCAGAGGAAAAACATTTGACCCTTGACTTCCTTCGGCCCCGATGGGATTTCAGCATTGCTGCCATGAAGGTGTTTTCATGTCCCCAGTGCACTGGGAATCCACCCTTAAAAGCATTAATATTGCAGAGGTGTGAAGTACAAGGACCCCGGAAGCAAAGCTAGAGGCAGCTTCTCCGTCGCTTCTACATGGCCCTCAGTCCAATTTGGAGGCTTTTCAGCCTGGCTCGATAGACGTCTTGGGAATAGTTGTTCAGCTGGTTATTCATAGCCGGGCTGTCTCCTGCTTTTCCTCAGCCAAGCTAACGGCCATCAGCTGACTGATTAGAGGCTGTCTTAGAGGGACCGGCCTGCCCCCTAATGGTGCAGGGAGCAGGGATGGTTGACGGTTACGAACTGGAGATGTGCACTCATGATAACAGTGGAAATGCATCCAAGAAAGATACAATGCTTACACTCATTTAGTGCATTAATACTTAGAATTACATCACACTAGTTAACCCGGGCTTCAGATGTTTCAGAATGAAAGGTGTCAGAGATGGTCAGAACTGGTTCAAACCTGGACAGCGGTGGTCAGTTACCCAAAGGAAGTAGATAAATATGAGTGCCCCCCCCCCTCCCCCCCGTGAAACCCATCTCAAGTGAGGAAGTCAATATCGAGCCAATTCCAATACCAAATTAGACAGACTGCCTGGACCACAGTGTGAGAACGCCTAGCACAGACAGAAGGTCGCAGACGGCCATGGCTCGCCAGACGTACCTGTTGAATGGAATTCACCTCCCGCTCACTCCATGCATTTTCACCGGTATTATATGTCTTATTTCTGCCAAACTGATTTGGGACCAGAGACGCAATAGGAGGGCTGGATCTGTATTCAATTGCTCTGTCCGCTATGCTTTTTTTTCTGCTCAAGGTCACAGGAGGAGCTGAACAAATAAAGGAGATGAAGAATTTAAAAGAAGGAAAATGCTTTGCTGGCAGAGAACACTGAGGAGCGTCTTGGAATAAACTTTACTGATCATATACACACCCTAAATGCACAAAGCAGGTAAAATCACCCCCTGACAGTAATGGTAGCTCATTATGGGCTCAGATAATGTGTCTTAATCCATATGGAGTTTGCTTCAAGAGTTACTTCTTGAAGACTGGCTTTCCTTCCTGCGATTCACAATGCAAACCCGGTCTATTCCCCAACCTGTGGCACAGATGCAGGATTCCTGACACTAGAAACCCAAAGGACTGAACTTTCTCTATAATTTTCATTACAAAGAAAGGATTTTTCCCCTTAGAAAATGGCGGATGATAGTGTTGTGAAAAATCTGACCTGGGCCCGTTCTCTCTTTAGTTTATGGTGCGATAACATGGGATAAGCAAGCTCTCGTTGTCAAGGATAAACATTTGCACGGAGCGGAGAGGCACTGTACTGTGAAAGCCATGAATAAGAAAGATAATCCCCTAATCGTTCCCTCTTTATTTCAGCTTGCTGCGAATGCTCTGGCATTCTTCCTCACAGAATCCTGCACTCATTCACACAGACACCTGTACATACTTCTGTTCCTGTGATTATAGCCTCGCTCTGCAAGCTCCACAAAGGCTTGACAAAGGCCAGGATTGGATTACGTGTGGCAGGGGTGGACAGAGTCTGACAGACAGAGCCTAATGTAGTTAAGGTACCCAGCAAACCAGACTCTTTCCAAATCCCATAAGCAGCCATTTGGCCAACACTCCCCGGTCTGATCATCACTGGAGACCCTGCAGTCGGGCAGTTTGGTGCTCTGTCTCGCGGCATCACTCAAACTGGTTGCCGACTTTATGTTTTTCGTAGACAGGCCAATACATTTTTGACCCACTGGATAACTTATCATGACCTTGAGGTCGCAAACTTGCAAAGAGCCTAACTGACATGAAAGGCACATCACACAGAACCCATTCTGGATGATTCACATCTGATTTTCTGAGCCATCCCACTGAAATAATTTGTAACTGAGAACTCGGAACGCATCAGTAATCCTTCAGTACACAGCTCTTATATTTTATATCAGCCTGATGTCCTCCCTTCTGTTTGGTGGTTTGTACTTTAATGTGGCAGCATAAAGTGTGTCATCGCATCGAAATATGTGTTTTTGCCTGGCTCTCGCTGCAAACTCACATGATTTACTGCACGGCAAGTTCCCTCTATGAGCTTCAATGTGCATCACAACACTTTAAAACACTGACAGCTTTGCATAAGTATAGGATAAAATTAACAGAAGCTCACTAGATATCGCTGGGATTACGCCAACAGGAGAAATTTACTGAACCTTACTATCGAACGGTGTTTTATGCGTTATGGTGCTTTACGCATTATGGATGTAAACAGTAGAAAATGTAAGTTAAACAGGTGGTGAATGTTTGTTTGTGTAGCTCACAGCAAAAGTGAAGCAGGCCTGCAGTGTGGGGGGGGGGTCATTTTTTTGGCCATTAGTGACCTTGTCATCCTGAATGCATCCCATCAAGGTGGAAGCTGTGATGGATGCTGGCGTAGTTTAGTTGCCAGTTCCACAGACATTATCCCACAAAGGAGCTTTTTAAACAAAACACAGCATGTGTGTAAGGAGAAGAAGCAGGAGAACCAACCATCTGTTACCTACTTGAGATTCTGAGTCACATCCCAGGCATTCGTGCTGGAAACCCTCCCTGGTAAGTCCAAGCTTTCCATAACAGCTGCAACGCCTGTTGCCTCACATACTACCTTAACTAGTTCTTCTAACCATCACCAGAATTAGTCCTGTTATGTTTAGGTCTAGCCAATTAGCTGGAGCCCCTTCATCCAAACTGTAATATAGGGCCACTTGTTAGGCAGAGCCACTTCCTCCAGTCTACCATGTATGTATTAACTGTAATATAGGGTCACATTTTGGCCCATGCAGATACTAACCTGTGAATTACACAGTGCTGCTTGCTCTCAATCCCACAGCAAATGGATAATTAGGATGTCAAATTCACACAGATCTGTGTTTTCCAGTTGTTTGGCATTATTCAGTGTCTGCTTAGGAGTCACTGACCAATTAGCCCCCATAAATCTTCTCCCAGGATCACTCCTGGAACTTGTGATCCATCTACATCACAAACTACAGACTCACACGATTTGTAATGATTGTTAATTGCATTAAGTGGGGATGCCTAAGAATGAACAGCAACATGCAAGTGCAGAGGATTCTGGGAAAATGGGAGGAGCGCAGCAGGGAGGCAGAGCCTTGATGATTTTACTGAGTTCAGTTCTGGGCCTGGAGGAGCCTTTGTCTTCTTAATGTCAGGACGGAGAGGGGAAAACGTCTGCAGTGTAAACCCATTAAAACTTTCTCAGCATTTAATTACGAAAGGTCATTGAAATACGTACATTCAGCTTGCATAATTTCACCACACTGTAATGCCTTGGCTTCACCTTTCCTACCCCTTGGGCTATCTTTATTTTCCTTTAAATAATCAAACAAAATGCCAATGAAACAGTTCATGATACTAACAGGTCATCTGCGTGCTTAAATTCGATTCAATCGAGTGACGGCAAATTAAAAGAGTAGGTCGTTATTTTTCAATTCCATAGGCTTTCCCGGAAATATATTGCTGTGCAATTGAAAAGACAAATGCAGTGTTTTTTTCTGAAGTAAAGGATCGATTAATAATAGTTTGGACACCCCATAATAAAAGAAAAAAACAATAGTGCAAATAGAAAACAGGGACCTCCACCCACGCAAATCGCCCAGTGGGGGATCCATTACAGACCCATTAACTTTCCCATATATCTTGGCAAATAACCTGAAATAACAGGAATAAAAAAGGAATTGTTACAACAGAGCAGCTAAAGCAACATCGCAGCGGATGAAGTCCTTTATTCTGGGGTACATCGCATCTATTGCTGCTTCTGTTGTTGCTGTTGTTGCGTATCGATTCCCCGATAAGGGTGAGAATAGAGGGGCCCGGTCCAGCCCCAGACGGAGATCTCATTGTGAAAAGGCAGCGATGCTCCCACACGGGCCGTCCGCAAGTGCGAGCTTACCAGCTGACTGGCTAACTGACCAAGTTTAATCAACACAGCCAGAGCTAAGTCCATTATCAGTAAGCCACCAACAACATCTGCTGCCTTATAATGGAAATCTTAATTACATACATTAATTATGCTGAAAGGAATGTAAATGAAATATCAGCCATTCTCATCAAGAACAATTGATCCGTGTTGCTGTCCCTAATGAAGTGCTATGCTGAAGTATAGGAGAACTCTGTGGGAACGGCAAAGACTGGACTTCACAGGGAGGATTATGGTCTGACAGGCGGCGAGGACACTCATTACCAATCAGGCGCCTCTGTTGGGTGCAGCGTGTTCAGCACAGCTTAGCTTCTGTCAATGGCTCTATATTAGTCCATGGGGTTTACGGTGGAGGGGGGGTTATGGGGCGGGGGTTAGCTTTGTTGAGCAGGCGCAGTCTGACATCACCTGGAGCACCTCCCACACCGCCACTTGAGGTGACGCGAGAACCGGGGGAATGCCACCTTCTCCCAGCTGCCTGGTCACCGTCCCCGTGTCACCCGAACGTAGCAGAATCCCCAGCAAAGGCATCTGCCCACAAAAGCTGCACCTTGACGCTTTTTATACATATTTCCGAGGACAGCTGAACAGAATCCTGTCACCATCCGATACCTGCTGCCTCTCGACGTGTTCTGTGACCTGTCACTCTGGCACCATATTCGTGTCACAGTCCTTGTTGTTAACAGTGATCCGTTATTAGCGAGAAGGGAGTTTGCATCAATATTTCATGCCTGGGAACAGTGCAAACATGCATAAGTCTGAAACAATGACAGTACGCCAATCATCATCTTCACCAGTATAAAGGGCTTCTTCAGGCAAGTTGACTCCACAGTTACCTGCTCTTATACATCCTGGGGGTGTAAGCATCTGCTGGTAGATATTTATTAATTCAACAATAAAACCTAGAGGGCTTGAAAAAGCAAACCAAAACAAGCTGGGAGAATCTTTATCAAAAACGTCCACCGTCTGGAAGGAGCAGCGTGACAATAAAGGCAGGACAGCACATCCGCCCTGCCTGGGAGTCAAAGAGCTGCTCTGAGGACACTTATGCTTGTGTGTCTCCATCAACTGAGTCCAGGAAGCACCTTCACTTCCTGCTCCTTCTCAGCTGTTAATTGGGCTCTCGGGGTTTGCTGGAGATCAGAGGCAACAGAGGTGTGGATGCGGGCGGGATGATCTTTAGGAAGTTACTAATGAGTGAACAAATTAACTCATATGCACGTATTAATGAGGCTGGTTAGGTAGCTGCGTGAGGCTGCTGTTTACCATTTCTACAGTGTTTAGGTCAGGTGGCCAGATCATGTGATGTGGCATTCTTTCTCTCTCCTTTGTAGGAAACTTAGCTTATCCAAACTTTTGTCTGGTACTTTACATCAGGTTCTCAGAGGAATTTGCATCACAAAGCCAATGAAGCGATATCATAATTTAAGAACATCAGTGTCCCACCCCCTCAGCCCTCCCCACCTTAGCATCTTTACCTAATGACTTTAATTTCCAAGCCATGTACTTCTTGGGCTTTCCAATTTATCAGTCTCGCCTAAATGGCACTATAGATATTTTATTTCCAGCAGTTCATAAATCACATTGTTATCCCAGTCCATGTGTACCCAACAAAAGCCAATAATAGTCTACACAGCACACTCTGCTAACATACAAGCCTTGAGATAATGGCTTTGAGTATCCATCAGACTTCCAACACATACTACGAGAAACTGATAAAGTTTCCAATTTTTCCCAGTCGGTCCTGTGGCCCTTATCTCCAAAAATATATTGCTTTGTCTATTTTTGAATAGACTAACAAAATCTATCACTGTTTTATGGAGGAAAATGGAACTTGAGGAGAAATACAAATTAGACATGGACAGGCATCCATCATCTGCCCTGGTTTCCTCAAGGCCAATAGGAGTTGATAGTGATGCCCACTGACTTAGCAGATGCTCCTAACACCAATCAGGACATTTCGGAGCTACTACATGGATCACAGGGTGGCGTGAGCAATTGCCTTGTACTCAGTGTTTGAGAACATATCCACAGTGGCAGTTTAAGTTCAACTCTGAGAGACCTTCCTGGCCAGTGTGCCCGTGCTACCAACTGATATGCTTTGAAGCGGATATAAAGGTCACCAGTGGACATGTGTTCATACCACACTGATACCCCTACAAGCCCCCCTGCTTCCCAAATATACACCTCCTACTCCAAGTAGTGGGGAATTAATGACCATGAGTGCACAAAGGAGTGAGGAAATTCTCACAGGAACCCGTGTGACCAAATGACAATGGCAGTAACTCCAAGGATACAAAGGATGCGTTACCTTCTCGTCATCATCAGAATTTTCTTTCTTATTGAATACTTCCTTAGATAATTAGAAAAGATGGACGATGACATCATACCCATCTGGACATTAGTAACCAAGTTTTATACTTTGTTTGATCCAGATCTTTGTCCCACTTCTTAGCGAGAGTAGCGATCAGCCCTCAGCATATCCTTCACCGCGTCGGCTACCCGGCACTCGCCGAAATGTCAATGACCGCCAGAGATCAGCTGCTCCGTCACCTTGCTGTTGGTTTGCAAAATGATGAAGTGCAACCTTTGTGTTTGGCGTTGCCCAGAGGTGTTTCCTATTTTCATACAGCTCACATGCCCTGTCGACGTGATATTTTATCCAGTGCCTCCGTATCTTTGGTGGTTCTGCTGTAGATAGTCACCACCATAACCTTATGCTACAAAGATATGAGTGAATATTTGAAACCGTTTTCCCTGTAAGATTATTGTTTGAGCATTACGTGTGAAAACAGTTACATTTTGAAAATAATAGTTTTAGAGTTTAGTATTTAATAAGAATATTAACCTGACACACTCTTGCCATGACACTGACAACACATTCAACAATCAGGTTAGTGTTTTCCCATGAAAAAGTGTGAGTGTGCTTATGTCAAGCAGATATATAGCTATGACCTTTCTAGAACTTTCTTTAAACAAATGGATTGCACAGCACTGACTTAGGGAAACAGCATCCATAAATTCTCACCAGATACATCAACATGCTCACAGGGTTTCCCGAGGATTCATCCATTACGGACTCAGACTCAGCGCAGATTCACAGGACCCTGTATTGAGTTCTCTGACAGAAAGGTCCAGACCGTGCTGACTAGACAGCAGCTTGTTACCTGGGTGTCAACTCTTGATTAAATGAATTTCGCAATCGAATCATATTAAATATGAATCATGCAAATCCATTAGTTGAGGATCATTTTAATAAGGTATTAAGAATGTCGATAACTGAGAAAAAGGTGCCTCTGGACTAAGGTTTTCCTACATCTCCCTGATATATTTTTCTTATACTTTTATTAAATTTGTGCATGAATTAACTAGAACAATATTCAGCCTGATTTTCATTAAGGTACTCTGTATAAGTAACTGCTAAAATACTTTCATATTTGGATCAATATTATAGTTGAGTACTAACAGTGTTCCTAATTTCAGGTGACAATAAAGCACTAACAGGATCACTTTTGGGTGCTTAACATTCAAAACAACTGAACACTGAGGCTGAATCTCTGATCTATCAGCTCAACCCAGCATTATAAATTGAAATCAAATAATAAGTTGTTCGTTTAGACTGAAAATAACAATGTATTTTTAGTGTACTGTATAATGATTTCAAACTAAGAACAAATCAATATTAGGATGGGGTTATTCTAATAGAATAATCCTTCCCGCTGCCATTGAACAGTAAATAAAGCAACTGTTGAAGGTGGGATATCTTTTAAGTTGTACAACAATAAAAACAATTATCTAAAGAAATTTAATTAAGTTCAGTATAGTACACCATGAGACATGAATCTGTATACCAGCCAGTCACCAAAGCCCTTGAGGTTCATTTGCACTTAGAATATTTGTTTGCATTAAGCTCTAAAAATAGTTTTATGGGAGTAATCAGACAGACATTCATGTTGTCATATTGATTATCAGTAACTTGCAGTGATTAAGAATTAATTGTGCTAAACAATCATCCATTAATGCCAATTAAGGGTTTCTACTGTAGGTTTTTAAAGCTGTAGTCAGCCATAAAGTATTCATAAATTAATAACAAACAGGTAAATACTGTTGGTATTTTTTTTCCAGCAAAATACATAGATTATGCTTCTGACCAAAATGCCAGCGTGATGAAAATGGACATTACCATTCTACCATTTACAGAGTGCACGGCTAATATGGATTGTCTCCTATTTAATTCATCTTGCCTATCTCAGCATTTTAATGCATGGGTACAGAGTTGATAATACTATCTCCTGAATATTTACAGTTTTTATGGTGTTCACTGATTACCCTTATCCTGTTAAGCTGTGCATTACTAGGCACAATAAGCATTTATGTCATGATTTATTCCTCAACCAGGAATTTCCTAATAAAAAAAGAGCTGGCATGGTAGACATGAAGATATCAGCGTGTCTGAGCTGTGTGGAGGTGGCCCTCCATGCAATGGAAGATAACAGGCCACAGAGAAGCTACCAAGGATCGGGGCCAAGATCCATCTTACTGACACCGCGGCCCAAGGCAAGATTCACAGATTGACGGCCGGGGGTTACCCCCTGCTGGAGGCACCGGTGCCAGATTTGCCCGGAGTGGGATAGTCAGGGATTTTGTGCATGTCATCTTGCTAAGCACAAAGCGGTGATTTGCTCACAGCTTGGGCTTCCGGTGTCCTCTCAGTTTGCCCGATACTCGGCAGGCGAAAACTGCGCCAAGACCCGAACAGACTGCAGGTGAGTGGCTCCACCTGGATCAGGGACAGCCAGGGTCATGGCAGAACCCAGTCTCAGCCCAGGAATTTTACGCCACCGAGTGGCTTTCGGGGGGTGCTGGTAGTAGGATCATACGGGGAGGGGGTGGGCAGGGCAGACTGGTGGGAGGGGGGGTATTGCCTTTCCTGGCCTTCATCATCAGCCCACAATCAAAGCAGCCCAACAGGAATTCTTCCGATTAGCGATTCCGGCATTAGGGAGGGTGGGTCATAAACAGTGTGGGTAAGGGGGGGTTCAGACCCAAGATCAAGCAGCTTCCTGTCAAGTGATAGTCTGACTTCACAAAAAACTTTGTTGCTTTTGCCCCCCAGAAAAGACCCCACAAACCAACCCCATAAACCAACCTGTGTTAAATGAGCAAGTGGTACCACACGCAAACCAGCCTGAAGACGGCACTCCTCCACCTTCACCCACCGCCGCCGGATGGACGAGCTTTCTACCAGGACGAGTCCCTGTGAATTCTTCAGAACATCCGGGAGAATCTCTCACCATGACGGCTGCTCCTAGTCAGCGTTTTCGAAGCGAGCCGTGTCTCGGGACACGATAGCATTAACGCTAACGCTAATGGCTGCTGCTTTTGTTTTCCACTCACGCATCCACTGGCATTTCAGAAAACCCTGTAAGACAGACCTCAGATCACCCCTTTTTAAAAGGGTCAGGCTGCCTTTATGTCTCTCATCATGCACTTTATAGTCAACAATAGGTTTTTAATGGGGTCTTGGTTCGAGGTTGATACGTGGGTTGATATAAGAGTAATATGTCAGCGATGTAAAATTATATGCCAACATTTTTCACATGACGCCTTCTATAATTAAACACAGGCTGAAGATCTGTGGGCTGCATTAGGCCTCATTAGGCCCCTCCCACACCTTCCTTAGCCCCGCCCTTTCAGCGAAACACGGCAAAGTAAGAAACGCCCCTCAGAAAGCCGACACCAGACGTGCATCGCACAGGCAACTGGCTAAGGGGACGGGGATAAACGCGACGTGACACTCGACCGCCCCGCATGCATAATGCAGAGAGCCGGCGAGGTTCAGCTGGTTGCCTTTAACTCAGCAGGAGGCACTCTAAGTTGAGCATTCCCCAGGGTCCTAGTGCACCCGCCCCCGGCTGGCCGAGCTGCAATGCTTGCACGGCCATGTACGTCCCCTGAAATCCTCTGGCTAGAAACATTAAATTTAGACAGTAATTCTTGCCCTGCATTTTCCGCAAGAGCAACACAAGATGAATGTTTTTGGGGTTGTTTTGGACAGTGAGCCCTGGACAGCGCAAAAAAATAAAATAAAATCCGACAGTCCCCCCCTTCCTGGCAATCTGCCTGCGTCCCGGTCCCCGTGTAATCGAGAGCGCTTCACCGCAGCGACTCTTTCCCCAGTAGGAGACCCCCCCCCCATCTGCTCGCGTTACGGCCCCCTGCCCAGCTCTGCAAGCGCGCTCTGGCCCAGTGAACGGGCAGCGGGTTACAGCAGGGCAGTATGGGTAGTCCAGTGCAGGCACTCAAGAAAAGCTCGAACACGCTGCCATTTACTTCTCCTATGACTTCATTAGCATCCCGGCGCAGTAGCGAGCTGCCCACATTTTATATGCAGCATCAAGCGCCTGATGTCATCTGTTAACAATGGCCGCATAATCAACAGCTGTATCTCGCTCACATGAAAGGGATTATTTTAAAACCTCCTTTGATACTTTTCTGGTGTCTTTCTCTTGTGCGGTGAGCTCCTTGAACGCTGGAAATAACCAGCAAATTATTCACAGTTCAGAGCACCAGAGCCGCCCCCACCTCCGTATAACAGGAAGCCTAATAAACGGTTCAGAAAATCGCCTGGAAAAATGTGAACCAGATATACAGATGTCTGCGTGTGTCCATGTCTGAGTGTTTGTGTGTGTGTGTGTGTGTTTGTGCGCGCGCGCGGAACGTAAAAACTGACAGAAACTGTTGCAGAAATTTGAGGCGTGAAGTCATCCAAGTGCAGGTGTCACTGGGGTCACGTATCGACGTGCGTGTGGGCAGGCGAAGGACAGCTTGCGAGGCGCCGCGCGAAACGTGTCTGCAGGCGGGCGGATAAACCACCCAAGCATTCACACAGAAAATGAAGCCAGAAGCTTAAAAGGCTACTGGGGAATCGAGGGAGAGGGGATGCCAGTGAGGAGATCAGACCCCCTCCTCTGGCAGGATGAGGACCCTGGTGGAACATCTCCCCTTTGAGCCATCACACCTGGCCAGCATCCTTCCAGCTACTTCCTTCTGGGAAGCGTCAGGCGAGTTCCGGCCTCAATCCCCCCCAAAAGCACACATGGCTCCTGGGACTTAATCACCCATCTCTGCCCCTCCGAGATCCAGATGGCTCTGTAAATCACAGCCTCTTGTTCGCTGAACCCCGGGCCTTATAATCTGTGAGGAGTGCCACTCGCTTTCTGCATGGTTGAGAATCGCACCCCGTGCAATCACCTCTGGAAAGCTTTCTTTGTCGAGGGACTGCCGACCGTCCATCAGAAGCTCACGATCGTTAAAAACTTTATGAGCTACATCTTCAGTTCTGCTTCCTCGAGTGAGACCTGGGGATGGGCACTGGGGTGGGAGAAACAGCAATACAATTTAGGGTCGGAGCCCAGAGCAGGGCTCTGTGAGCCCTCAGGGCAGCCAGGAATCGTAATCGGAACCCAGTGAAGGTACGGAATGCAAGGAGAGACTGGGAATCACTGACAAAGTGAAATTCTCCCAAAATTTTCCAAAGGGTGCAGAATGCAGGCACCCAAAAGCGGCATAGATAGAGGAATAGACAGATAGACGTGTTAGTTGGTGCTGTATGAAGGAATCCAAGAGCTGAGCAGAGCTGAGAAGATGTGGAAGAGCTGTGTAGGAAGGTCGGCTGTATGGCGTGGTGCCAGTCTTCTCGAGGTTCAGCGCCGGATGTTTGCGTAGGTGGGTTGGCGCCTCGCTGTTCTGATCTACTCCCAAGCCCAGAGCGGGCTTTCACCCACCTCAGCTAGGGGTGGGGAAGGGGGGGGGTCACAGA
>JAODJU010000036.1:5348727-5379652 GCA_026776725.1 Gnathonemus echidnorhynchus | reverse complement strand
GGCGGGGGGGGGGGGGGGGGGGGGGGGGGGGGGGGGGGGATAGGCTACAGGTGCAAGTTATTTCATTTTCCATCTCCGACTCGTGGAGAAACCGGCAGGGGAACGATTGCGTGCGATTCCGCCACTAAGCTCAGAGAGGAGCGAATGTGGATCCTCTCTTGTTCGGACGAGCGGCGTGAACCATGCGACCGGGCGCACATGGCAAGCCAAGCAGAACAGCGTATTGATCAGTTTAGAAACAGCACGGTAAATATTTAACAGGGATATATAGTGTACAGGGAATGGCCTTCATCACCCCGCAACAGCAGATGAACACAATGGACACCTGGCTTGGAGTCTCAGTGCTCCACATCATCAGCCGGAATGTGGTGTGTGTGTGTGTGTGGGGGGGGGGGGTGGGGTTTGGTTGTGGAAAATGCCAGAATGCTTTGTGAGATTTCAGCCTCAAATGTCTACAGACCTTCCCATTATTGCAAAGTAGTGCCCTGGGTAATCCCATAATAATCCCATAATACACGCTCCTAAGCACCTGGATGGTGTTTATATTCAAAGCTGGCAGTTACAGACAATAAATAGGCTGGTCACAAGCAATAACAATATAAAAATCATAATGGCAATTCTCCTGTAGTTTTACAAGATGACGTGAAACAGAATAATGGATATTTTATGATCCACTACAAGGAGGTGAGAGTCTTGCGAGAAGCGGGATTCATTGTTCCTCTACGTTGATGGATTGTGTTCCAGGCTGCATTGGTCATTTACAGTGCAATAATTGCAACCATAAATCTGCCATAAATGGCTGTACGACAGCTATAAGAATGAATGGAGCAACGCTTTGGCAGGACCAGCATGCTCAGGCACGTCTGTATTAGCCAGCAAGAAGGACCTGCATGACAGATTCTCAGACATCCACTGTACCTGACAAATTGGGACGTTTTATTAATTTATTTGACATCCTTATGCAAAGAAATTTACAGTACAGGGAAGGGTTACAATTTACATGTCTTCCCTGGATTTTAACCCACAACCTTTGCATTTGTAGAGCAAGGTCCTACTAATTGAGTTACAGGTACTATTCAGAACCAGTATATTGATGCTGCATCAAAACATTCTGCCTAAACGCGACACTGATCACCTACACCAGAGTTTGTCAAATGGCTTCACCTCAGGATCCACATTTATCTTTGGTCGCGACCCACAATAGTTGTGGGGGTGGTGTAGGGGGTGTGGCGGGGGGGCATGGCAGCAGTTAAAGTTGTCAACCAAGAAGGGAGCAAGACGACGGTAAGAGCACCAATCCATGATGCACTGAAAATGGATCGCAACCCACTAGTTTAAAAACGCTAACTTGCATGGCTCAGTATCACCATGAATGCCCCACCCCCACCCCCCGATCGGGTGTGCGACCCCTCACTGCATTTGACGGACACAGTCTACACGCCGATCTCCTGTTGTACATCAGCCACGGCTCGGGAGAGAGTGTGACAGCGAGTGGGTAATGTTTCCCCGAGTCGCATCAGTAAAAATCCACCTCCCGGTTTACATTTCAAAGTGCGTCAGAAGCTGCTTTTCCTGTGACTTTGCTGTATTCCCCATTCAGCTGCAAAGTTACAGTTCATTCACGGAGGCTATTCTCATATTTGGTGCCTGTCTGACAGCGGGAGGAAATCGTTTGCAAAATGAACTTGGAAAATTTGGGGTGGGTGGGGCATTCTGACACTGGAGGTGCAGCACTGGAGGTGCCGAGCAGTAGGTCACAGCACTGCTCATGAAGAGGGGAGGATGATAAACACAGCCAGCCGCTGGGGAAGCCCGCTGGGACTGAACCAGCAGAGAGGTCAGAGCAAAGCCATTCGCTAATCAGTGTGGACATTTTACTTGCAAAGTTGCACAGCTTCGGCAGAAAACTTTAAAGATCAAATGGCTGCCCTCTGCGCTGCATGGCGACGGGTGCATCTCACAACAAGCGCCTCGCTATTCCGTTACATGTTCATTTGCAGTTAAATCCCCTGGCATGAAATGGGAAATATCCGTCCATAACCGATTCTGCAAGGCAGGGTCACAGTCAGCATGGAGTTTTCCCACATAGCACAGGGTATTAGGCAGTGGACACCATGGGCGGAATTCCAGTGTGACACAGGGCACACAACCTTAGGCCCGCAGGCCTCCGGGCCCCGCCCAAAAGGGAAACTCCCCTAGATAATCATAGGCTAAACAGTAACAACTTATTATATAATCTTATTTTGAATTCAATGCTTGCTTCACCCGAATACGTGTTTTTGGCCAAATATATACTGGAAATACCGTTAACCTAGACCCAATGTTGGACATGTGATCACACAGTCTAGGCTAACAACCTGGCTGGCAACGTTACCGTTAGCCGCTAGCTAGCATGCTAGGAAGTCCCAGATAGGTCACACTGTCAGCGATTGGTGAGTTATTATTCTTAGTTATAGTTGCATCTGTATTACAGTAGCAGGCACAGTGATTCCCACTGTATGTAGGTCTATGTCAGCCTCAGCTGGGGCCCCAAATAAGTTGGCTCGCCCTGGGCCCTGCTCCTCCTGAGAGACAGGCCTGCACACATTAGAGACACCAGCTGATCTCACCTCTTCTGGACTGTGAGAGGTAGCTTGCACAAACACGGGAATAACACACAGATCCCACACGCACAGAGCAGAGGGCAGGAGCTGAACGCCAGTCCTGGAGATGTGAGGCGGGGGTGCTCACCTCTGAGTCACGGTATCGCCCTTAAAACAGGAACTATGCTCTACAAAAATATCTAATTAGTTTAATGGTATTGTAGCGCATGGCAGACCCAGGCATCGCAGCAGCAGAGACTAGACCGACCGAGACTGTTTTACACGAGACAACTCTTTTATTATTGCACTTAAAAGGACTAACATAGACAAAAGTCACTAAACCGACACACATAACGGGTAACTCAGGGAGTTCTGACGCCAGATGGCAATGTACACATGGTGGGTAGTTGCACAATAGCTAGAGACACGCGAGGACCGGACAGGATTCACACATGACACAGGTAAGGGCACATACGACGACCAGGAACACAACAAGCCTTTACAATAACACAACAAGGGGCTATTTACAATGCTAATGCTAATTAGTGGAAGCCATCTGACCGATGCTACAATATTATCATGGTCTTAGACAGAAAAATACATGCTGACTTGCAGTGTCACCATAGAGTAAAAAAAGACAATAAATGTATATTTGTACTGTGTGCTGCTAATCAACATTACTCACTAGTGAAAGCGATAAAATCCATATGCACACACTGCATACATGTAACTGCGTTGCGATCTGAAGGCTGCCATTCTGCTTAGATAACTATAACCTGCTCATTCATATTATTTTGTTCTTGAAAAATCTACTGTATATCACAGTCCCTTTTTAAAATACTGTCTGTCTCCTCAATTAAAATATATACACTCATAAAAGGTCTGTAAACCGATCTTAGACCACACAGTGACCAACCCGTAACAGTCTGTTGTATGCTGAAGCATAACTGTAGGCCTGTGTGTAGTGACATGTTTACTGTGTCATACTGGTTTGCTAATTACCTACCTACAGCCCGGGGTTTGGAAATATGACCAAGGCCACAGAGCCACAGAATGCATTGTCCAAAGCACTCATCGTGGTTAGAAGGATTTGGGCCTGACTCTCCATCTGCGGTACAGAGAACTGTTAAGAAACCCATTATATCAATTACGGGAATCACAGTCATTTCTAAAACTGCATATCCAGAGAAATACGCAATTATGAGAATGGGGGTATTCTGCAAGGGAACAAAGTTCACGAGAACTTCCGAAGCAGAGCTCCCGAAATGTCACAATATAAGTGTGCCTATTTGCAGGGTATTCAGGAATAAATATACCTATCATTAAGATTAATTTGCTGTGCGTATGCATTAAAGTGCCCACCACAGATTACAGTGATTTTTACCAAAGCAGCTCACATTAAGATCCGTGGACGTTGGTGCATCCTGCCCGTTCCGCAGCGCCTGCCATACCTGTGGGGCCACACAGCCACCAGCTGTCCTATGTTTGCTTCCTGTGACGACGTGAATCCACGATATGATATGAATTATGGAAAATCCATCAGACCCGGCCGCCTGTATGGCTCCCGCTTTAATCTGACGCCGTGTTTGACTGCGTTCCACTCGTCACTCTTCTTGACTGCCACAATAACAATTTATCAGCGTCACTGCGGCACCGCGGCCGCACTCGCCTTTCTGCCTTTTACAGAAAACATTTCCATAGTGTCATACGCTGATTTGCAATTTTCTTCACCTTTGCCTGGTTGCTATTTTAGACCTGTCCCATCTGGCGGAGGCACGCGGCAGTATTGCCCTAATGCTCTTTCCATTTGCTCTTTCGTTAAGTTGAAATGAGACTGGCCCCATCACAGGTGTGAGGCAGACCTAATTGACTCCTGTCTTCCTCTCTTCTAGCCACATACACCTGATGTCTCTCCGCCTGCTTTACCTGTTATATCATCCCACGGCGCACTTCTGCCCGCTACGGCGCTATGGCGGGTCGGCGCGGTTCATCTCCGCCACGCCGCGCATGAGCACGCTCCGTCTCCCGCCGCGGTGGCGGAAAGCTTTTGTCAACGAGGGGCCTCATGAATTATTCACGTGTTGATTCTTTATGCTGTTAAACGCGATTAATAAAAATGCATTCTCTGGGCGGCCGGCGGCCTGGCGCGGGACGTTTCTGCCAGAGCTGGAGTGTCACTCTCATTTGCATGTAACCGCGCGCTGAAAGCAGCCTTGTTTGCTAAAGCCCCTCTATCTTGGAAGTAAAATGAATCTGTGCTGGATTCTAATTTGCTTGCCAACGGCTCGGAAATATAATGACCTACAAATGAGACAGGCGGGGGGGGGAATGTCACTTTCATTTTGTAACACTTATCTGTGCCGAGGTCCTCAAAACAAATAATTTTAGCTCATCTGCTATTTGACAGAGTGTAAATTGGGTTTAAAAACAACAAATAAATAAATAAATAAAGGATTAATGCAGACATTCCTTGACTAAAAGTTGGGTCTTAACTACTGTGTTTCCTCCCAAACGACATAACAATGGCTGTAATTGTGTAAATATGAGGCCATTACTTGAGTTCGTTATTTTTTTCCCCTTGACTCTACCAGTAGCTGTTTTCAGTGGAGGATCGGGTGGTAAAGAGGGAGGCAGAGACTTGGGTGGGGGAAGATGGAGACTTGGGTGGGGGAAGGTGGAGACTTGCATAGGGGAAGATGGAGACTTGGGTGGGGGAAGATGGAGACTTTGGTGGGGGAAGATGGAGACTTTGGTGGGGGAAGATGAAGACTTTAGTGGGGGAAGATGGAGACTTGGGTGTGGAAGACAGATACCGGGGTGGAGGAAGGCACAGAGTTACTATGTAAATTTGCCTCGGCTGTTGTTTCACAGTCCAATTAAACAAATGGGAAGTGAAATAGGTGGCCCCCACCTCCAGGGTCAGGGGTTCGAATCCACTCTATGCATCCTCTCCCTGTGACATGTAGGTTTCCTGTGGGTACTACTGTGTGTGTGTGTGTGTGTGTGCGTGCGTGTGTGCATGCATGCGTGCACACGTGCCCTGCATTCAGTATGGCATCTGGTAAGGGCAGCAGAGTGCGCTGTATAAACATGGTATGAACAAGGTTTAAAGCACAACAGCCCTTATGTGTATTGAGGCAGGTGCCTGTGCTTATATTGTAATGCATATAAATGAATATGACAAGATGATACTTTATTGATCCCCATGGGGAAATTCTCTTTCTGCCTGCCCTGTCCTGCTCTCCATGACACACAGACACACACAGAGGTGTGAGCAGGCTTGACCGCGAAGGGCAGCCACCTGCAGCGCTGCCCACGGAGCTGGGGCTCAGGGGCCTCGCTGGAGGGCCCGCAGAGCCATGTGCTGCCCGCCACGGCCTGTGATATATGCATGTGATATAAGAATATTTTATCATTTATGTGTAGAGACATTCTAATGTGACATGGATTAACTGTCGATGTTTTTAACGTTCTGTGGGTTACTGTGTGCAAATGCCTCATTAAAAATGTTTAAAAAGAACAACTTAAAATTTGATCCTCTGCTCTGCATTTTTATTATCATGTTCTAGTTTTGATGTGAATTTCCAGATCAAACAAACAAAGGGAACGGGAGTGATGTGGACGTGCTGGCGAGTCGGCACTTACGCAGGCCCATTTCCTGGCACGCTCAGGTAAACAAGCAGGAGGTCAACAGCATACATACATTAACTATTACCACTATTCACTAGCAGTGAACAAAAAGTTAGAAGTCTCTCTCGCACTCTCTTGCTCTCTTTCTCTCTTTTTCTCTCACTCTCTGTGCTCTCTCACTCTCTCGCTCTTTCTCTCACTCTCTCTTGCTCTCGTTCTCTCTCGCTTTCTCTCACTCTCTCGCTTGCTCAGTCTTGCTCTTTATGTCTCTCGCTCACTCTTGATCTCTCTTGCTCGCTCACTCTCTCTCTCTATCGCTCCCTGTCTTGTTCATGGATCTTGTTCTCTCTCTCGCTCTCTCTCTCACTTTCACTCTCTCTCTCTCTCCCTCCCTCCCCGTGAGGCTTCTCTGGATCTCTGTAAAAGTGGAACATGGATCACTAATTAGCAGTTGCATAAAAACAGGCTTCCAAGCTGCAGGTCAGCGGTCAGGTTACCCAGAACAGCTAGTAGCGGAGATGTTCGTCTGCTCTATTGGGGGCACAGGAAAGGACACATCGGCTGAAACGAATACGCTAATTAAAACGGAAAAATCAGATAAGCCGCATCAGCTGCAGTGGCGGATTTAACAGGAGTAAGAGCACTAAGCCGGGATGGAAGTAAGCTTCTGAAGAGCAGGATGATGGGAAGGAGGAGTGAGATATCGTGTCTGTGGGCCTCCTGAAGAAGCTCTGACAGGTAACAGGCCAGGCAGGAAACAGGAAGTCAAACATGCTCCGTGTAGACAGCTATGACTCAGCAGTGGACAGCGACCACCAAAAAGCAGGCGCTGTTCAAACACAGTCACGTGCACGTTGGCCAGGCCTCTCTCTTTGCTCTTCTGCTGGCCGAGTCTCTCTGGCCTTACTGACTATCACACTCAGGCCAGTCCAGTCCTACTGGGTAATTTTTCCCTAAAATGAGTTTTATCTTTCTCAGGTCACAAACCCAGAGGAGGTATCCAGGGGCGGGGCCACAGAAGCATAGCTAAAACCTGATTGGCCCCTAGAGTGCAACTCCCCTGTCACTCCCCGATTAAAAAGAAATCATTGGCTAATGATAAAGTCCCGCCCCTCCCTGTATGAATTATGGCCTCTGTTATGCCCCTTACCTTAAAATCCTAGAATTGGCCAGACCTGCTGCTGACACCCTTCTTGGTAGGTCAATAACAGGGTTAAACGTTTCTGAATGTAAAGTGGTGTTAACAAGGTCAGAACTGTGCCCAGATCCTCATCCTTGCCATGTAGACCCAGATGAGTCTGGCCGCTCAGGGGATTACCTTCAGACTGGCATTTGCACAGCTCTGATCTCCGTGAGGCACCGGCTAACCCATGTGGCAGATCAAAGGCAGTGCTGAGAGAGGATGAAAGACTTCAGGCCAGCCTCTTCATCAGGCCATGGGATGTATCACATCTCACTGGTCAGGTGAGAGTGCAGAGCATGCAGCCACAAGCACCCCATAATCAAATATAACCATCTGCTATTCCACTTGTTTGTTGGTTACTTATGTCCTCCGACACATTGGAAACCATCAACCATCAGCCTTGGAAACCATGACCATCAACCTTGATACCTGAATGGTGGGAGGAAAAGCTCCACGAAATGCTGGCCCAGGAGGTCTGACCTCACGAGCGGATCAAGGGAACCTGAAGGACACTGAAATACAGATCGAACTGAGCACAGCAGCCTAGCTGGCGTCCACATGTGTGGAGCAGGAACATCTCCTATGGTTACACCACCTGAGATGCTCCTGTTTTAACCAGCATGGCCCAACTTTTCAACAGATGCTCATAGGACTAGATGGAGCCCCATGATTTGCTGATGATAAAGATCAGAAAACATCACAGGTTAGATAAGCTGAAGCACTGCATCCTTGTGGTGAACATCCTTCCTCAGGGCCTGGAAGGAAATTTCCAAAGGCATTATGCAAGGACGATGTCTTCTGCTACTGAGCTTCTCTGAACATCATTTCTATGTGGACCGGGCAGAGATGAGCAGCCTTCAGGTGTCCCTGGAGCACCAGGGGCAACAGGATCCTTTGGTGTGGAGCCAGGTGCCTGGAGGCCTTAAAATTGTCCACATGGTGGCGTTGGAGAATCTTATCTGGCGAGATAAGGAATTGGGCTCTGCCTTTCGGGGTGGGGGATCGACTTCTGTGCATCATGTAATAGATCTGTTAAAATGATATCGCATTGTGTTTAGAAGGTGCATGTGATCCTGTTCTGGATAAGCAGTTCAAAGGAGGATGGATGGATGGATGGATGGATGGATGGATGGGATCATGACGTTTGAGGTACTCCTACAGGCATTTCAGTGATTTCATTCTGAGCCCAGTCTGTACTGATGTTTCAAACGTGTCTGCTCTGAGAACCAGAAACAAAGAAAATGATAAAACATGAAACAGGTACAATTTACAAGTGCATGTTAATTCTGCACATAATTGGTTTACAATCGAAGAAAGCGTGTGAATGATAGTATTTACAGAATGAGACAAATTACAGATGCAGTTTCATCGTGGTAAATTTAGACCCCCAGGGATCCTCTTAGTGCGCCCCGTCAGCATGACATTTTCTAATATATATATATAAACACGGTTTCCTACAGTACAAATCCATTCATTTAATTTCTCCCCACATGCTGATGCCTGAATACCTCAGGTAGCCCTTTTTCTGTCGGAGTACTATTTTGTGGGAACACTGGCTCTGTCCATTTGCCCCACTTACACACTACCACACCTGGCATGCAGGCACTCAGCACAAGCATCCAAGGCTGTCCCGTTCCTCAAATAAGCCAAATGCAGTGCGCTTGTTGTGCACTTTATCTACACTTTGGCAAATACTACACGGAAGTGGTCTTCAGCTAAGTATATATACCACAATGCACCACATCACTGAACACCAATGTTGACATCAAACACCAGGAAATCTGCCAACTAATCGGAAGTAGTTTCAATGCTAGTGCACAAAAATGCAAACAAATGCTTGCATAACCTAGGCTGCAATGAAGGACAACCCCAAACGCAACCAACATAGATGACCAGATAGTTGTCCACTGTGCATCTTATCTGCCTCTTCAGACCAACACCCCCTCAGCAAAAATTATAGATGGTTCCCAGACCCCACAAAATATTTTTCTGGCTATGGGCCAGCATCTGCCATCCATCTCTGTTTACCAACATGGCCACACACAGTCCCGCACAAATCTGGGCATTTGACTGTTTTGCGATTGGAAGGAATCCACAAAAATGTGCCCTTACCAAACATCAGCTATGTGAGAACAGGCCATGAAATCCTGCTTTTCCGCCGTGCCGTCTGTCGGGGAAACACTTCAGGGCCCTCCGCTTGAACTCAACTCTTACGAAAGGGGTTTTTTGACAACACAAAGATACCATAATAACACGGCAGCCAAAGTTGGAACAAGGAAAGTAAGGGATGATAGTTACAGATGAACAGGAGGGCACCATGCTTAGCTGGAGAGGTGGATGTCTGGAGAGACGGAGGGGGCCTGATTCAACGCCGAAAACCATCTAGAACAAAAGATGAAATGTATATGGGGTCAGTGAGGAAGGCCAAGGGAGACTAACAGCCGGTCATGAAGCAAAAATCATCTTGTCAGAACGTAGCAGCTTTTAGTCAGGAAATTCCTGTCCTGTCAGCTCAACACGTTCACTGTCTTGCAGACATCAGAAGAAGCTGTGAGCTGCTGAACGATTTCAGCACTGTCACGACACCACTGATCGCCGGGTGTGAGCCAGAGACCTCGGCGGTCACCTGAACGTGGACAAAATGGCCACTGGCTTTAACCTCTTGGAGAAAATGGGGCTCGCAGGTTGACACTGGTTATCCTCCTGGATGCTCTCCAGGGTGCTCGTGCCACATGGGGTAATTGAGGGCTCCTTAGCGTCTGGCGAGGCCTCGGATGGCGCCGCCTCAACGTGCATTTCCACGAGAGCCCCCTGCTCTCAGGTGAATAGCGGCACTCGAGGCGCCTATTCACCGCCTCAGCGGCTTTTCATTTCCGACGGGGCGCCAACTCAGACGGCCCTAAATATGCAGATTTACATGGATAATTAAAAAGAAACTCATGTATGTAAACATTCCCAAGCCTCGTGAATTTCGACGAGCGCTGTACCGTATGAATGGTCTATTCAGCTGGGGTGCAAAGTACAAACAAGCACGAGTATAAAATAATCCCGCATCACAGTCAGTCAGAAATCCTACGATAAGATAAGATAAAATAAGATGAGGCTGTCTCTGTGATTTCTCCAGAAGCGATTCTTCTGATTCCCACAACCCTATGCAAGTTTGCTTTGGAAAAGCCGGGCCAGATCCAGGCAAAAAATGTATACACACACAGAGTAGACATCCATCCATTTTCTGTACCTGCTTGTATAATGTGGGGTAAAGAGGCTACAGGCACAAGGGCATACACTCACACGTCATTCACTCACACGTCATTCACTCACACGTCATACACTCACACGTCATACACTCACACGTCATACACTCACACGTCATTCACTCACACGTCATTCACTCACACGTCATTCACTCACACACCATACACTCACACGTCATTCACTCACACGTCATTCACTCACACGTCATACACTCACACGTCATTCACTCACACGTCATACACTCACACGTCATTCACTCACACGTCATTCACTCACACGTCATTCACTCACACGTCATTCACTCAGACGTCATACACTCAGACGTCATTCACTCACACGTCATACACTCACACGTCATTCACTCTCACGCCATTCACTCACACGCCATACACTCACACTCCATTCACTCACACGCCATTCACTCACACGTCATTCACTCACACGTCATTCACTCACACGCCATTCACTCACACGTCATACACTCACACGTCATTCACTCACACGCCATTCACTCACACACCATACACTCACACGTCATTCACTCACATGTCATTCACTCACATGTCATACACTCACACGTCATTCACTCACACGCCATTCACTCCAATTAACCTCAGCATGTTTTTGGACTGTTGGGGGGGACTGGAGTAGAAATCCCACAATGACACAGTAAGAACATGCAAACTCCACACACATGGAATGCTGTGCAAACTTGAATCCTGGTCCCATTGGTGTGAGGCATCAGTGCTAACCACTGCAGCACCAGGCTGCCCATACAACCAGTACATATACAGTAAATGGATATATATCTCCATAGCCTACAGGAATGGTTAATCTGGCCAATAGATCAACAAGTTTCACCGGAAACCAAATTTATAAATTTTCCCTACAACCCACCCCCAGTACAGACAGGTCTCATGCTGATTAGCAGATCATAGATAGTACAGTATTTTTAATTCTCTCTCATTTCTCTGTTGGCTCCAAAAAGAAGCTCAGATGCCCGTTCGGTCACGCCGTGTCAGCATAAGGCCCCCAGAGAAATGTACCCCTCCCTGTCAAAGACGACATGCTCTCTCGTAAAAATGCCTCATAAAACATAAAAGTGAACGTGTGACTGTGCTGTTTAGCGGTAGGGTTGCCACCAGATTATTTTTTGTTTGTGACACTGAATGTCCCTGAATCGTATATATATGCATGAATAACATCCTCATATTCAGGCAGAGCTATAGGCCATTAATAAAAACATTATACTGTGTCTGTTTAGGTAATGAAATACCACGCATTTCACAACAGAATCACACCAAGGCACTTTACATTGGTGTGTTGTCATACACTCCTGCATCATTTACACAGAATTACTTCAAAAACGGGGAATAAAGAAAGAAATAAGGCAATGGAGGAGAGGAACCAAAGACTCTCAAATAGGGAGAAAAAAACCTCTGGGGTCCAAGGTCAACTGGCTGCCCAACGCCGCGGCATGCTAACATGCTAACATTACATAGCATACATTACAAAATGTTGGAGATCACACTATCATTTAGCATCATAATTTCCCAATTAAACAAATCCAAACTAACCTTTGGAGTGGTTGAATATTTTTGGTCAATGACTGGGTGTCCAGGAATTTTACAGGACTGAGGTGGCAACCCCTAATTAATGGGCGGCTCGCAGGCATAGCCAGGCTGCTTGGGTGCTCTTTCTGACATCATAACGGCCACGGGATCGCACGTGGAGACACGCGAAGGCAAACGAAACAAACAGGCCGAGTGTGAGAACGAAATGAAAAACAGAGGCTACGCTGTTTCAGGCTCGTAAGGGACTTCACACGCAACGCCAGGCAGCAGAAGCCGATCAAATGAGACACACCTCAGCCATTCGGAGAGCTGTGTCAGCGAGCGCCTGGACATCGGCTGGCGAGCAGATTCGGACAGGCCGCACGCAAGCTGCATACAGGACTCACACCGTTATCTCCACTTACACAAACGTAACATGAAAGTTTCACAGAGCGGCCTCCATAATAAGTGCCTTTAAGTGGTAAATCAACTCCAAGAGAGACCTTTTCATCCCACTGCGATCCCAGTCAAAT
Organism: Gnathonemus echidnorhynchus; assembly: GCA_026776725.1. Classification (NCBI taxonomy): domain Eukaryota; kingdom Metazoa; phylum Chordata; class Actinopteri; order Osteoglossiformes; family Mormyridae; genus Gnathonemus; species Gnathonemus echidnorhynchus. Next base: position 5,366,916 of record JAODJU010000036.1, on the reverse strand, counting down.
TCACTCCTCCACGTAAGATTCAGAAGTTCTTTAAAATCAACCAAAGAAACGACAAAATGAAGGGTTTAGCAAGGGATTTGCACTCTTCATGATACAGTCTGAAAAAAAGGATGACTACTCCTCCCACAAACGGCCTCCACGGAATCGTTGAGCAGGCGGAGGCGCTGCATGTGGGCCTGCCCTCTCCAGGCGGAGGGGCTTCATGTGGGCCTGCCCTCTCCAAGCAGAGGCGCTGCATGTGGGCCTGCCCTCTCCAAGCAGAGGCGCTGCATGTGGGCCTGCCCTCTCCAGGTGGAGGCGCTGCATGTGGGCCTGCCCTCTCCAGGGTTCCGTGCATCTTTACGACCGGCCCGGCTTGAAATCACAGCATCCGCGCTGCCCATGAAAGAGTAGCTCCTTGGAACGGCTTCCTTCACAACAACCAATCAGCTGTTGAGCGCAGGCCTATTCCCTCCCACCCCACGACGCAGGGACGCCCGAGTGGCACCCCCGACATACCCGAGAAGACCCGCGATGGCCCTGCTCTGAAGTCGCGTGTTGCCAAACCTGCCACACACCCCTGTGCTCGACCCAGGCTGGAGCCCAGCAGGAAGAGACACCCATGGTCTGGATCACTGAGCCACAAAAGGACAAAAAACCAGTGGAGCACCTGTCTGCAGGATGGAGAGGCCCCCCCACACTGGGATTTAAGCTCTACACTGACTGAGAAAAAACATAAATACAGAGTAATCAATAATACCATGGCCTTCCTGCTGAAAGTAAAACTGCCAAATATTATTCACAGAGGGTTATGGGCCTGGGGGGTGGGGGGGAGATGCCCAGAACATCCCCGAAATAAGCTAGAAATACAGAATGAGGGATCGGTAAGAAATCAGGAAGATTGCAGCATCGTCCCCACGCAAGAGTCAGGCCAAATCCTACTGTGACTCCTTCACTTCCGTGTGTGTGTGTGTTTTCCCACAGACATTTAGCTATCCCTCTGCCAGCACACAGCATGAATTATGTAACCTAGGTGCTTACAGAAAACCACCCCCCACCCAGCGAGATCCTCCTTTTTTTTGGACTTTACACCTCCAACTTCTTGGGAAAAATATGAGAGGGAACAGCTCCCAAGTCTCCCGTGGCCCCTGCACTCCCACTGGGGCCCCCCTGGGGCCCGCACCCTCAGACGGCGGCTCCCGCTCCCTTCCTCCTCCTCTGACCTCCGGGTACCTGTCCGCAAATGAGCAGGAGATGAAGGGAGATAATCCATACTAATCCACACTAATTGCATTTTCAGTGGGGAGCGTCGCCGCTCTGCCGAGCCAGACCTTTGACCTTCATAAATCACACATATTAAATCGCATTTTCCACTTAATGCAATTTGCAGTTCACCCACGTGCTCCGACAGGTCCCCCTGGGGCGGCCGGCGTCACCAGCATCCCCAACCCCCCCCCGCTCCGCGTGCGGAGGTCACGGCCTCACACCAGCTGGAGGAGGGGCACGCAGTATAGGATCTGTGACCAGACAGGAATATGGTCCATGCGACAGAGCAGGCTCACTGACAGGTGGATGGGGGGGGCAACAGGCCCCCTGTCCTCCAACGACGTGCCACATTCCCACAAGGCTAACGGTATGATCTGTACACAGGATGAGAATCAGGTGTGTTCATTAGAGGCTGGGAACACTCACTTAGTTTGTGCATCCAGTGATTCCCAGTCCAGTCCTCAGAGACCCTCAGAGAGTCCACGTTTTTGCTCCCTCCCAGCAGGGAGCAAAAATGTGCAGTGTCTAGTAGGAAGTTGGGAGGGAGCAAAAATGTGTACTGTCTGGTAGGGAGCTGGGAGGGAGCAAAAATGTGGACTGTCTGGTAGGGAGCTGGGAGGGAGCAAAAATGTGGACTGTCTGTGGATCCTCAAGGACCGGATTGAGAAACACTTATTGCAATAATGATCCTATTAATAGGCAAGGGAAGCTGCACCTCTGATTATATAAACAGACTCTGGCCCATAAAGGCGGGTCTCTTAGCTCCGTGCTGCTACCATGACTGTGGTGTAGAGACACCTTTAGATGCTGTGAGAATCACCCAGTCAACCTCTAAAGATCCCCTTTGCGTTTACATTGGCTCTTTTTTCCGCACCGATTACAGGGGGACTTTGAAGGCCCCCCCAAGGGGACTATTCGGACAGCGACACACGCAAGCAACAACACGACGCCCCACCCCCAGCCTGTCTCTGAGTCTATTCCGAGGCGTGGGGGTGTTCGGGAGGGGGGTCAGCAGCTACCTCCTGACAGCAGCGGAGCGAGTGTTCCTGCAGATTCCAGACCAAAGATAGCCTATCGGAGGAAGAATTCCCACACACAGGATCGCCTACGGGGCCGGTCGAATAGGCTCCTTCCTACTGAAATCCCGGCACATTCACATGCTGTCCTGGCTGCACATCACATCACACATTTCAAAGGAGCGGGCATTTTCCTGAAACGCCGGGACGCAGCAGGACACGAGGAAGAGGCGGCCTCTCACAACGAGCCGCGCCGTTATTCCGCGCGGAACGAGAAAATGGTGTGAAGTGGATTTGGGCGACGCGGAGCAGACGGGGTGAGCGAGAGCTCACCATTTAAGCTGCTCTCTCTGTGCAGCCCTCACCGGTCTCATCACACCTTTGCTCTTTCCGCATTAGCCGGCCCGGCAAAGCGTGGCAGTGTCTGTGGGCACCTCTGGCGGGGTGGCGTCAGCATGAACAGCCAGCCAGCTCAAGCCCACACACCGACGCGGCGAGTAGCCATCGCTAACAGAATGACTGCCCCCAGTGGCGGAGTAGCTCTCTGCGGGCGGTCCCTCATTTCCACCTACCCTGGAAACGTGGGTCTCCCTTACAGCTCCGCGCCCCTATTAAAGGCCTCCCAGGAGAACGGGAAGCATGTCTCCTCCACCTCCCATGGGTCTTATTATATTTTTATGGCCCTTCGCCAGCTGCCGTTTGCCCACTGGGTGAACCCGTAGGAGAGAGCCGGGCTTCCTCTCGGGCAAAGCGAGGCGTCCGTCTCTTAGCGGCAGAGACTCACAGCGGAGCACGCAGACTGATAAAACCCATGCACAACCAAGATGTGGGCACAGATACCTATCACCCCCGACTATTATGGTCTTTTTAGTGCAAGAACGTAAACGTTAGCATGTAACTGAAGCCAGAATAGGAGAGCAATTCCTCTCCCAATTTTAGCTTTCCGTTCTCAGCAGCATCCCAAGGATTAATGAACAGAGCACGTTCGCACAGCGGCAGTGACACGGGAAGACCATCTGAAATTCTGCGATATGACACGAGGCGTCCAGCATAACGGGAGTAAAAACTACATCCAGAGACAGAAATTCAAGGGCAATTTCGAATGAGATGCCGGACTCGGCGCGAGATTCCCAAGTGTGAAATGAATCCTGTACTCCTGGTCTCCATAAATTTTATGCTTTCAAAAACATTCATTTTTCTGGGATCTGCCGCGCAGTTCGGAGCCCAGAAACGATTCCTGCTCTTTTCACAAGCAGAAGATCAGTGTATTTCGCATTTATTTCAGTCTCTCGGAGCCTTAAGTGGAGAAGCAATCGGATCTGAGCCGGGGGTTTCTATACTGTAATTCACTGTGACGTTCCAAATACCAGAGCCCCCACTAATAGCAAAGAGGTAGCCCTTCTTTGGGGGAGGTTTTCTTTACTGTCAATTTACTGGCGCATAAAGCCAGGAACGGAAAGTTTTCTGCATATCCCGGTGACGCCAGATAGCCAGCAAAACGTCCGGATTGGCTCTGATGAAGACCGAGCAGCAGAGGAGAAATGCTTCTCCGAGGATCACCTTCAGTCGGGCCCTCCTTCACCCACAAACGGAGGCAAAACATCTGCAGTGTCATCGCCGAGGCATGCGAGGAATGGTACGCCTTTGACCACAGTCCCAGCAGACATGCGGGATGCATTGACGTGGCTTTACCACAGCGCCGCAGGGCCGAGGGTGTGCAGCTCAGCTGGGCAATAAAGCACAGGAGGACACAATGCCAGACGTTCAGTGTGGAATGGGCACCTTGGTTTCCCAGTACCACCACCTGTGACGTTCTGGCATAAGAACGTCCTGTCGGAATTACTTAGGAATCTACTGCATGTTCGGCATCAGCAGAAGTTAGACGATTATTAAACACTTTAAAGTTTCCTCTTATGAATAAAAACACACTACAAGTTATCAACGTTAACGAACACGCCCGAGTATAGAGCGGTCTGTTTCGTCGTCTCTCTGCTGGTCCCAGATGGGTGCCCGGATTGGGCCAGAAGGTCACACAAGGATTCCCCCGGTCAATGTCACACTTTAATTGAAGGACAAGTGTGAAAATCAACAGGACAAGGCTGGCAGAGGGGTGTGATCACAGACCTGCCACAGCCCACAATCCAAAACCATTAACAGCGGCGTGATTCTGTGCTGCCCTGTGAAACTGCATTCTGTGCCTGATTCTACATCCTAACACGGTATCTTTTTTAAAAGAAACACTCAGATTCAAGATTTTTTTTATCTGTCACATGTGCTATTGTGCAGTATAATGGCAGTGAGATGTTATTGTGGCAAAACGGCTCAGTCAGTGTGCATACATATATACATCTATAAGGCAAAGTAAATAATAAAACAGACTGAAAAAAGAAAACTATTACAAAAGGCAATAAAATTGAGTGTAAATGAAGTGTGCAATGTTAGATGCAAAATTCACAGCATCGCTGTAAAGTGCAAATGTAGTATAAATACAGTCAACTTACAGCAGAGGATTTCAAAAATATGAATCCAGACATCCATTTTAAAAAAGAAAAAAACAGATGTTATGCATCTGAAACATGGCAAACACGACTATGAAGACTGTTTTTCATTATCAGTAACCTGTACTGGTAGTCATGGTAATCCTGGCTTCAGAGCTGGTGAATATTTTCAGCAGTAAGATGACAGAAATGTTCACCCAGTATCCCCAGTCCTCACCAACCCGGCCCTGGCGCTTCACCCGCCCCATTGGCTTCGCCTCAGTGCCATTAAAATACCAGTGTGACTTCATCCTTTATTAGCAAGTTCACGCCACTCGAGTTTCGCCCAGCTGCCCAAGTGGATTCAGGTGCCAAAAGGAGCTGACAAGGATGGGTCAGTGTCCTGGGGGAACGGCAGACGCGAATGAAAACAGGTCTGAAAGGCATGTTACCTATCACAAGTTCCCGCTCAGTGGGGGATCACTCAGATCCCCCACCCCGTGAAGTACTTTCCTCAAACTCCCAGAGGCACCAACAGGGACCCTCCCCCCCGCAGAGAGACCCCAGACTCCATCCACTCCATAGGTCCCTCACCTAACTGTCCCACTGTCTGCTAATAAGGATCTGTTACGAAAGAAGACAGAGAACAGCTGGAGTCCTCTGGAAACTCGGGGAAGACTAAACAAATATACCCAGAGAGAGGAAGACGCCCCGGTGACATGGAGCATCCAGGCTGAACACAGTGGGAAGACGGATACAGAACCGCCAACGCAGAACCACAACCGCAAGGACAGGTCCTTACAGCTCATGCTCCGTACCCAGCCCTGCAACTTCAGGAGCGCAAATTAGGAAGAGACACTCATCATAGAAGGCCAAGAGGTCCTTGGGTCTCCCCAGTGGAGAATAAAAATCTGCCCCCCCCCCCCCCCCCCCCCCCCCCCCCCCCCCCCCCCCACGAAAGGGAGTTCCATAGCCCAGAAAAGAAAATTCCGGAAGGGCCAACCTCCAGTGAACCTTTCTTGGGTGCTGCACCAAACGCTGAGAGCCCCTGGGATTATCCTGAAGGTTCAGTCTGCTGGGAGGGGGCATGTCGCTCATCTGCACTGCAGCTCAGGTCGTTTAACTGGATGCTTAGCATACGTTTCAAAACTGACAATTTTGTTTACTCAGCTGAAAAAGTGATACTTCAGTTTGGCCCATTTGTGTGCGTGAGGCTTGCTGTGTTTTAGTTCTGTTTACGTGTTTATGCGAGTACAGCAATTGGTGCAGTATTGCAGCTCTGAACTGCAAATTGTGTAACATTTCACTTGCGTAATGAACCATCATGGAAAGCACTGAGGCAGAGATTGTACTTTCCTACTTCAAATTGACAGACAACAATGGACTGAAATGGCAGTTACATTCGGTATCCACAATACTCAGATTTCATAACCGTTTTACATAAATATCCCTTTGCATAACACATGCTACACATAACAGGTATTACCCCATGGGGGAGTCAGTGAGCTCCTCTGAACCACTACGTCACTCACTCCCTCCCTCCCTCCCTCTCTCACTCACTCACTCCTTTATTCATTCACTCACTCACTATCACTCCTTCACCCACTCACACCCTCACTCCTTCATTCATGCACTCACCATCATCATCCCGTCACTCACTCACACCCTCTCACTCTTTCACTTATTCATTTACTCACTACTTCACTCCCTCATTTAATCGCCCATTCACTCTCTCACTCACCCCTTCCCTCACTCACTCCTCCTCACTCCCGCACTTCCCCCTTCACTCGTTCCTTCATCATTCAGTCCTTCACCCTCTCACTCACTCCTTCCCTTCTTCACTCCAGCTCACTCTTCCTCACTCCCTCTCCCGTTCCCTTGCTCCTCCTTCACTCACTCACTCCTTCACTCCCACCTTCTTCTTCTCCCCTCTGCTCATTCCCTCATTTCACGGCCTGTACATAGTTCTTCGTTTGGGCCACATGTGTGTTATGACATCTGCGAACAGATTTTAAATTTATCAGGCTCCCCCTTTTTTCAGACCAACCCCATCGTCTTGTCCTCTGGCTGTATCACAAGACCAAAAAGAGATGAAAAGTCGTTTGCTAACACTTTACATTAACTGAACCTCCTCAATGCATTTATAACACATTCATAGACCATTCAGTGTACCTTCATAAGGCATTCATAGACCATTCAGTGTACCTTCATAAGGCATTCATAGAACATTCACTAGCAGCATGCATATATACCTTGCATCCAAACATACATTAACAGCTTTAATATACATTATTAACTAACATTATACAATTGTAATATTTGTTATTATCATGTAATGTTGGATATTAATGTATATAAAAGCTGTTAAAGTATTTTAGGATGTGATGGTATACTTACATGCTGCTTATGAATGTTCTGTGAATGCGCTATGAAGGTGCAAATGTTGTATGATTTCTTTATGAATGAGGGTGTAGTTAATGTAAAGCTCTACCAGGTGTTTTGTCTCCTAAATCAGCTATACTGCAAATTCACAAAATGAGGCACCATAAGTGCTCGCCCCATCGAAACGGGCCACAGCACGGGTTCCCCGCATGTCCTAATGCCGAAACACTAAACGTCTCTGAATATGGCCAAACATGCTAGCCATTCCTCCGATCAGAAGCCTTGCAGAAGAAATCCCGAATACCAATGATACAATTACTTTATTCTAAAGCTGAAATGAGCTTAATACCAGAGAACATGACTGAAATTTTTGCTGTTCCAGAATTATATTTTAGATTTTAGTGAGTCCTGTTCAGCCATTTGGGGGACTCTGATATTCACAAATACAACACAAAGATTACAGACATTACTACGGAGAGTGTACACCTTAATGGAGCTACAAAAGACAGAATTATGTGCAGAGGATGTGGCGAGCAGTCTGAGATGTGACACACAGGCAATGTGCACAGAATACCACAGCAAACAGACTGCACACAGCTAACCCGGGGGATTCTGTGCAGAATCCAACATATTTAAATTAATGTTTACTCTGCACTGGTACGGTCACTGTCAATAAAACAATTAACCATGCAATAACTGAGCCTGAGGGAACAAACCATCAGATCATCAAAACATCATGTCATTTATGACTCTGTCCACCTCTTAAAGTCAAAATCAGCTTTATTTAATATTGTTAAAGAAGACTAGACGTGTCCATCTGTCTAGTACAATACCGTGGCAATATGAAGTCCACTCTGGTATCATACAAAAAAGTAAAGTGGAGATAAATGTGGAAATATGTGTGGGGACTGGCGGCAGTGAAGAGCTGCAGCGGGGGGGGGACTAATTAACTGCCAGAGAGAGAGACAGAGTTAAATTTCAGGATGAAAGAGAGTGTGTCTGCTGACTGCAGAAGAGACACAAATGGCGTGGTAAAGCCTCAGATGGAGAGGGCCTCTTATGAAGCACACCTTGAGCTTTAATGAGAGACAGGTATCTGCTTTGTCCCAGCCCGATAAAACAAACATGTCTGTCTGTCTCTCTGTCTGTGTCTCTCTGTCTGTCTTTCTGTGTCTGTCTTTCTGTCTGTGTCTCTCTGTCTGTCTTTCTGTGTCTGTCTCTCTGTCTGTGTCTCTCTGTCTCTCTGTCTGTGTCTCTCTGTCTGTCTTTCTGTGTCTGTCTCTCTGTCTGTGTCTCTCTGTCTGTGTCTGTCTGTCTTTCTGTGTCTGTCTCTCTGTCTGTGTCTGTCTGTCTCTCTGTGTCTGTCTTTCTGTGTCTGTCTGTCTGTCTGTCTGTCTGTCTGTGAGTCTGTCTCTCTGTCTGTCTGTCTGTCTACCTACCTACCTGTCTACCATGTTTCAGTGTCCCTGCTCCACATGGGACCACGCCCCCATCTGGGATGCCCCCCCACCCTGCATGGGACCACCACCTCATCCAGGGTGCCCCCCGCTCTGCGAGGCTGCAGACGTACCGTGACTCTGAACTGTAGATAAGTGGTTATAGAAGATGAAATTCTGAAATAATATTTTCTTCTGATAACAATAGCTGCTAATGCGCTAAGCCTGTTGAGCAGAGTGAATAAAACCATCACCAGGAACACCATGAAATACCACGATAATCTCGACACGCCTGTGAACACAAGTGAGTGGGAGGCGCTCTGCCTGGCTCCCATTTGTATCTCAAATGACCGTAATGGTGTGCAAATTGAACCACGGCCTGGCCTGATGAGATTACTATCCTTCAGGGCTACATCGGAATTATCACAGGAAACCAAGGTTATGAATTTGGAGGAAGGGGTGCTGGATGGCACTGGAAAAAGCGACTAAAAGCCCCAGATGGAAAGCGACCTTTGCTGTCACGTGCTGTGGAGGGGTGAGTCTGTGCTCCCCAGCTGCCCAGCTGCCATTTACCGTCCCTTCCCATGTGACACAGGACTCACGTGCACTTACATCACATTTGGAGCCTGTCACTTCCAGGCGGGGCCCAGTCGTCTCCCCGTGCCCCGTAGATTAGCAGTGGCACAGTGGTGGTAATTATGTACTCCTCTGCGCCACGTGAGAGACGGAGCAGAGAGCAGCGGAACGACGGCAGAGCGCGAGGCCACAGCTGACGGCAAACAAGCAAATTGCTGATAAAAGCCGGAAGATGCTGCCGGATTTTCAGGCACCGATTGGCTGCCTCCTCGCTCTTGGGTTTTATAATCCTGGCCTGCGATGCTCTAATCCCCTCGTTATTTTTCTGAGCAAAACTCTCACTGCATCAAGACAGTCCTGACAACTGGTTGTGAATGCAGAGCAGCCACACGATTGGAGGATTTTCCTTTCAATCACATAAAACCGCCCAATGAGGAGATTGGAAAGGAAGCTTTGTGGACCGAGCAGCTCGATGTTTAAGGGGTCGTAGCTGCATTTGTTTATTAATCAGCAAAGATGAACATTTCCCAAAGTATGACAACCGAAAGTTGGGAATTTGACATTATGATGTTTTGTGAAGGCCTTGCAACTCAAAAAACCAGCTGTAAGCAAAAAAGTTAGCCAATAAAATGCATTTAGGGCCTAATATGTGATGGAGCACATGCCTGCCCAAAACACAAATGAAAGTCTTCACTGTGACTAAAGATCAAAGGAGCGCTGTCGAGGCAGGACTGCATATGCCCGCCACACAGCTAAGGGCTCCTCGCACAGGGCAAAGATGTCATATCTTTGTGAGAAGTGCAGTGCAGGCCACGCTGAATTGAGCTTGTCAGCCTCATTCTCAGTGCTGTGGGGAAAAAACTGGGCAAAGGGTCATGTCAAGGGACACAGATGCCCTGCCCCTTTAGGACAAAATTTCAGGGAAGCATAATATGCAGCTCCCACAACCCTGACCAGGATAAGCAGGTAGTGGATGGATGGATGGATCGATGGATGATCAAGCTGCATGATTGGGTAAAACAAAGTAGGGGACAACTGTTAAGTGATAATATGAATGTTTCTTTTTTTATGAATATTAAATTACTAAACATTTTTCTCATACGGTGATAATTTCCCTGAAAAAAATGCATGCATACATTCTCAGACCAGGCAATAAACTGTTAAAAAAACACATACAAAGGAAACCAGTGTTTTAATTTCTGGGTCTGCTTACGGAGTCACAGACGAGCCAGGAAGTGAGCAGGCCTCAAACGACGCACGGCGTCACTCTTCACATATGGACGTGACGCTTGTTCCTACTTAAACTCCTCTGAGTTAAACTATAATTTGAGTTGGCTGTCATTTATTACACATTGTACGGAACGCATCCGTCCAAGATGGACGTGTCGGATCGTTGCCTGAAGGGAACGTGGGGGGAGGTTAACTAACAGCTCTGGTCGAACAGAGAGAAAGTGCAAAGTGGGGCTCGATCCCCACTGTCTGCCATTTTCACGGACCAACATGAAGAACGCATAAAGGTCGAGTTTAATTAGCCCATCATTGTGGAGTAATGCTGTAATTATGTATCATTAAGAAACCCTTAAAGGGATAGATAATGGTTAATTAATGGAACCCAAAACCTTCCCCACATACCATTTTGGACATGTGGGTATTTTTTTTTTATTATTTTTTTTTTTTTACACAGCCTGGTTCAGCAGCTCACTTGAAGATACCATAAACTCACTTCTCAGGGGCTTCAATCTGCAGCCTGAGATCCTCAAATTAAAGTGACGAAGCCCTGGCTGAACTTATCAACGCCAGAATGTGCTCAAACGGGCTCTCCTTTCTGTTAGTTGTGCTAGACCAGTACATGGTCATTTATATTTGCCAAATTAATGATACTATATGGGAAAGTCCCACAGGAGATATAGCCTCACATGCGAGAAACTACGTGTTCTTCTTTTTTAAAGGAAGTATAATATTGCATCCATTATTCCGTTAGGAATTACAATGGAATACCCACTACCCAGAATTCCAAGGGGCCGAGGGGATTGAGTCGGGTCAGGTGTTGATGAGGTAGGAGAGCGAGGGATAGGTGGAAAGGGTCAGACTGAGAGCTGCTCCTTTGAGCTCTAATGACAGAGGCGCACGTGTGACAAGTCTAATTAGCAGGAGAGCCCATGATGGACAGCGCCCCCCTCAGGACCGGCTGGGGCTCACCGGTGTCCCACTAAAGCAGGAGGTGTCCTGCGCTAATGACATCCTAACGCAGGTCAACCCAGTGTGCAGCACCTGTGACCTCTGGGGTCACCGCCTATGCCTAGACCTGCCACTGGGGACGCCCCATTCTTAAAGGTACATATTAAATACCAGCTGTCACATGTCAACGAGCTCTGCGTGATGACAACACAACCACAGACGGCCTCTTCAAATTCCAAGATACACTGTGATGAGTAATATACAATATACATGCTCTTTGTGAGGCCAGCTATTATACATAAATCATGGAGTGTTGAGTGTCTAATGACAGTCTGTCACAGGCCGGTGAGCTCTGGAAGGCCATGACAGGGTAGGTCACGATAACGGCCGCTGTAATTACCCTGTATGCAGGAGGACTGAAGCAAAGTCCTGGCTTCATTATGTTAGCAAACAACACAACGGGCACTTGGAGGGTAAGCGCAACCAGAGCCTCGCCGCCATTATGCTTATACGAGAAAAAGACGATCTTCTGATTTCGCTCCGATTTTAGCCATTAGCTTATTTTGAGCAGCTCGAATGTTCTGAACGTATGGCATGTTACCTCCACTGTGCTCTCTCTACATCCTCTGCCTTTCTTTGCTGTGCATCTGAGCGCACGCACTTTTCCAGCACTAGCGTTATGGGGGAGGGTCCTCCTCAGTCCACTTTGTGTCGTTGTTATAGCCCTCTCCACCAGAGGGCGCACAAATCCATTAACACTCAGAGAGAGTGCTGCTTCGGAAGGTGCTTTATGTGTCTGAGAGGTTCCTGAATTGTCACACAGGAGCTCAACACTGCCGTCCCCTCATCGCCCATTCCGAGCACGTAGTGTCGCAGACCAAGGGACGGGTCGCCAGGACGAGTGCCAATTACCACGCGCCAGGAAGGAAAGCCCCCACCCCCCCCACACCGGTTACATATTCTTAGTGACACTACACACACACAGGGGTTAGGAAGGACATGGGGCAGAAAATGTTCTAATGACACCCGATCCTTTTTATTTTTGAAGTCTACTCATGCATTTCAGGAACTGCTTTTGGATGAGAGGTACGTCATAGTTATAGCCCCCTCCACCAGAGGGCGCACAGACCCATTAACAATCGGAGAGGGGGCTCTATCAGAAGGTACTTTATGTTACTGTTGTTATAGCCCCTGCCACCAGGGGCACACTGCTCTGCTAACACTCTCAGAGAGAGCACTCTACCTCATGATGCTTTTGAACTCCGGTGGTACAAAAACAGCGCTCCAGGTCATCATACGAGACTTCTGTAAATAGACACTTCCGTGGGTGGGGGGGGGGGGACTGTCAAAGACCCCTCTGCTACTTCAGTCACCAACCTCTTTGCCCCGGTGAAGAGCCTGGTGAGGGTGAGAATCCATGACAGCAATTTCAGTTGAATTCTGACTGACATGTGGGGGACAGAGTGTAGAAATTCACAAGGCTGTCTGAGACCCCTCCCCTCTGAACAGTGTCTTCAGGGATGTCACAACACTGACCTCTAGTGGATAGTTAGCACACTGCATTTTTCCTATATTTGTACCCTGCTTCCCAAATCGATGGGTATGACTGCATTCTGTTAGAAAAGGTTGGGGGAGTGTGGGGTGGAGGGTCATTGCTTGTTTAACCCTACAAACTGCGAAACAGAAAAATCCTGCACATATCTGAGAAGGTGTTTTCGAAGAGCATCTTCTAAAGGCTGCCACGGATGAGGCATGCTGGGATTCCCACCGCAGTCTCGAGCAGCGGCAGCCACAGCCTGGAGCTCAGACCTCAGTTTCAGTTAGAATCGCGTCCGGCGGGGACTGTGGCCAGCAGATCTGAACAGGCTGAACATAATTGGAGCTATGCAGCCGCGGAAGACCAGGGATGTCTGCCGGTGCTTCTATAAGTGGCCCCCTAGCAACCCTGTGGGGCTGTCAGCAGACACCAGCAATGCTTGATGAGGTCATGTGACCCACGCTTTGTAAAGACAGTCGTCTCTCGGTCGCTAAACAAGGCTTTGGGTGCAATTATCCCGCTGTCAGTCAGTGGCTAGTTTAACTTGACTCCCACGGGCAGCATTACTAGTTCTTGTTGGGTTATGCTAGGCAGAGATGGGTAACGCATGGCAGTCCCAACCTCAACGGCTTACCATACATCTCCTCTGACATTACGGGAGGAACGGTGGCGGAGAGCAGGCAGCAAAACGAGGATGGGAACTGGACACACCTTGGAGACCAAAACAATCACTACTGAGCTGAAACTCCAGAAAGAAAGCAACCCACACAAGGGTCCAGAGGTGCTCTCCATGTGTTCACCCAACCCATATGCATCCAACCTTGACAGACCCCTTCTGGAAACCAGCACCTCCTATGACCACAGTGTGACCTGCGATGCCAGCACAGAGGACAGAGTCTCTAACCGTCTCCCTGCGACAAGCTTGAAGCTGCCCTTTTGCCTGGAGGATGTAGGGACCTTGATTGTGGGTATTAGCACAACATAAACAGATAAAGAAGCAAGCAATCCAGAGCGAGACTGAATCAGAAGCAGGGGAAATCTCGGGCCCATGTTTCCTGTGTAAAGATCGGCAGATAGGTGGACACTCAGATAAAATTGGAAGGGGTTTGCAGGGCTGCTCGTGTTAGCTTTGCGGGAGAGGTACTGGGAAGTCAGTCAGGAGTTTGTCGTGGGGTGTGCCTCACTGTGACATCATTGCCGTGTTCACTTTTCTGGTCGGAATGAAAGGGTCCACCCCCTTTCGATGATGCAAAAAAGCAGCAGATGCCCAAACATGTACAGAGAGCATCTTGAGACGTCCAGTCACGTTCTCAGGCATAGTCAGCGGAAGGTGATTAATCCCACCGTTACAAAGGAAGCAAACACAGCAGCAGCAGTGATGCAGGTGCGTAGCAATGAAGGGGTCGACGCTGCTTTTATAATACAGCTTGTTACTTGGGGTGCGTACTCCGAGCCAGATAATAACCGCCCCCCATAGTGGCCCCCAGCAGTCAGAATACAGCCTTTCCCAGAGGTGTGTGATATTCACCCTCACGTGCAGCAACAGCAGGCGTCTCTGCTAAAAATCCCCAACGATCTCACTACTGTTTGCTGGTCTTCACCTTGGATTTTTTTACCTCCAACTTATAAAGGTCTATTTGTTCCATAATCTCTCTTAAAATAAAATTATAATGCAGTGTATGTTTGCTTTCTGCTTTTTACAGGGTTTTATTTATTCATGCTCCAAACTGTGCCCATCCCATAATATTGCATCAACCAGCAGCTTTCACTGACCTGCTAGTTATACGGGTGCAGTGGTTGAATGAATTCAGCTGATGCAACAGACCCTTGACATCACTGTTAGGCAGGGAAGCCATGGACTCACCACTCTGTGCTCATTTAATCATGCCTCACAATCAGTATTGGGGAAGTTACTCAGAAAAATCCATTAAAGACTGAGGTGGATTGTTCAGGTACAAATCTAAGGTTTTGTTTCAACCCACCAGTTGATCATGAAGAATCACAGTCACGGAGAACTCGACCAGCTGGTTGAAACAAAACCTTGGTCTGAATTTGTACTCAACTTTTTAGCAAAAACAGGTCCACACCGCAAAGGACCAGCAGTGTCCTTCACATCCAAATCCCATCAGAAGCACCCAGAATCTCACTCACACTCTCCAACCACACATCCATCTTAATTAATCAAAGGCCACTTACATTCATTATGAATCCTGTCCTGCAATAAACCATTATGAAGAGTTCCTTTTCAGGCAGTAATTAATAACAGGTCCAAACACGCCTGCGAGCGGAGACTGACATTCGATGTGCGGCTTGCGCAGGGAGAGAAATTACAGTGGGCTTCATTTTATAAGGATCCCACAGAACTCAGGTAAAATATCAGACTGCCCAATTTTCTGTGAGGGACCCAGAGACTTGGCCTGTGAAACTGGCAGGGAGAACAAGGATTCGGCACTGGTTTCAGAAGGCAGAAAATTAAAACCCATAGAAAGATGAGGACTGGAGTGAAATCAGAGATAAAATCGATGAGAAATGCAGTATTTTACAGCCAAAGCACACAATGAAAATTAGAATAAAGATCACAGATGCTGTTTATAGGGAACAAGAAGGACACTAACCTCTTAACTTTATATAGGACCAACTTCAGAGATGAATATATTCTTTTGCACAAAGTGCCTATTATATAGTAAGTGAATGTCAATCTTCTGTGAATTAAATGCCAGATTTCTTCGTTAATTCGCAGTGTGGTATGTAATTGGCATTGAAATCCAAGCCTGATCCCGGACGCAAAGCAAAGGCGGACTTTCAGCTTTTGTTATCTTTAGATATTACTGTTCTTTCAGGCAAAGTAAATAAAGAACGAAAGAAAAGCGAGGGGTCAGAGCAGCCCCGCACACTGCGGTCACGGTGACCGGGAACAGCGAGAGTGCCCCCCCCCCACCCCCCGGGCAGAACAGAGCGTGAAACTCGTCATCTATTTATCAGGACTAAGGTGCATGAAATTGGCTCTTAACCTCACAGTTAGGAGGTTTAATTGGAAATCACGGTTTTACAGAGTCGGGGGAGGGGGAGTGTTACCCAAACAGCATGATGAATGAGGGGGGGGCCCAGTAGGGTCCCCGGACCAGCCAATGTGAGAACATGGAGGGTGGCTGAATTTATAGCCGGGGGGGGGGGGGGGGGGCGTTCAGCAGATAGGCGGCGGCTCACAGGAAACAGGCAGCCCCCCCACCCCCATCACCATCTCTTGGCATTCTCTGGCCCCCCGCTGTGATCTGCCACCAACCGGAGGGCAGGACAGAAACAGAGCAGCTCTGGGCACAGATGGGCCCAGCAGATGGGGGGGGCATCTGATCAGTGGATTCGGATGGGCTGTGGGATCCAAATGAGTCGGTGGGGTGGGAGGGGCTCCCGAATGAGGCAGCGGGGTGGGAGAGGCACCCAAATGAGGCAGCGGGGTGGGAGGGGCACCCAAATGAGGCAGTGGGGTGGGAGGGGCACCCAAATGAGGCAGCGGGGTGGGAGGGGCACCCGAATGAGGCAGTGGGGTGGGAGGGGCCACTATTTCAAATGCTGCTTGAATCTCTGTTCAGCATCCAATAAATGGAAAGATGAAGCCGATTCATCCTCTGACAGAGAAGCTGAGGAAGATGCCGGCTCTCCGTGGCATTCGGACAGGCCCCCTGTGCACCCAACAGACACACCTGGAAATGACTGATCCACCATATTGTTGTTGACATAGAGGACACAGCCTTCAATCACTTACAATGCAATCCTATGGGGTTGCTATAAGCAAGAGCAAGACCTCGGGGACGAGCAGGCCTGTGATTTTGATATAAATATCTGACCTCCTGTATCTGTCAGCTCTCTAATTACATTAGGATTAATTGGGCCGAGTCTGAGGGACTGATGTAAAGGGAATTGCAATATCAATGTGCGGGCGGCCCTGTTGCAGGAACACTCTAGGGCTCACTCATACTGCCCCGTTAATTAGGCCTTTATTTAAAAGCAATAAACAAGACCATTAACACACCTGTGCATTAGAGGGCGCTGTTTCTATCCCAAGCAGTGCAGTGTGCCTTTATTGCTACTATACAAATTTGTTATTAACTTTTTGTGTGGAAAATCTGCTCCAGTGGCAGTCCGAAGAGATACGCACCGGGGAACGGGAAAAAGCAGCCGCATCCGCGACGAGCAGATGACGACGACGGTCTCCGGCAGGCGTCGCCATGAACACGACCCCGTAATGGTGACACTGCGTCTCCCGTACTGTGGCATCAGCCAGATATCTCTGTCACCACAGCAGGCGGTCCATAAACGACATAAACGCTGGAAGCGCTAGGCGTGCTGCGTTCCATTTCTCCCTTATTGGAGCAGTGGGTCTGTCTGTTAGGATAACAGCGGCCCGGGAAGCGGCGATGGGCAGCAATTTCCCCGGCGCCGTAAGCAACTCACGTAATCTGAGCCTTGGGCGGCTTGTTGATATTTCTGCCCGGAGGAGGAAGAGGGGGCAAGTGGCAGTGGGAGAAAGGACACCCAGAATGCACCTGGCAGGAGCCCAGGCTAATACACAGACCCTTAAATCACTGCACTGGCTTCCTGTGCATCACAGGATTTAAAAATATTATTACTTGCGTTCAAAGCAGTAAATGGTCTCGGGCCCAAATACATTTCTGATTCATTTGAACGTTATCATGCATCCAGACGCCTAAGGTCAGCTGGCAAAGCTTTACTCCATTTTCCCAGAATCCAGACCATGCAAAGTGAAGCAGTGTTTAGTTTGCATGCCACCATCTGTCCTGTATTATACAGGATGCAGCAAGTCCCAGTGCAGAATCGTCCCATATCATAAGGGACAGGTGGTAACCCTGAGGTCTGCTGAGACTGTCAGCTCCTTTAAATTAGGGCTTAAAACATTACTGGTTGCTGCACATTTTCAATAAATTAAGTCATTTTAGTCAAAAACTGTCAACAATGTAACTTGTTTTAACTATTTATTTCATTGTGTGGCTTTTAGGGTTTTTTGTCTTTTAAATGTGATTTTAATGTCTTATTTTATGTATCCTTGTACCTTTGTAAAGTATTTTGTAAAGTATATTGCTTTGCATCTGACTTGTGCTATATAAATAAACTTGCTTTGCCTTGCAAACTCACAGCATGAGCAGCGACTCCGTCGGTGCCTTTAGGGATGTGGTGGACCTCAGGTCCGTGAGCAGCGACTCCGTCGGTGCCTTTAGGGATGTGGTGGACCTCAGGTCCGTGAGCAGCGACTCCGCCGGTGCCTTTGTGGATGTGGTGCACCTCAGGTCCGTGAGCAGCGACTCCGCCGGTGCCTTTAGGGATGT
>JAODJU010000036.1:5336596-5348627 GCA_026776725.1 Gnathonemus echidnorhynchus | reverse complement strand
CGCCGGTGCCTTTATGGATGTGGTGCACCTCCGGTCCGTGAGCAGCGACTCCGCCGGTGCCTTTGGGGATGTGGTGGACCTCAGGTCCGTGAGCAGCGACTCTGCCGGTGCCTTTAGGGATGTGGTGGACCTCAGGTCCGTGAGCAGTGACTCTGCCGGTGCCTTTAGGGATGTGGTGGACCTCAGGTCCGTGTCCCAACACCTATCCATACAGCTTTACCTTTAACTCCTCTGGTCTTCATCTTTAATACTGAGAGATACTACGTGGTTCTGCCATAAAATACCATGACTCTGGTGTTCTGACCACATCGTATTTACCCATCTTACTGCAGCATTAATCTGTGTGTACTGGGTGACATGAACCTGTGATATTTATACAACTGATCTTTATCCCAGGTTAAGCTCGACAGTGAAAACCATTGTAGTCATGTGACACATTTGGGTGATTTTATAGGCAGTGTGGTGAAGATATACATGATGGAGATGCATTTCTGCTTTCAGACCGTGACCTACCTGCAGATCGACACCAACATTATTAAAAAGGAAAACTTGTCAAGTAAAGAATCAAAAACAGAACCACCCTTTTTGCTGGAATTCAGATTCACCTCATCAGTCTAAATAAAGCAGATTACTTGTGAGGTCTGATTCTTGGCTGGTATTCGACGGAAGAGTGAGCAATTTTTAACAGAGGATATTCTAGAGACTCTGGGGGCCCTAGGCGGGGAAAAAACTCCACGGGGCCCTCCAAATCACCTTCCCACAGCATAGTAAAATTTAGTAGCATTATTTTAACGTGAATTCTAAACTAATATCAACAAAGAATTTAATAAACACTAGTCCTTTGTTTTAGCTTCGATGAACAGCAGAATACATAATTAAAGCAGATTTGTTGCTGTGCTGTGCTGTGTAATCCCCTCCCAGCAGTGCTAATGTTGACAGCATATTTTGATTTAGTTTTAGTCTAAGTCCTTTGACGAAAACGCAACTTATTCTAGTCATAGGTATCCGATTTTTATTTTTTATTTTTAGTTTTTTTTTTTAGTTTTACAGGATATTTAGTCGATTAAATCCACTTTAGATTTAGTCCACTAAATCTACAGTGCATGCAGTCAAATTAAACTGAGAGGTTTAGTTGTAATCTAATACATACATGTACATACGCTCACGCACAGGTTGGTCTACGTCTATCCACTCTAGTTTCCTGACGGAATCATCTGTAAATCATGTCATTATAGTGTGCCATTAGGTTTCATCACGTCGTATTTAAGGACATAAATTTAACTGTTGAAATGTGAAACATTGTAATTCTTTGCAATTTTAAACTGGCTTTATATTAACTTCATTTATCATTAAATGAAGTGTAATTAAACCCAAAATTTAGTCTCAAACAAAATACTTGTATTAACACATCTTCATTCATATTATATATTTTTAAAAAAAAAGTGTCCTCTCTCAAAAACATTATCAAATATCAGACTGTCACGCAATAAAGGACGAAGGGTGTGGGAGCAGGAGATGGGGCAAACAACTAATAGACCAAAACAGAAAGGAACAGGATCACAGCAGGGCTGCCAACTGGTCAGTTGGCTGGTGTGCATCGCAAGAGTTTTGCACATTGTATGTAAGAGTTTTATTACCTTGTAAATAGGCTGTGGGGTTAGCAAACTACCCCAGTGCTTTAGATATAGCTAATTCAAGGTTTGTTATGGAGTAATATAGATTCGCCATAATATTTCTTGCATGAGAGTGAGAATGCACGAGTGTCACGCCAGATGCATGGTTTTGATCATGAGGGATCAAAACCAGGAGCATGGAACCCTATGAATGGGCTGGGCCACACACAGGATAGACCTTAATGCCAGAACTGGGGAGCACTTTAATACAGGGACCAACAAGGGAGCAAGACGAGAGGCAGCTGGGATGAATCACACAAGGGCAGGAACGAGAGGTAAGACTAACGCGTAACAGTCAGAATCATGCTGACTGACACAGCGGAGAAGAACAGAGCAAGATTATGTCTGACTTGATGATTTCCTGACGTGTCAAAACTAGTGTTATCCATTGCATGCATACAATTCTCTATTTGTTGGCGGACCATGTCGTGTAACAGAAATGTGCACAGAGCATCACATCACTCATTGTCCAGTTTGTATCATTTTCGTTTCGTCTCTTTTTCATCAACAACGATTTTAAAAACATTCATGTTTATTAATCATTAAAGGCGCTTTTTTTAGTTTTTGTTCCATCTTCATCACAGAAAAAATGTTGTTGGTGAGTATTTTTCGTCTTAGTTTTTATCAAGAACCAGCTCAGGGCCCCCCTCTCAGTTCAGGGCCCCCCTCTCAGTTCAGGGGACCCCTCTCAGCCCCGGGGCCCAGGAAATTGCCTGCCTTGCCTGTTCTGCCGCTGTTCCTATGACTCTGAAGCTAAGAGGAGGGTATTTCATGCCATAAGGGACCTGCTGCGAGGAGCCTGTACTGCCAGATTGACTGCCTGTTGAGTTTACACCCCATTTACACATTATATGAGCACTTCACGGCATCTAAACCCAGCCTTTTGCTTTCAACGTCGTCTGGAGGACAAAGAGCATCGCGATGGCGCCTCTCAGCACGATTCCGATTCATTTCCTGCTAAGAGAGGCTCTCACGAAGCATGGCCCCCAAAAGCCACAGCCTGTCCAACCATGTGATGTTCTTTACCAGCACATCAGATCTGGAAATGCTCTATTATTGTGAGGAATGCGATTATAGTTAATACAGAAAAAAAAAACAACCTTAACAGAAATTATTCACTATCAAGATGTATCACTGGCTGAAATAAGTTACTAGGGTACTTTCTATTGCTGCACTTGTAACAATTCCAAAGAGTTACTGTGTAACATTAAATTAGGGACTGAGCTGCTAACAGAAGTCAACGTGGCCAGAATAGAGAGCAGGAAAACCCGTACAGGAAACTGGCACCAGGGCGAGACGGCCCTCAGGTGGACAGTGGCCCAAAGCACCCAGCCGGGACAGTGAGGATCCAAGGAAGGGATGGTCAGAGGCCAGAGTCTGCAGGAGGAGGTGACAAAAAGCAGGCCGGGAACCTGCCGTCAAGTGGCCCCAATCCTGAGGTCCTCCAATGCTCAACCTGGGCCTCTCCTGCAGTGCCATCCAAACAAAGCTGGGCCACTTGGCTATCAGCACCCATCTCTACATTCTCTCGATCAACAGGGAGGGTTAGGGTTAGGGTTAGGGTTGTGCAGAAACATAACAGCAGAGTCCACGCAGAGTCCACAGTCTTGCAGTGCTAGGAATGTATCCATGGAAATGGGCCAATGAAGAGTGTGCAGACCGAGGGGGGGGGTCCTGCTCAATCTAGCCCCCACCACGGAGCACATCTTCCCACTGTCTGGCCTTTAATTTAACGACCGACGGGGCACAGCCAAATAACTAAAACGAGTTCAGCTGAATTACGATGACGTTATCTTCCAAAAAGGGTGGATCTGGGCTCTGTGGGAATATTTGATGGAACCGGATAAGAATGAATATGGAAATCCTGAAAAATGGGTCTGGCAAATAGCTCCATCAGACTCTAACTGCAATCACCACATTTCCTTCGTTTTCGTTTTAAAGGAAAGAAAGTCACAAGCCTCTGAGGTACAGGAGGGCACAGCAGCCCTCTTCAGGGGTGAAGGGCAGGAAATTCGAGGGGCCGTCTGCTCTCAGCCACACGCGGCACTCAGACACCAACACGCATACACACATGTACATGCAAGGGACGCACACGGAAGCGAAATCGTCTCTGATGAAAACAGCACTTTCCCTGAACCCGTCCTGAATTATTCATCAGTGCGGATAATGTTGGTAAATTATTCTTATATTGCAGGAAAAGATTCATCTCTTGAGCGGGCCTTGGTAGGAGGCGGACGGTAATATATTTATTATGCTAAAATAATGGCTGGAAATGGAGGGCGAGGTGGCCGTTTGCTGTGTGTTTGTAATTTAAAACTCCCCGGGGGGAGCAGCGAACGAGCCGGGGGGGACGGCGTCTGGTGACTCGCCGGATCCCAGAAGCTGATAAATGGAGCCCATCCACCTGAAGAGGAAATTGGGCAGCCCTTCCCCCAGTAGTGAGGGAAGGTGTATCCCCACGTCTAAACAGCTTTCCCAGGTCCACAGATCGGGCGTGACTCCCCAGGACTGATTCCTTTAAGCTAAAGGCATGGAAGAGGCTGGAATTCCCCCCCCAACCAGAGCGCAGGTTGATTTACAGACAGCCACGATTCACACTCAGCCTGGGCTTCTGCATACATTGAATCAGCGGACTGGCTCTCTGAGGTCTGTCAATCTCAGTCAGCGTTATCAAATCCAGAGCCCCCCCCGCGGCCAGCCAGCCAGCCACGGCTCCCCAGCCTGTGTTTCAGCTCTGTGGCCTCTGCCGATGGCCCTCATTGAAAACTCGGCTGAAGGGGAGTGCTAACGAGCGCTATCAGGCTAATTTGAGAGGGATGCACTTATTCAGTCTTAAACTCCTAAGTTGCGGCTTGAACGAGCCGCAGGGAAGCACTGCCTCGGCAGGAGAACAGCGCCTCGTGTGAAAGGAGAGAAAACCATGCTGCACACTTCTGTTTGCTACGAATTACAGCGTTTTTTCCCACAATTCTACCAGTATGAAGGTCTCTCCCCTGAAGCCTCTCCTTCACGGTTATTATTTGTGCTGATTTTTAATATAAATACTGCCGCTTTAGGCTACCGATTAAGATAAATTTACTACTATTTTTATGGTTTTAAAAGGTCATACAAACCCAGTCCATGGTAAACAAGACTCAGAAAGTATGCAGCCTGAGTATACCCATAACACGTACACACAGCTCAACAACAATAGCACAGCTACAGTTCAGACTGTATGAACAGCACTGTTCAAGCTGGAATCTGATGGAGTCAGGATATCCATGACCCTCCAGAAACTTCCAACAATACATGCTTGAATTCCACACAGAGAGCATCAGGGTTCCTCATGTCTTCACACACATAACTGTGCATGGCCCTATCTAAAGACAACTCCTTCAACTAGACAACTGTGGTCTAGTTAGTTGATGTTACATTTATATATAACTTTTTAAGACATCCAAAGCACCTTACAGAACCAATGAGGAGCCACTTCAACCACCAGCACTGTGTAGCCCCCACCTGGGTGATGCAACAGCAGCCATTCTGCACCAACACACTCACTACACAGTGGCTAAGGGGCAGGAGAGAATTCGTCAGTTAGATCAGTGTTTCCCAACCCGGTCCTGGGGGACCCCCAGACAGTCCGCGTTTTTGCTCTCTCCCACTCCCCCAGGAACAAAAAATGTGGACTGTGTGGCAGGGAGCTGGGAGGGAGCGAAAACATGGACCGTCTGGGGGTCCCCCAGGACCGGGTTGGGAAACACTGAGTTAGATAGAGGGGATAATCAGGAGGCCGGATTTGATGGGGTCACAGTGGGTACAGTAGCTTCAGCCAGGACATCAGTGTACCACCCCTACTGGGAAAGATGCCCAGGGATCTTTTATGAGCTCAGAGAGTCAGGACCTCAGGAACTTTTACATCTCATCTGAAGGACAGAACCATTTTTTACAGCAATGTCCCCGTAACTGCACTGGGGTAATCCACACTGCCCAAAGGAAGGGCTCCACCTGTTGGCCACACCAACACCTCATCCAGCAGCAACCCAGCTTTCCCAGGTGGCCTCCCATCCAAGTACTAACCAGGTCCAAACCTGCTTAGCTTCAGAAGGATCACCTAGTCTGAACTGCAGGTGGTACGGCGGCAGGTGAGACAACCCGATGAGTAGCACACAGTTCAGCATCCCTGAGTACCATCTGGGAATCACCAGGGACGCCACATCACATTCCCACAGCGGCCAAAGTTACGGCCGCCTTGGCCATGTTCCCATCTGTAAGTGCTCATGGCAGACAGCATCCGCACCATGCCCCAGATCTGCCATTTACACTGCTACTCTGCTGCTCTAAGCCAGCGTTTCCCAATCCGCTCCTTGGGGAGCCCACACACTCCATATCTTTGTTCCCTGCCAGCTCCCTGAAAGACAGTCCATGTCTTTGCTCTTGCTAAGTCCACGAAAAAACATGGACTGTCTGTGGGTCACCAAGGACCGGGTTGGGAAACATTGGTCTATAAGACTACCTAATTAATTGCTGGGAGGGAACCAAAACGTGGACCGGCTGGGGATCCCCAAGGACCGGGTTGGGAAACACTGCTCTGATCTAAAGACTGAAGCCTACAGTCTTTGGGACAAACTCTACACACCTAGTCATTATCCTTTTACCTGCTGTATTAAACATGGAGAGGGCCACAAGGGGCACTGGCCCCAACTTAAGATTGGCCCCCAGAGTGGCCCTTCCCCATCACTCACTGACTGAAAATTTACCATTGACTAATTTAGCGATTAATTGTCATTGTTAACACACCACAGCACACAGTGCACAACAACAAAATGTGTCCTCTGCATTTAACCCATATGTGACATCATGACATAGCAGGGGGCAGCTAATTCAGCGCCCGGGGAGCAGTGCTTGGGGGCGGTACCTTGCTGGACGGGGATTCGAATCTGCAATAAGTGCGCATCCCTAACCATTAAGCCAGCACTGCCTTACACTGCCTTCCAGCCTTCCTTTACCTGGGAGTCAGGTGTGAAGCCTCTAACCAATCAGAATCAGTAATTATTAAACTAATTCCCTGGGAGATCTGAAAACAAGGCCTGGATTTGGAATCGAGGGCCAGATTTGATGATCCCTGGCTTAGAGTCTTCACTGGTATCAAAACATAGCAAAGGTTAACTCACTTCTAAGAAAAGACAGGGAACTTAAATCAGAGCCGCAACTCGGCTGACGACAGTGACCAAGTTCCTATGGCCTCCAGCTGCTCACACTGGAGTCTGTTCCACAAAATGCCAATGCAAAATCATTTATGGAGAATTACTGCCAGGTTGTGCTTTGCTGGCTACCTGCAACATGGCTAATGTAAGGAGACAGCGGGATGCTTTTTACGGGCCATTCCAGACATTGGAGTGCCTTCCCAGCCACATCTGATCCAACGTTTCGTACTTCCACATTTTAAAATATCTCACAGCTGTCAGAAGTTCCGTCTCACAGACAGAGATAGCGTACGCAGCGAGATGGCTAACCCTTAAGTGAGCACACAGTCTGGGCGCCCCGCTTGATGTCCTCCGACATTTTTCTTATGGACGTATTTCTCACAAAATATTTGCATATATATTGATATTTTATCCACACCTAAGCAAGCGGAAGTAACCGAATAGGCACAAGCTCAATTTACTGCGGAGGAGCGGGACACTGTATCTGGGGGAGGGGTCTTTCGTCGGCTGGAATAACAAGACGTAGCGTGGCCTCGAAATGGCAGATCAAATTACTCCAGTGGGGCGAAGGATCAGGGGATCAGAGGGCAGGATGAGAGTGGAGGAGAGACATGGAATCAGGAGCCAGAGCCCCACACCTCCACCTGGCTTTAGTAAACCGACCACCAGATTAAAAACATTCTTATACATTCATTCCGGTGAGTTTCTGAAGCAGAGACCGGATCATTAGGCGCCACGCCCCCTGCTGTCTGAGCAGACACATTACAGCCAAAATTGGGTGTCTAATAGAGACTGCAGCTGCTGCTCCTGGTAACTAAAAGGCAGTGTCTGAGCCAAAGGAAGGCCGATGCTCAGATGTGCTAATGCTGATTAATGTTGACGCGAAATAAAAGCAATTTCCCTCCATGTAATTAGAGTTTGGTTCACGTTCCCACTTTTATATAAACCCTTTCATTGCTCAACAAACACAGCATTCTAATTAGATTGTTTTTTCTTTTCCAAATGGATCCACAGCGTACCACAGAAGGAGGGGGGGAGCCAGGATCATTACCCCTGGCTGGTTCACAGGACCAGTCCTGTAGAACACAGCACACTGCCCTGGAAGTCAGGTACGATGCAGCGGACCGCGTCTCCACGCAGACGGGGTGCTGAAGAGAGGACGCCACTGTTCTCCCAGGAGAAACAGGGTCTGAGAGGCCGTCAGAAGTCTGCGAACTGTACGCTCCACGATCGGCAAACCCTGGCTAATTTAGACAGAGCTTTTCCACTGGCATACAGGAACCAGGCTGTACCCGACCCGTACCACGAAGACTATAGTTGCAGCGCGGCTCCATGCTTGTTTTGCTTCTCCACTACAGAAGGGTCGGCTCGGTAAAAGCGCTGCAGAATTTGTTGTTACGTAAAACTGCAGAGACAATTAATTACTGTCCATACGATGTACAATCGGTACATCATTTACTATGTACAGTTATTTTTTTTTACTGTGTGCTGATTTCCGCCCGTTTGTCTGTGAGAATTGTCTTCTTATTTTAGCATCAAACGCTAGAGGAATTAGCATCCGCTTGCGTAAATTTGCATTACAAATCCATTCTATTCAGCTGTTCTATAGTACTTTAAGTAGAAGGTTGGAAATATACAAGATCCATGTTATTGGAAATGCATAAATAAATCGCGATGTGTGATACTACTAACGATGAATAATCTATAAAATATACGTTTTTTTACAGATAATCCATGCGCGGTACACTAGTATTTCAGTGCTTTTCGTCCAATCAGATGGCGGTAACGCAACCAGCTCAGTTCGGTCAAGCTTTCGATCGGCCCAGCTAAGTATTAGTATGGCTCGGGTACGGAAAACCGCCAGTTTGCAGTAGGGCTCAGTTCTCGATGGCAGTGGAAAAGCACCAAAAGGAAGACATATCCTCAGCCCTGACCAAAAAAAACTGACGTGTGGGATCCGTGTTGAACGTTCCTGAAAGGCTGACCAGCTCTTAAAGACACAGGACAGGAATAAGATGAGTGTCACTGTCCTCTCCTGCAGTTGGCACATTGCAAAACGAAGCAGAGAGCTTTTAAAACTGTCAGTCCTACTCTAATAGATGGGGTCACCTGGCTGTTTCCCAGGACACACCAGGACACCCCTTAGCAGAGCTGTGCAGGTGCTCGAGGGAAGCCAGAACACAGGGAGGGGAGAGTCAGCGGGCAGCCACACACACACAGGAGAGCCAACGGTCCGAAGGAGAATTTGCTAAAAAATAAGACGATGCCTAAATCAAACCTCCCTGCACAAAGGAAGCAGAACACCATCGAAGAAACCAAACAAAAGTATCAGCTGTCGAATTTACCAGGCGTAAAATACAAGTTTAAAGTAAATCGTTTTATACGTTTTGTAATGCAGTTACCAAGACACCCAGTGAGCGTGGTGGGAGTAACTGTGTGGTGAAACGTGGGCCCAGTTCTGTGCTGAGAGAGAGAGAGCCGGAATTCAACTGGATACACCAGCAGCCGTAAATGGCCTAAAATATCCTCCACAGATAATCACAGTCCGTCATGGAAGCAGAAGCTCCTGGGGAAACAGCAATCCTGTCACATTCTTCTAAAGCACACACAGGTGCACGCGCACTTACAGACACGCACACACACACACAGGTGTATACACACACTTACAGACGCACACACACAGGTGCACACGTGCCCACACACACACATACAGATACACGCACTTACAGACACACACACGCACAGGTACACACACAGCTATGAGGAAGAAGCTATGCTATGTGGCTTTCACCCTTCCAGAAGCTCAGCCACCATTTTGCTTACTGGGAACTTCCCAAAACCATCAGTTGCTCCCAGTTCCAAACCAGGAACACTCCGGTTTTCTCACCTTGCTGTTTAAGTGACACCCCCGCCTCCCCAATAAGGATCGACACTCACTGTTTTGTATAGAGAACTGATTCTAATGTTCAAATATCAATTATTTTTAATCTGCTAATTAAAACGTTTATATTGTTATATGGAGCAGGACATGAATTACCAGGCAGGGGCCTAGACATTAGGATGGACCCCGCCTCTGGGAAGATGGAGTGATAAATACACCGGCGACACCCACCCAGCAAATTAAATCTGCATCTTGCTTTGGGCCCCAAAGTGGGTGGGGCTGGTACTAAATATCAGTGTTGGTACTGGGATACCAAGCTTGGTGTTATTTGATAATGGATCGAAAAGAAAATCAATGGTATGGCCTAGCCCCCCCCGCAGAATTCGGAACTCACCCCAAACCCCACCCTCCCAGCTGAATGACCGTTTAATTGAGAATAATTAGCAGGAGCAGGCCAGGCCATTAGCGCCTCACACGGACGTGAAACTCGCCTCCAAGCTGCGGCGTTAAGAGGCTCGTTTTTCTGCCGCTCAGCTGACAGAAGATGAAACTCAGTACAGACACTCAGGGAAGCCACATTTCTGGCTCCATCTTTGAATCGCCGGCTTCCCTGGCCCCTCTGTGCACTCCCCACTCCTGCTCCCCCCACCATGAACTCCTGTCTCCCTCCCACAGGGCCGACTCCATATGCTCCCTTCCACCCGGTCCTCCAATACCCTCACATCCCACCCAAAAACTCCCCGGAAGACGATTAATGTTTCACGACCATCTCCACAGCCATCGTCCCCGTTGATGGCCTGGAGGTAGCACGTTTCCAACTGGCTCCAGAATCATTAATATTTACTGCTGGGGGCGCTCTGGAACATTCTTCCTGACACGCGTGTCTCAATGACGTGACTTCGCCCCCCTTCCCGTCTCACCAATGATGCCATCTACTTGGCTATGGCAAGGTTGCCCCATCCCAGGCACCCGTCCTGCAAACGGCCCCACCTCCACGTGACACGCGTGTTATGGGCTGCTGTTCACGCCTTAGAGCGGTGCGCGTCATGTGAAGTGGCCCCCAGTCCCGCCCCCTCACAGCATTACCATGGGCCCCCACGAGGCTTTCCTTGCCTCCAGAGGTTTAAAAAAACAGCGTGCTCATGCTGACGTGCGAGGGACACAACACAGAAATACACATCACAGGTGGGACGTCCCCATGTATTTCAAAACAGTGCAGCATGTTTAATGGAACACCCCTTTTCCTTAAACATCACCACTCCTCTTCCAATAAGTACTTATCAACCGATTATGCCTAGTGGATCAGAGGAAGGCCAAAGGAGGAGTGAATTATGGACCTGACACCCCCCCCAGCACTGACTGTCAGCACCTGGTCAGTCGAGAGAGCCCGTCTCCAAAATATAGTAAACACAGCGCACTGCTGCCACCTAGTGGACAGAAGTGTTACCTGCTGGCTGCGGGAGTGATTTCTGAATCCGGTCAACCCCAACAATGCAGATGAATGACAGAGGTCGTCCAGCAGGATAAAGTCCACGCGAGGGATGGACTTAATCTCGCACAAAATTTCAGCCACTGCATCATACCAGCAGGGAGGTACTTACTCAGAAAACCACACACCTCTCAGGATGAGAAGGGGCTGCTTCAATCCTGGTATGGGGAACCTAAACTGTAACTAGCACAAGCATCCATATAGCTGCATTTTCCTCATAAGAAATTTACATTTACAGCATTTAGCAGACACTCTTATCCAGAGCAACTTCCATTTTTCTAAATTCAGGGACAGTCCCCCTGGAGCAAGTTGGGGTTAAGGGTCTTGCTCAGGGACCCAATGATGGTGCTAGAGGTGGGACTCAAGCCCACGATCTCTTAATCCAGAGGCGCGCATCCTAACCACTAGATCACCAACACCATCCCGTGTTTACAAACTAGAGGAGGGCATTTGGCCCATGAAGCTCATTTGTGGAGAACTTAACTAATATACCTGAGTTGTTAAAATTTTATCTAGCTCAGATTTAAAGGAACCCAGGGTTTTAGCGTGCGCTTCACTAGCAGGAAGACTATTCCATACTCTATACACTGTGTAGAGAAGTGCTTCCTCAAATTCATCTTAAAATGTTCTCCCGCTAATTTCCACTTATGGCCATGAGTTCTAGTATTTA
Source organism: Gnathonemus echidnorhynchus (assembly GCA_026776725.1). Classification (NCBI taxonomy): domain Eukaryota; kingdom Metazoa; phylum Chordata; class Actinopteri; order Osteoglossiformes; family Mormyridae; genus Gnathonemus; species Gnathonemus echidnorhynchus. The sequence goes on along the minus strand of JAODJU010000036.1, from coordinate 5,336,728 downwards.
AACTAATATTGAAGTAGCCAGACCTGTTAGAATCTTATATACCTGGATCATGTCCCCCCCCTTAGTCTCCTTTGCTTGAGGCTAAACAGATTCAGCTCAGCTAACCTCTCCTCATAAGACATTCCTCTAAGA
>JAODJU010000036.1:5309203-5326427 GCA_026776725.1 Gnathonemus echidnorhynchus | reverse complement strand
AGTCACCGATTTTTATAAAATAGAGTTTTCCCTTATGGGGACCAGGAAACCGGTCCCCATAAGGGAAAAAAAAAATGGATATTTATCACGTTATGGGGACATTGTGTCCCCATAAGGATAGGTAAACCCGCTCGCACGCGCACACACACACACACTCACACACACACAAACTCACACGGCATCAATGAGCAGAGGACAAAAACTGCTTTAACAGCCTTTTCTCCCCCCTCCCCAGATTTTTAGGCTTCTATTAAAACACAGTTATACAGAACAGTTGCAAACAACCACAAATTGCATCATATATACAGCACCGATATATATATTTATGTATTCTCATTCACAACAGTTTGGTAGCCAGAGGAAAAAATCCAAATAAAGTGAAAATAGATAAAAATTACTATCTGCAGCCCTCTCCTAACTAGCTTCCCCACCAAATTTACTGATCTGTGAAATGTACATATTTTACAGGTATAAAAATGGCTTCACAATGATCTGATTTATTTAGTACCATGTCAAAGGCGATCTTTGATATTACAAATTTTTTTTTCTTTTTTACACTTTTTTTTTTTTTTTTTAAGATGACCCATTTAAGATGAACCATTTTTTTCAGTTTTTATCCAAATTAAAAGAGCATTTAAGGACAGCAATACTAATGACACAAGTTGCCATAGTAACATTGATAATACCATAAGGACATAATAGAGAGCAGTTTTTACAGATTGGGGGAGGCGATTCAGAAGGGCATGTTGGCCATGCCACCGTGCCCGTAGCCCAAGGGACTGTCCAGGGACATGCCGCGCTGTCTCAAGGGCTGGGGGCCCATCATCACGGGGCCCTGGGGGGACATCAGCAGCCCCTGGGGTCCATAAGGGTCTCCGGGGACGGACAAGGCTCGCTGCTTGGCCTGCATCATCATGAGGCTCTGCTGATGCTGCTGGGGCGACATCACGCCAGGGTGGGGATGCGACGCTTGGTGCAGGATGCTGTCGGCCATCATGGCCTGCTGCTGATGGTGGTGATGGTGCTGTTGCGGCTGGGGCATCATGGCTGTCCTGCCCATGCCGTGCCCCGGATGACAGGCAGGGCCCATGCCCGGCCCTGGCGCCAGGCCCCGCGGCCCCCCGGGGGGCATGCCCATGCCCATGCGCATGCCCGGGTGTGACGGGTGGGGCGGCTGCAGTTGCTGGTCTGCCATCATATTCTGCAGGCTGGCGATGTGGGGGTTGGACGAGGGGGCACCGGCCAACGTGGGGCCGCCCGGGGGGTGCGCCTTCAGGAGCTGGGGGCCCGGGACCGGCCCCTGGTGTGACTGGGCCTCGCTCTTGGGGAAGTACTGCAGGGTGCTGCTGGGCTTGTCGGCCGGGATGATGCGCGACAGGTCGAACTCGGGGATCCCTGTGGGAGTCGGCCGGATGACGTCGCTCAGGTCGGGGCTGTCCCCCGCCGGCACGGGGTGGAAGGCATCCACGGGGTGCGGGGCCCTCTGCTGCGGCAGCCCCTTGCCCAGCAGCTGCAGCTGGTGGTGGGGCAGCACCTCGTCTGGTGGCTGAGGGTACTGCTGCGGCATGCCGGGCCCGGGGGAGTGCAGTGGCCCCTGGGGGGGCGGCTGCATGCGGGAGAAGCCCCCCATGAGGTTCTGCTGGAGCATTGGCGAGACGCTGCAGGGCTCCATCCCATCTGCGGGGCCCCCCATCATGCCCGGGGTCATGCCAGGTATGCCCATGGAGCCCGGCGAGTGAAGCAGCGGCCCGGGGGGTTCGTGGGACAGTGGGGGCTGTCCCTGCAGGACCATCCCCATGGGACTCTGGCCTCCACTGGAGGGGCCCATGGAGCTCTGGGAGGCGAGCATCATCTGGGAGGACTGGTGGCTTCCCATGTTTCCTGGGGGGGAGGAGGGTGCAGGAGAGCTAAGGGTTGGTAACTCTGAATGCCCCAAGCAGCCATCTACTCACAGCCAACGATTACAGTGTTTCAGGGGAGGACAACACAGCCTTATAATAAAACACGTCATATTTAGAATCCTCTTTTCCAGTGTGGCGTGTGGGATAAAAAATCTCCTTTTTCGAATGTGTGATCGGCATACCTGTCATGTTGACGCCAGGCAGTAGGGGGCGATCCGGAAGCATCTCGTCATCGGAGGTGGCGATGGTCTTGATGGCGTCATGGTAAAGTGGCGTGGAGCTGGGCATCGCATACTTAGACATCTGGGACATGAGGGATAGGGGATTTTGGGAAGTGGGCACCCCGTCAGGGGAAGAGGTGAACGGCATGCTGGGATTCATGGAGCCGGGCTGACTGATGGGGGTGGAGCTGGTGCTTCTGGGGGGGAGGGAAGGCCCTGCGAGACAGGAGGACGCACAGTGTCAGAAACGGCAGCATTATCTCACACAAGATCGATTTAGCCCTTGGGGCCTTTGGTGCCCGGTCACATCTGACCCCCACGGGGTCCTTACCGGTTTCGGTCGAGCTGCTCCCTCCATTTCCAATGCCCTTGCCACTGGGCGGCCCCCCTGGGCTGGGCATCGTCGTCTTGGGGGAGGCCACCCAAGCGGGGGAGGCCACGGGCATGGCTGGTGATTTCAGACGGCCGGGGGAGCCGGTGGGGGAGCGCAGGCCCAAAGAGGAGGGGCCCATCACCTGGGGGGACTTCATGGAGGAAGACTGGGTTCCCACTCCACTCGTAGCTGGCAGTGGTGGAGGAGGGGGCCCGGTGGCAGACATCTGAGGGGGGGAAGACTTCAGACTGGGGGCAGAGGGGGAGGGCATGAGAGGAGAGGCCTCCTGGCTGAGGGAGGGCGATTTCAGCTGATGGGGCAGAGGAGTGGCCGGGGAGCCCATGGGATTGGCGCCGATGGACAGATCTGAGGGGTGGCGCTGGCCGAGCTCAGGCCCCCGGGGGCCTGAATTCATAGGCATGTGACTGAGCCTGGAGCCCCCCATGAGAGGCGGACCCTGGTGCTCAGACACAAACATGTCTGGACCCGGTTCCTGGTGGAGGTATCCGCCTGCCCCCGGGCCACCTGGGAAGGGCCCCTGATTGGGGTACTGAAGGGGCCCCCCTCTCCCAGGGGTCATGCCTTTGTTGCCCTGCATGCCGCTGCCCAGCTCCCGGCCGTTCTGTGATGCTCTGATTCGGGAGATTTCCTCCGAGCTCAGCATCTCCCCCAGGGTACTGGGACCAGGTCCGGGACCGACCCGCAGCTTCTGCGCCAGGATCATCTGCTGCATCTGGGGGTTCATGTTCACACTGCCCATCGGTGCATCCACTAAGTCTCTGAGGGGGGGCCCCCCTCCGGCACCAGCACCGCCACCCCCCAAGGGAGAGCCCAACATTGCCCTTGAGCTCGCAAAGTCCATGGGGTCACCTCGAGGGGCCGGACCCCCGCCCATGCCGGGACCCGGGAAACCCCCCCCACCCATGCTGTCCAGTATTCTGGGCCCCCCCAGGCCTACCTGCTGCTTGCCCAGCCTCTCCAACTCCATCCTATGCAGCCCTTGCAGCTGCCTCTTCTCCAGCATGCGAAACATCTCCTCCCGGGTCAAGAACCGCTCCGAATTGGCCTGGAGGTGGGGCGGAGGCCCACTGAGGCCCCCGGGGGGGTAGCACCCTGGGAAAGGACCCCCAGCTCCCACGTTGGGGGGCATGTCTTCGGTCCAGCCCATGCCTGGCCTGGAAGGCCTCTGGTGCCCCATCGCCTCGATAGGCAGCACTCCTCCAGCACCACCTGGGTAGACACCACCACCCCCACCACCAGGTGGCGCTCTGTGCATCTGCCCCAGGAAGCGCTGTGCCCTCGGCCCTTCCTGGTGCATGTCCATCATGCGGCCGCCGCCCGGCCCCATCCCGCCTCCCATCATGGCTGCCGGTGGCCACTGCTGTTCCCCCGGCTTGCTGTGATAGGGCGGCGGGGGCCCTCGCATCATGGGCCCCCCCATGCCCGCTTCGGGCATCATCCTGTAGTGGTGGGGGTGCATCTCCTGCTGCCTCCGCTTCTCCTGATAGTACTCCTCTTGCAGCTTCCTCCAGGCCACCTGCTCGGGGGTGAGGCCGTCTGGGCCCAGCAGGCCGCCTACGTCCATGCCAGTGGGCGAGGGGGCCTGGTGATGCAGGGACAGCAGGCCGGCGTGGGGTCCCATGGGCGGCTCGTCCAGGCCAGAGGCCTCCAGGCTCTGCGTCTGCGAGATGATGGACTGCAGCGGCTCCTCGTACTTGCGCAGGGGCCCTAGGGGGGGCAGGCCGCCGTTATTGCTGCTGCAGTTAGCGGGGTTGTTAGCGCCATCGTTGGGCCCCCCGGGGGCGTCGCCGGTGTTTCCATCCGGCCCCGGGGGCTCCCCCGGCCCAGCCCCACTGCGCAGGAGCAGCCGCTCGATGTCGCGCAGCGTCTGCAGTGACCGCTCGCGATGCTCCAGCTGCTCTTTGGAGAGCCTGTCAGCGCCACCGGGCACCCCCACCGGGCCCGGCTCCCGCTGCAGGAGGGACGCCACCGGACTGGGCGAAGGGGAGACGCCAGTGGCAGCGTGGGGCAGCAGGGCTGGTCCTTCGGGGTCCCCGGGCCTGGAGGTAGCAGCAGCACCCGGTCCTGGCTGGTGTGCCCCCGGGCCACCGTAGACCCCGGCAGGCCGGCCCTGAGGGAGGTCCTCCTCAGCGTTGCCAGAGGAGGTGGGGGTGCTCCCTGACAGCAGGTGGCCCCCCGCTCCCCCTCCCACGGAGGCCGGCCGGGGCGTGCCGCTCTGCGATTTGGGCGTGCCGGTCGGGGGGGTGCTGGAGTTCATCTGCTCCGGGAGGGTGGGGAGCTTCACAGGTGGGGGACACTGAGAGAGAGAGAGAGAGAGAGAGAGAGAGAGAGAGAGAAATAGAAAAAGGAGGGAGGGAAAGCAAGAGGAATGGAGAGGGAGGGACAGAGAAAGAAGGAGAGAGAAAGAGTGGGGGAGGGAGGAAGGGGGAGGGAGAGTGAGTACCAGTCTGTGTGTTCATGCATGCATGATTACTATGTACCTGCTCCTTAGTGGGACTTACCTTGTCCAGTTTGGCGTGCGGGACGTTCTGCTGGTGAAACGTAACGATGGAGTCGACGTGCCCGTGCATGACGGCGTCCGCCGCACTGAGGGACACAGAGTCACACGGTGACCACAGGACAGAGGGGCGGGCGTCGGCTCTTCCTGAGAGAGCTTTCTTACCTGTTAGCCAGGCTGGTGGTGAAGACATACACCACCTGCTGGGCGGGTCCTGTCCCCAGTCCCCGCCCCAAAGCAGAGCACCCTGATTCGCTGATGGAGCCCATTGGGGGGGGTCCAGTCATGGAATGGGTGGGGCCTGCCACTGAAGGCTCTCCTGGAAAAAAAAAGTTTTAAAGTAATTATATTTATATTTAACTTTTACATCAATTCATGTAGCAGATGTTTTACCCAAAGCAGGCTCAGCCATCGCTCAAAGGTCCAACAGCATAGCACTCTACATATACTGCACTTTCAGTAAAACACAGGCTTGATGACATCACTTTCCCTCTCAATACAGACTGCATTCAATATTTAAATTTAATATTTTAACTCCTATATTTTAATTTGCTCTACAAACCAGCTTTTAATTCTGAGCATTTTTGATACCTCAATGTTCAGCTTGATTTATGGCTGTGACTACGCATTTCCATAACTCGGCACTAGATGGAGCCAAAACCCATAAAAGTAGACAATTTCTATTTGATCTGTTTTGACTAATGAAAAGGGGGCTAGTTAATGAGAATTAACAGCCCAAACTCTGTTTACACTGCCATGGATAATCCTGTCATTAACCTCGCGGTTATATCCGGTGGTTCCCTCCACAGGAGCTCCCTACAGCTGAATTGCAAGGGAAGCCCCCGTGAGATTAGAGAGCTGAATGGTGAGAATCCACTCTGCTGTCATCTCTGTCACGCTGTCACCGAGTCTGGCAGCTTCACATGTTGCGAATGCGTTACGATTGGCTGGCTGTTACAATCACGTGACCATGACATCCATCCATGCATTGAGGATACAGCACCATGGCTAACACTAAGAGCAGGAAGACAGCCGTCTGGCACGACCAATAGGGGAATGCCGCTGTGCAGGGCCCCCTGGGAGCCGCCACACCGTAGGCTTTAAGCACCATGCACCAGCTCAGTCCCCAAAAGCCAGCACTCACGGTGAGCACCGACGAGCGCTTTGTCCTCGTCATCCTCCGTGTCGGGCCCGGAGCACCACTCGTCCCCGCTGTATGGCTGTTTCTTCACCAGGACGCACCGCCGCTTGCTGCGCATGGCGCCCTCTACTGGACAGGTTGTTAATGGACAGATATGGCACAAGGTTCATTTACAGACTACAGATATGCTGTATTCTTTTTCCCTTTTAAACAAACTTAAGACGACAGGTGTTACGTTCCAATTTAAACTAGCTGTCAGCTAAATAAATGAGGTCAGACTAAACCATTTACAAATAAGCCAAAGCATGACATCATATCACCCTGGACTGAGATTCATTCCATTGGTTTCATGTTGTAATATTTCGTTACAACATGAGCAGAAAAAACAGGAGTGTCCCTTTCCCACCATCCTAGGCCTTCAGATCAAGGGGTGAGACACCATACAGAACAGGAGGCAATACCTGAGAAGGCTGACCAGCAGGCAGGAAGCAGAGAGATCAGAAGGCATATAACAGGTATATAATCACATATTTGTGAGGTATATATCAGGCATATAATCACGTATGTGTGAGGTATATATATCAGTCATATAATCACGTGTGTGAGGTATATATCAGGTATATAATCACATATGTGTGAGATATATATATCAGGCATATAATCACATATGTGTGAGGTATATATATCAGGCATATAATCGCGTATGTGTGAGGTATATATCAGGTATATAATCACATGTGTGTGAGGTATATATCAGGTATATAATCACGTATGTGTGAGGTATATATATCAGGTATATAATCACGTGTGTGAGGTATATATCAGGTATATAATCACATATGTGTGAGGTATATATCAGGTATATAATCACATATGAATGAGGTATATATCAGGTATATAATCACGTATGTGTGAGGTATCAGGTATATATCAGGCATGTGCAAGGTATATACAACATGAGGTATATCCCACGTATGTCTGAGGTATATATCAAGTATATCACACATACATGAGGCATATATCTGATATCCCTATACATCATATACACTATATTGACAAAAGAATTCAATCACTGAATTCAGGTGTTTCATTCAGACCCATTGCCCCAGGTGTATAATATCAAGCACCTAGCCATGCAGTCAAGTTTACAAACATTTGTGAAAGAATGAAGAGCATTACTGAAAAGCTCAGTGAATTCAGGCATGGCCCTGTGATAGGATGCCACCTTCGCAATAAGTCAGTTAAATTTCTTCCTTGCTAGATATTCCATGGTCAACTGTAAGTGGTTTATTGCAAAGTGGAAGTGTTTAGGAACAACCATGAGGTGGCAGACCATGTAAAGTAACACCGCGGGGTCGCTGAGTGCAGGGGAGCATAGTGCGTAAAAGTCGCCAACGCTCTGTTGACTCAATACCTGCAGAGTTCCAAACTTCCTCTGGCATAAAAACTGTGTGCTGGGAGCCTCATGGAATGAGATTCCTTGGCTGAGCAGCTGCATGCAAGCCTCACATCACTAAGTGTAATGCCAAGCGTTGGATGGAATGGTGTAAAGTACGCTGCCACTGGACTCTGGCAGTCTGATGGACGAGTCTGTGTTTGGCAAATGGTAGGAGAACTTTACCTGCCTGACTGCACTGTGCCCACTGGAAAGTTTGGTGGGGGAGGGCAATGGGGTAGGCAATGTTGGGCATTTCAGATCCAGTTGCTCAACTGGTTAGAAGAAACAAAATCTTGGTCTAATTTGTAGCTTCTGGACCTGAAATGCCCAACACTGGGTGTAGGGTTGTTCTTCAGGGGTTGAGCTAAGCCCCTTAGTTCCAGTGAAGGCAACTCTTAATGCTTCAGCATACCAAGTCATTTTGGACCATTCTATGCTTCCAGCTTTGGGGAGGGGCCCCTTTTCTGTTCCAGCATGACTGTGCCCCAGTGCACAGAGGCAGGTCCATAAAGACATGGTTGGGTGAGTTTGGTATGAAAGAACTTGACTGGCAACAGAGAGCCCTGACCTCAACCCCATCAAACATCTTCTGGATGAACTAGAATGGAGATTGTGAGCCAGGCCTTCACGTCCAACATCAGTGCCTGACCTCACAGATGCTCTTCTGGATGAATGGGCAAAAATTCCCACAGACACTCAAATCCTGTTAGAGCCTCCCCAGAAGAGTGGCAGCTGTTATAGCTGCAAAGGGGGAACCAGCTCCTTACTGATGCCTATGGATTTAGAATGGGGTGTCATACATGTAATTCCTGTAGATGCAATGGGCAGGTGTCCATATAATGTATGCATGAAGTATATATCAGGTATACCAGAGGGGTCTGCTCCAGACTATTTCCCACTCAAGTTGCGTTTCCTCTCTCCATTTATGAGGGGGTGTTAATCTAGGGGGGGCTTTTTTTATCTTGGTGTGTGTAACCCATCAATACAGATGATTTAGGGGAAAACACCATTTTCGCTCTCTGTGTACATAAACGCCATGTTTCTATGTATCTGTCCATCTCTAACGGGAAGGCCTAGGCGCCTCCTTCAGACGTCCTGTGTGTTTACGCGTGTAGGCAGCAGAATCTGGGTGGCAGTGGCGGGGGGGAGGGGGGGCTACAGGAAGCCCGTGATGAGTCAGGTTCGCCGAACTCACAATGTCCGCCAGCAGTGTTTGAGTGCGGTCACCCCACGCACACACATCAAGTCTCTCAGCAAAAACCCCGTTTCGGCGTCTGATTTGACACCCCCTCGTCAGCGAGGAGCCGCGGGCGGAGTGGCACGGCCACCTACCTTTGCCGTCAGGTTCCAGGATGGGCGTCAGGCCGTCTCTCTGCTCCCCCGTGTCCATAGACATGCTTCTGTCGCGTTTAGCCTTGCCCTTCGTGACCCCCCCTGCACCGGCACTCTTCAGCCCAGAATTCCCTGGGGAGATCTGACTGGCCTTGGCTCCATGGCCCCCCGCCGCCACGCCCTTTGACCCCAGGGCCCCGGCAGGCCCCTGCTGCTGCTGTTGATTTACATTGGGGATCAGGGGCTGGGCACTGCTGTTCACCTGCTTGCCATGACTGGTCAACTTATTGTCGGGGTGCATCTGATTGGCCGGGACCAAGAGTCAAGCCGGTGGCTGCAGGGGTTGTCGAGGGCTGAGCCCAGCTGTGTGGCCTTTTCTGCTTAGGGATGCAGCTGAGAAAGCAAACACAGGGCAGAGGGAGTTACGGGGGGGGGCTGCCACTCTGCAGCACGTCCGTCTGCTACAGCATAGGCCTCATCTCTCTTTCCCTCCGGCGATGAGAAAATCTTCGGGGGAAAAAAAACGCCACCCGGACAGTCGCCGTGAGGCGCATATTAACACGGGCCACAAGGACAGCTCACTATGCTTCCTCTCTCGTGAGCAACCGCGCAGCGTGGCCTGTCCCCGCCCCCACCCCCCAGCCTCAGCGAAAGGTCAAAGGTCATGGCTATTAATACAATCCCCCAGACAGGGAGGCAGATGACAGTGGTGACATTTCCAGCAGAAAGTCCCACAGCAGACATCTTCCCCTTTTTGAGTCTCGTCAGAAGGCTTGGCAAGCTCTCCACAATTACAAATAAACTTTATTAGCTAATTATTGATTAAAGCTTCAGTTCTTCTTCTTTATTACATGTGACCCAAAGAAAAAGTTATATGAAAACATGGAGGCATAATGAAGTTTCTCCAAGACTCCGTTTTACCTGTGAATAAGTCAGCACTGCTTCGGTCACAGCCTTATTCAAGAAGTCTCACCTCACTTAGACGCCTCGCTGAGCCAGAGCCAGAGCCAGGGAGCCAGCGCACATGCTGTCCATGGGGTCTTCATGTAACATGGGCCTTCCTGTGTGGCAGGAGGAGCAGCCGTCAGGGGGGAGACATGGTCAGGGGGGAGACATGGTCAGGGGGGAGATGTGGCCAACAGGAACACAATCGAGGGGGGAGGCACGGTCAGGGGGGAGACATGGTCAGAGGGGAGATGTGGCCAACAGGAACACCATCGAGGGGGGAGGCAGGGTCAGGGGGGAGACATGGTCAGGGAGGAGAGGTGGCCAACAGAAGCATCATCTGGGGGGAGACACCATCAGAGGGAGACATGGTCGGGGAAAGAGGTGATCAACAGGAGCACCATTAGGTGGAGAGACATACAGTTAGGAGAGAGGCACAGTCAAGGGGGAGGCATAGTCTGAAGACAGGCACGGTCAGGGAGAGAGGCACGGTCAGGGGGGAAACAGAGTCGGGGAGGGAGATAGCAACACAGAATGAATGCAAATTGTACTAAACATGATTAAAATTGCAAAATGAGAAGAGCTCTCTCTTTCCACATGTTAAAGCACTGAGGTTATGGCTGCATGAAATCTATTACCGATACTGAAAACAAAGAAATCAAAACGTCGTGGGATGGAGGCCCCATGATCGGTGAGACCCAAAAAGTACAGAAAGACCCATCCCACAGAAGACTTCATCAGCAAAGCGTTTTAACCACAGCAGGCTGCATTTCGGCTGCAGGGGTGGTGGTGCCATGGGAAGGGCGGGCACGTCCATCCAGGCATGCGAGGAAAACAGTCAAATGTTTAATATTCTAATGCTGAGACCATGAAGAATAAACTGCAAAAGTGCAAAGTGGCTTCGATACAGGCAACACAGGCAAAGTCAGGTAAGCCATAAATGCAGGGATCCCCTACCCAGCAGCCCTGTGAAGGCGTCGGCGGACGCTCTCCCTGCTTATGAGTTTCAACACGACGCAGAGACAAAGCATGACATGTGAAACTCCAGCAATGACACAATCAGCAAGCTGCCAGTTCAAACAGGCCCCCCTTCCAGCACGGGCTGGAAATTCCTCTGGTATTAAACGGCACCTCTTGCAAAATCGAGCAGACCCCGAGGCGATTTTTATCTTGCACGGTGACGCACAGGCTGAGAAACGCCCCCGCTGCCCGTCTCATCTGCGACGAAACCGACCGGGCCGCTCACCTCGCTGAGTGATAACGAGTGAACAGCTATCAGTCATTAACCTGGGCTGTACAGCTCTCTGCCTGCTTCCTGCATAATCACTCACTTAAAGGGGAGAGAGAGAGAAAGAGAGACAGGAAGACTGGAAGAAACAGAAAGGAAGAGTGCAAAAGCATCAAAGAGATGGTGCTCGTCCACCTCACAAAGCCAGCCGCCGGGTGAGTGGGCCGTGGCCTTCACAGATGAAACGCATGAAACGTGTGCTGCCAGGCCTTGTGGTTGCCAGAAAACAAATGGTCCATTCCAGACCAAAACAAAAAGATAAAGAAATAGCAAAGTCACTGGAATAAACTCAACACGCAGTGACCAACGTCTGCCAAAACCCGGAAAGAGGACTGCATTGTTACCATAAGGACAACGAAAAAATAATTCCAAAAGCAAGATCCTTCACAGAAAAAGAAGAAAGAGGATCATATCATTGCCACATGGACCAACCAGAATCATTCGCTCAAAAACCAGAAACATGATCACATCATTATCACAGATATCAAAACCAGAATCATTAACGAAAAAAAGAGAAAGAGGATCACATTATTACTATGGTGACAAAAACCAGAATCCTTCACAGAAAAACTGGATAAAAGATTGCATCATTACCACAGAGACCAAAATCGAAATCATTCACACAAAAAACAGAAATACGATCACATCGTTACCATAGGGAGCACAAGCAGAATCATTCACACAAAACCCATAAATAGGATCATAGCATCACAGGGACCAAAATTGGAATCCTTCACACAAAAAGCAAAAAGATTATCACAATATTACCACGAGAAACAAAAGCAGGATCCTTCACAGAAAAAAAGAGGATCATATCATTACCACAGGGACCAAATGCAGAATCATTCACACAAAAACCAGAAAGAGGATCATATTGCTACCACAAGGACCAAAACCTCAGTTTAAACGTGAATAAATAAAACCGTGGATCACTGCGTTATATGCATGTCGTTTATTTTATATAGATCATGCTAACTAGTCAAGTAGTTTATGTGGACCACATGTTTGCATGCACGTTTCTGAAGCAGCTTCCTCATATAACCTGGTCTTACAGCTGGACATTTTGTTTAAGCCCCATAGATGGCCCTCACCACATCCTTCACCACTATACCAGGTTAAACTGCTAGCTCAAGGGCAGCACAGTGGAGTTTCTCCTGGGATCTGAGCCAGCAACCTTGAGGTGCACGTCCTTCACACTACACACTACCAGCTTTCTACAGAAACTAAACGTTGACAAAGCAGGAGCCTTATAACAGGACTCACTCTCCACCTCGCTTTCAGTCTGTAATCTGTTGCTTCTGCCCGCTTTCCTTTTCTGTCATGGATAAAGTGATCAAAAGGTCACTACGGGTGAGCCTGCCTCTCTTGGTTTGCCAGACCGTGAGCCAGCAGGAGGTGTAGATGTGCAAAATCTAAATGAAACTGCAAATGAAGGCATCACAGGGTCACATGCTCCCCAGCTCAGAAACACGCACACTGGGATGCCCAGATGCACCTATCGGAGTCGTGCTCCCCGGAACAACACCACTTTCAATTTTTTAATATGACGAACATATGACACGCAGGCATTTCTCTGCTAACAGTAAAATCGTGAACAGTGCGCATTACAGCCATCTGTCCTCAGGGTGGCACCATGCAGCTTGAGGCTCGCAGCCTGTCAATTGGCGGAGACAGATGTGGTGGGGGGGGGGGGACTCACAAGTTTCTGAGCAAATAGAAACAGAGGGTCAGGGGCCTGTGAATAGCAGAAAGGCTGGGGGGGGGCTGCGGAGAAAATGAAGAAGCAGGATAAACAGTCACGTTACGGGGGCACAGAGGCAGAACAGTGGCCGTCTGCGTCACAGACCAACACCGAGGAAGAAAATGAGATATATCTGCGCATTGTAGGGGGTGTACAGAGTGGGGGGGCTAGGGAGACCAGCTTAAGAAGAACGAAAAAGAACAGTACAGAGAGAGGAAAGGGCAACCAGCCAGGACAGAGACAAAGCGAAGCAACGGGTTAGAGCAGCAGGCCCTTTTAATGGGACTGTCATTATATCTGAGAGCTGAGAGTGTGCGTGGCTGTATGGGTGTGCAGCCTGAGGCGCGAGCAGGGCCCCCGCTGACCGACACACCATTTAACACTGCAGATCTGTGGGGGGGGGGGGGGGGGGCGTTTCCATGGGGGAAGAGCGGGTTATTTTTAAAAGAAAGAGACAGACAGAGACAGAGAGGTGGGGGCATGGAAGACAGAGAGAGAGAGAGAGAGAGAGAGAGACAGGGTAATGGCACGGGGGGGGGCAGGAGGGCCAGAGAGAGACAGAGAGAGTGACAGGGATGAGCGAGACAAAGAAAGGGGGGGAGAGAATGAGGGGGACAGACACAGTCTGCACCCACATCGCCAGGCTGCCCTGTCCTGACTCTCACTTTATAAGGGATCCTCTTCCCATTGACGCCGTAATTACTGAGGCTAGACTGGACTTAAAAAATAAATCTTTTTCAATTTTCCAAGCGGAGTGAAAAACAAAATTTGTCCTTAACTTGATTCCATTACTTTGGCTTCAAACATCGGCACAAATTAGTATTCGGCTTAATTAGGATAAATCCATCAATCAGTTAATTGTTCGGGGGGCCTTGAACTGTTAAGTAATTACATTATAATTAATTTTTATTTTAAGACCCAATATCTCTTCTTTTAGCCTATCAGTACGGAAAACACACTCTCCAAAAATATCTCTGAGAAGGATTCAGAAATCCTGCAAATTGTGAGGAGAATTCAATCACTGTGTCCATCTTGGATAATTAACTTAAATTCCGGGACATGTCTGATATTCCTTTGAGCCCAGGAATCCAAAAGCCTGCTTTTCCAGACTCACCACCAGCCCACTCCTTGGGCAGGAGAGTCAGGGTCTCTGAACAGGCACTGACTCCTTCCGGAGTCCCGACTGCATTTTCTGAGGATCCAGCAGGATCCTCCCAACAGGAGCCATTGGGGCTTCCTGATGTGACTTTGGGTTCCTTCCAGAACCCTGCCGAAGGTGCCTAATTACAGCTCCAAGCGGTCAGAGCACAGAGCTGCTTAGCCTCTCCCCATCAGACGTCATCCTACAAACAAACGCTCCGGTGGTTCCGAGAGACCTAAAAACGGACTACGAACGAAAAATGGAATCTTACAAGATGGGACGGAATTATGAGCATTCAAATGGAATTTTATCAGCACATTCAATTTACAAGCTGAAGAACGTGCAGAAAAAAATTCTCGGTTTATAAAAAGAAAAAGTTAGCCGTCACATTAATATTAGTATTTTGGGGAAAATACTAAAGCTTCTCTAATAGCAGGAGCCAGTGAAAAGGCAGAAGTTAACTACTGCTACCCGCGTTTATGACTTTAATAATGGATACAGACATGATTCATTTGGAACCAAATGCTGGACATTTGGAAGCCTGTCTAGCCAAACTCGCCATTATAAAAATCATATGAGGAGTCACTGTGCCAGAAAGCTCTTTCACTTTTATGACAAGCGATTTGCTCATTTTTTTCCACGTGGGGTTGACTTACGCCGGGTCCCTAAAACCCATGGAACGGCATCATGGAGCTGACCCCCCCCCGCCTCTCTTTTTTGGTAGGAGTTTTCTCTTCAAAAGCACTAGGTGGCGCTGTCGCAAAAAAGTGGCCCATGACTGCCAGGTCCTTCTGCTGTGTCTCAGTGGGATTTGGGGGGGGTGCAAAAGGAGCCTTTGTGATGAATCCATCATGAAAACCCCGCCCAGACCAGCCCCACCCATAGTTGCCGGCTCGGACATGTGCCACAATCAAGCCAAAACCAGTTGCATATCCATGGGTGACTCTGCACCATCTCAGCCCAGCCCGGCCCCTGCACCATGAAATGGCTGGTCCCTTTGTCTCTTTGCTCGGCTGACGGAAGAACGAACCCCCCCGCTGATACAGCAGCATGCCCATTCCACAGCGCGAAGCCCAGCTCCAATCTGCTGCCTTTGACCAAAATTTGGAGGCGAGAAGAAAAATGTGGGATGTGTGTGTGTAGAAGCGAGCCCATTGTCGGGATTCGTGTGTGTGTGTGTGTGTGTGTGTGCGTGTGTGTGTGTGTCTGTGTTGGCTGGCTGTGGGCACGAGGATCTGAGAGATGGGGGAGGCCAAAACAAAATATGCAAAAAAATGCCAGAAAAAACTGAGATCTGAGGTTTTGTCAGTAAAGCAAAAAAAAAAAATGCTGATGTTGGTAAATGTGAACGTGGCCAGCATTTTCTATGTGGGCGTAAAAGCTCAGATTATGGTGCTCTCTCTCTCTCTCTCTCTTTAAATACTGACCCCCCCGTCCCCCACCCTGGTCACCTGTACCACACACTAGCAGTATCCCATCAAGAAAATACACCCAGAGCAGCAACATCTGCTCCCCCACTGACACGACATTTCATTCCAGAATGCTGCCTCTCATCTGGCCAATCACGGCCCGCCTCTCATCTGGCCAATCACGGCCCGCCTCTCATCTGGCCAATCACGGCCCGCCTCTCATCTGGCCAATCACGGCCCATCCTTTCTCTCTGATTGGCTGCCTCAGTCTAGACCGTGTAGTAACAGAGAAGTTCCGCTTATGTGTTTGTTAATCCCTCTGCCACCCACCAATCAGTAAGCAAGATGCTCTTTGGCAAAAGCTTGCAGGGTCTGGTAATTTAATTAAGGCTCTGTCTTTGCCAGCTACTCCAATCAGGACAAGGTGAAGGCAATTAGACCACATTTTCCATTACCCTGCTGGCCGGGGCAGGAAGAGGACGTCCACTGCCCTCATTGTATGGGATCTGCCCACCTTGGGGCATAATTGAGAGCATTCTGCTGTCACCAGGCCCATATGTGATGCTGTCATAGGTGTCACTCACGGGAGTGACAAGTGGGGCACATCCCACCCAGTGCTGTCCAGCATTCTGCTTTTAAAAATATGAGTCCATTTGGTTCTCGTCTAACCTACTGACTGAGGGAGAAAAAAAAAAAAAACTTTTTGCCAACGATTTTGGTTGCATACGCATAAACGTCAAGGCAGTGGTTTGCCAATGTTTATCAACGTCCACACTTCTGCGTCATCTTTTAAAAATGGAGATTTCAAAACGGAAACGATCTCCATCCACACAGCTGTTTTCACATGTACGACAGTATTTCCATACACTGAAATGAACAAAACACGTACGAGGAAGCTATTAGCCCACACTGGGCATGCACACATCGATGCGGCCACTGGTAAATTTGTTTCTTTTTGTGTAAATATGTGGCACATTGTAACAGCAGCAGGGAAAGCGCCATTGGACACAGTCCCTGTATACTCAACATATCAGCATACTGTTCGCTTCTGTGCAGGGTGACCAGGTAAGCAAAGACAATGTGACAGTATACCTAGTGGGGTCAAAAATGGCCCATGTGAGGAGCAGGGACCAATTACGGTGCTTTTAGTGTCTGCATTTTCAAAGGTCTTTGTCATCTACAATGGAAACAGCACAGATGCTCATATCCAAACTCAAATCCATAGCTCAAGGCTATCTCTGCTTGTATTTCTCATCCTCGGCCAACAGATGGGGCAGCAGCTAAAGAGCCAGAATGAAGGTGCACAGAAGGCTAAGGGGACCAAGCAGAGCAAATAAAGGTAAAGGGACCTTTTAGGAAACGTGTCGACTCATTTTCTGCATAAATTAACCAGCGTGGAAATGGAAAGTGGCCAGGAAAGCAGGAAGCCACCTGACAAAGGTACACAGCCCTCCCATGAGTGAGGGGAGGGAGAAAACGTGTATGCACTCGGTGACAGCTGGGAGCACGGGGGTGTCGCACTCGCACCCTGTGCACGCAGGAGTAGCTCACAGCACAGAAAACGGGCTTCTTGAGTCACACGTTCAGAAAGGAAGTGGCAGTTACGTTCCTGCACTGAGCAGAACCCAGTTTGTAAAATGTCAGCTCATGAAAAATAACCGGAATTATTACTCCAGACGACGAATGTTATATTATTGGCAGGAAGAAGTGTTTTGATTTCTCACTTGTAGCATGGCGGCAAAGCCTGGAATTTTCATCACAGCTGTTTTTCCTGCC
>JAODJU010000036.1:5285866-5307689 GCA_026776725.1 Gnathonemus echidnorhynchus | reverse complement strand
CCAGCAGGAGCACGGGGGAGGCCATGCTCACAGGCCGGGGTGGGGTCCCATCCTAAAGATCACCAGCAGGATCACGGGGGAAGCCGTCCTCACAGGCCGAAGTGGGGTCCCATCCTAAAAATCACCAGCAGGATCACGGGGGAGGCCATGCTCACAGCCCGGGGTTAGGTCCCGTCCTAAAGATCACCAGCAGGATCACAGGGTAGGCCGTGCTCACAGGTCGGGATGGAGTCGCATCCTAAAGATCACAACTGGGAACATAAGGGACGCCGTGCTTAGAGCTTACAGTGGGGTCCCATCCTAATGATCGCCAGTGAGATCACGGGGGACGCCGTGCTTAGAGCTTATAGTGGGGTCCCATCCTAATGATCACCAGTGAGATCACGGGGGACGCCGTGCTTAGAGCTCGCAGTGGGGTCCCATCCTAATGATTGCCAGTGAGAACACGAGGAACACTGTGCTTAGAGCTCGCAGTGGGGTCCCATCCTAATGATTGCCAGTGAGAACACGAGGGACGCCGTGCTTAGAGCTCGCAGTGGGGTCCCATCCTAATGATCGCCAGTGAGAACA
Source organism: Gnathonemus echidnorhynchus (assembly GCA_026776725.1). Taxonomy (NCBI): domain Eukaryota; kingdom Metazoa; phylum Chordata; class Actinopteri; order Osteoglossiformes; family Mormyridae; genus Gnathonemus; species Gnathonemus echidnorhynchus. The sequence goes on along the minus strand of JAODJU010000036.1, from coordinate 5,307,119 downwards.
CGAGAGACGCTGTGCTTAGACCTCGCAGTGGGGTCCCATCCTAATGATCGCCAGTGAGATCATGGGGGACACCGTGCTTAGACCTCGCAGTGGGGTCCCATCCTAATGATCGCCAGTGAGATCATGGGGGACACCGTGCTTAGACCTCACAGTGGGGTCCCATTTTCAATGCAGTGTGTGGCTCAGTGGGCTAAGCCACTGTGCCTGTGATCAGAAGGTCGCTGGTTCAAGTTGTGGGTCCTTGAGCAAGACCCTTAACCCCCAGCTCCCTGGGCACCGCAACAGGTGACTGCTCTTCGCGGCCAGCTTGCTCTCACCTATGGAAGTAAAGTACCAATTATTATTATTATTATTATTATTATTATTATTATTATTATTAAAGATCACCAGTGGGATCACGGATGATATTATGCTGACAGCTCACAGTGGGGTCCCATCCTAAGGATCAACAGTAGGATCATGGATGATATTCTGCTGACAGCTCACAGTGGGGTCCCAACCTAAAGATCACCAGTGAGATGACAGGTGCCGCCATGCTCACAGGCCACAGTGGAGTTCCATCCTAAAGATCACCAGTGGGATCACGGGGGATGCCATGATAACAGCCCATGGTGGGGTCCCATCCTAAAGATGACCAGCAGGATGACGGGGTCATCATGCTTACAGGCCACAGTGGGGTCCCATCCTAAAGATCACCAGTGGGATCAGGGGGATGTCGTGCTCACAGGCCAGGGTGGGCTCCCATCCTAAAGATCACCAGTGGGATAACAGAGGATATTGTGCTCACAGCCCACAGAGGGGTCCCGTCCTAAAGATCACAGTACAGTAACGCTGCAACACATAATAAAGATGTGAAGCCAGCATCTGTGAGAAAGTCAGGGTAGTTTCTGTTTATATGCTGGATATACACGTATTTCAAAATAAAGTGATAACGTAATATAACAACTTTTTAAACAACAGATTTTGGAATAAAGAGATTAACCAGGTAAGCTTGTCTGCTACCCTAAGCCCATCAGGAGCTGCTTTTCGATCCCTGATGATGTCACTTTAAGCCCATTACCATACAGACGTGTATCGCATGCATACAGGAGCACAACATGCGGGTGTTCCATATGGCGGTCGCCGGGGTGACTCGGTCCAGGAGAGGCAGCCAAACAGGTCACCGTCACTGGGGACAATTAGGAGCCTCTCTCTGGCAGGATCGGGTTCCAAGCCCAACTCTGCGCTAAAAATAAACACACAGGCCTGTCTGGGGTGTAGATTGTGGTGCCAAGGGTGGTCCACACAGTGCAGGAGGTCTGGGGGCAGTTTGGGCACCCATCACCCAGAGAGGTACCCTAAAGCCCAGATTGACAGAAGCCAAGAAGTATGGGAAACTTTTACAGTGGCAAACGATCTGCTTGTTTGCTGACATTCTCAAGTGCTTATGGGTAATATTGTGGGAAACAGAAGCATGATTTGCATGTAGTGTGGACACCCCCTCTGTTTGGTGGTGAGACAGCCTGACAAGGCTATGTGCAAGCTGCAAGAGGTGACTAAGATCAGGACTCGCGGTTCTCTCCCCTAGTTCTTCCTAAACAACTCAAATCGAGAGCAGGTCAGCCCTTGCAGACCCCAGCTAGCAGCAACTGCCTTCCCCCTTAGTCAGTCCACGTTAATTATCCAACTTACACAGTGCTTTATGCAACAGAGAAACACAAGAGCGGAGAAGTGATCCTGGTCCACAAATTTACACATGACCGAGTCCATGCATTTGTGCATTTGCATGCATTGCGTCTGCGTTTTCATCTGTCTCTAGTCTGATGTAACTACTACCTAAAGAAGTTAGCTAGATTGGTTAAGTTAGTAACTAACAACTAACAAGATGTTAGCATCATATTTCCTCCATCGCAACAATAGCTACTATTTTAAAGACACAGGGCCGAGGGCAGGGCTGACGAAGCAGAAGCCAGCGAGACTGCTATCAGCGCATTTTCTGCGATTTGATACACTGCTGGTGGACAGGCATAACATGGGGCATGTCAACCTGCACTTAAAGCCTTAAGTACTGGCCGTGAAACATAAAACACGAAGCTTTACCTTTAAAATACAAACTTAACCCCCAACCTCCGAACCGAATTTTCAGAAGTGGATTAAAACAAGCAGATTCCTTTTAATTCTACAATAACTGAGAGGGAGTCTAGATTCAGAATGTTCAAAAGCATCTTTATAAAGCAGTTTCATGCATTTTCTCCAAAGGACACGGGCACAGACTTCCCGCAAACGGGTCCAAACAACCGCCCCCTGCACGACCTGGGCATCGGCCTTTCAACTCACCGGATCGAAGATGACGAGTCGAAGATGACGACCGTGAACGACCGCGATGGGACCGCCCCAGAAAGAGATGATCAGATTCCTATTGGCTGTCCGCCGCGTCAGTTTGTCCCACCCCAGCCAACGCGGGCGCTGATTGGCCAATCCGCGAAGGGTAAAGGCCGCTGCTGTAACGCAACCGGACCACGGATACGGACCGCGGATGGTCCTATGTCGCCCTTCTTGCGCTGACCTGTGCGTCACACTCCCTAATGAAAGCCCACCTGCGGTGTCACCCGCTACGCCCCGTGTTTACGGTGCTTTAACGTCCCAAATGTTGCACAGTGCAGGGCTCCGTGCGGCTAGCGAGCGGAAACCAGGCGAACCGGGCCGTAGTCCGCAGACCTCGGTTCACACTAACGCCAGCCGCCGCTCTCAGCACCTTCCCAGTCCTGCCCCGGTAAACCGGCTGGTTTCGGCACTTCCAGACCCCCCCCCCCTTTCACGTCGGCCGGAGCGCCGCGTTAGCCTAGCCGCCGGTGTCGGGGGAGGGGGACCGGGACCACGCACGGCCCAGCTAGCTGGAGCACCCCCCCAACCCCCCGGGAGTGGATGGTAACCTGTCAGGGCGCACACGCTGGCCAACATGACCGCTACCCGGAGATCGGCGGAGTGTTGGGGGGGGGGTCACATGGAGAAAGGCCCAATATAGCATCAGTGTAACGATCACCCCCCTCCCCGGTGCACGGCGTCCCACGATTCACCCTCTTTACTGTCTATTTACCCCGAGTATGGAAATGCACCCATGCACACACCCGGACACATGAGTGTTTACCGCGGCGGCGTGCCGAGCGGATTGCGGCCGTGTACGAGGAACCAGTCCCGGCGTCTTCCTACCTCGTTACGCGGGTCCGGCGAGGCCGACGTCCCCTCTGGCTCCCGATCGGTAATAAAAACACACTAAAGGAAAAAAAGCGCACCGAGCTCCGGCTACGAGAGCTATTCCGCCGCAGATGAGAGCGGAAGACGAGACGACGAGAGTCCGTGGATGGGGACGGGCGCAGGATACGCCGGTCACGGAGAGTCCGCCGCACTCTTCCGGGGGAGGGCAGGGCGCAGTGTCCACCGATCACGGAGAGTCCGCCGCACAGCGCCGGGGGAGGGCAGGGCGCAGGGTCCGCTGGGCACGGAGAGTCAGCCGCTTTCCGCCGACTGCCGCTGGTCCTACTGCGGCTCAGCCTGCCTCCCCAGCTCACTTGCGCTCATGACACGGCTGTCAATATTTCCCTGCAAATTTCCGGGGAGAGTCAAAAACGCACAAGCATACGCACGCATACCCTAACATGCACAAGCAAACGATGTACCACCAATATCAGATTATCAGGGTACAGTACGAGAAAGCGACAGGTACAGTGGCAGAGGCATTAAGCGCGCTGCATGTGGAAAATCCGTACGGGGGTCCACACGGGCTTCCTTTTGCGTGCTTTTACTGCCAGCGCACCCTTGTTCATGTCGGTAATGTGACAGATGCCCGCATTTACATGGACTGCGTGTAAAGGTGCATTAGAGTGCTGGCCAAGGACGCGGCTCATTACGGGCTCAGGGTGAAGATGGTGCTCCCCGCAAAGGGCGCATTTCTGTCGGCCGTAGCGAAATGGGAGCCGTATATTGAGTTTCCACAATAACCGAAACGTCGCCCGCTTTCGGGTGTGATGCTTTTAACGGCAAGTTAGCAGGCGGAAGGGACAACCATGTGGTACAATGTCATTCGAAGAAAAAAAAATACTTTTTCTAGAATCACTTTCCTGTGTGACATTTTATAATTTACTGTGAAAATTGCTTGGGGCGGTTAAACTATGTGAATTTTATCGGAGCCCTCAGGGGATTATTACAAGAGTGTGTCGGTGTTTTATAAAGCACGGGTGTGCAGGACATCAACAGTAGGTCGCTTCCAGTTTGGCGAGATTTGTGAATAGGTATAACACTTATTACACAAGACAAGACCCTACTTCCTCTGGACACAGGCAGTTGATAATCAAAATGTAGCTGTTATACCTACCGGGACGTAGTGCACAAACCATATCTCCACGGATTAAGTTTTTATTTTACGGTATTTCCGATATAAAGTGCATGCAGTAAATCTATTTACCTCGCCCAGAAAGGGGGCAAACAACAACCGAAAAGCAGGTGTAGGTTCATATACATACGCATCCCCTACCTGGAATGCTTATGCTTCTCTGTTCTGGCTCTTTGATGTGACCTGTGTAATTAACACCTACTTAACAACGATAAAACATAAAGGACAGACAGAGGATAATTTACACATAATACAACACAGCTCTCTCTCTCTCTGTGTGTGTGTGTGTGTGTGTGTCTGTCTGTCTGTCTGTCTGTCTGTCTGTCTATCTTTCAGATGTAAGAACATTGCATCCACAGGATCTGCACGCTGGCATTGTATAATGCGCAGATGAGTAGAAGATCAATAGGACCTCTTGGTTTTTGAGGAAGACCTCCACTGAAGTTGAACTCAGTCTCTGTTTCCTAGTATGTCTGACATCGCTGGAACCTGGTGCTTTGCATCACACCGGTGGTGAACATGGTGCTGGCTAGAATGAAAAAGTAGCTGTGCTTGGGATGGGTAGGTGTACTGGGCCGATAAGTGTACTGGGCTGGATAGGTGTACTGGGCCGATAAGTGTACTGGGCTGGATAGGTATACTCGTGACATAGAGGCATCAGACTGTGGTGCCACGGCTCAACAATCTGCTGATGGTCAGTCCCGATAGCTCATGTAAGTACAAAGCTGGGAATCTTAAACACCAGGGTTTCCTTTGGGCTTGGCCCATATATCGTGGATCCCAAAACAATTCCTGAGGGTAGGACCCCCCCTGCTGGCATAGCCCAAGCCAAAATCTGACCTTTTGGAAGCTCTCCCTTTCCCCGGTGGCAGGCCCAGGATTTGGTTTCACACGTACGCGATAAACACTGATATATCAGGGAAATAAATAAACAGATGGCTTCTGGGTTGGAGACACACAAAGACAGACGTCAAGCGGCCGGCTTCACTTCAGCCCCAGAAGTGGTGTTTACACTTTCAGGACGTTCATTAGACTCCCCATAGCATGATGTAACCAAGTGAAACCAATAACGAGTAAATGGAATTAGATGCAAGAGAGAGAGAGATTATTTTATTGAGGTAATGAGCCTTTTTTTTTTTTTTTTTTTTTTTTAAATTATCCATTTCTAACAGGAAAGCTGAGTCAAATATCCACTCAAGTCACTACAAGCACGAAAACAAAATAGTTTTTGGAATAACTTGTAGAATATATTAAAAGTTGTTGCATCATTAATTAAAATTCCAGATACCCCACACTTAATGTTCTGTACTATACTGTAAAGAGTGTGCCATTTCTTACAACAAATCCTGTCTTTTCCATTAAATGCCCATTGTTTCGTACTGTATGCAAAGCTGGTTTGATAGCGAACAATGTGAAAAAGAGAGAAAAATGTAGGAAAATCCAGTGACAGAAAGAAGTGGCTGTCAGGCACCTGTGGCACTATCTGGCTGTGTTTCCATGAGTCTCCACCTTTGCCTGGCTGTTGTGTTACTCATTACAGCCCAGTCACGCCAGTTTGCATTTTGCTTCGGGAAGGACAGTTGGACGGATACTGGACACAGACATGATATCATCGGCTATCCCTGGGCTTAAGATCTCAGAATCTTAATTTTGCCCCACCTTGGATCGATTAGAGGAGAACTAGGGAGCAGAAGGTGCCAGAAATCATTCAAAAGAAAGAAAATATGGCGGAGGAGGGGGTCAACGGGAGAGGAGCACTAAAGAGGAGTGAATAAAAGACACATAGAGGGAGAGACAGAAGGAGAGATGGAGAAAGCAGGGTTGTCATGGCAACTGGAAAGGGTTTGAAGGCCAAAACAAGAATGTAAATTGGTTTACCCTCGGAGCGAGTGTGACGGAATTTGATAACTACGCAGACAGAGAGGAAGGTGAGGAGTGTGAATGCATCTGGGGAGCGAGACCGGCAGAACCCCACCATGCACGTTCTGACTTTTGGAGCAAACGACTAAATCTTAAGTAAGCATATTTATAATCATTGCAGAGCCAGATGATTTCTGCAAGAATGTCAGGGAGCAAAGAAAGAGCCGCAAAGTGCCAAGCCAAAGCTGGGCTTTCTACACCCGCCCAATTAAAAAGAGAGTTCAGTTAGAGCAGAGACACTGCCCCCCAATGCTCAAACCAGTTATGCCCTTGCATGACAGCATCATGCCTGTCTTCTGGAATCATTCTATCCACAGTCTCCCATCATAGCCTCTCATCACAGCCTCTCAACACAGCCCTTTAGCACAGCCCCTTAGCACAGCCTCCCAGCACAGTCAGCTGACAAACACACAAGCAGACGCCTCCTTGCTTGTTGCACATGCGGCTCACGTTCCCAGCCCAGCACACGCTTCCCTTTGCCCTGTGCTCTGCTCCTGCTCGCTCTCATGACCTGTTGTCAGAGATCCTCTGCTTCCCTTCAGCGGTGGCTTCCCGTCTCTATCCTGTCCTGCCGCCCCGTCCCTGGATTCTCTTATGCTGATTAACATGCAAACGCCGTTATGTTTGACCACTACATGTCGTCCGGCACAAACACACGCTGCTTTAAGAACTACTGCACAAAAGAAGGAAGTTAAACAGGAAATAAAATGTGTGTTTTATTTAAGAAGGAAATGTCATATTTATTTGTTGTCGCTGATTGCATTGTTTTATTGTACTGTAATGTTTTATCTCTGCATACAATCAAAGAAAATCAGCATCTGTGTCCCCTGCCCTGGGTTACGGGCTTGTTTGGAAATGTGCCTGCTTCTCGCAAGGTAATTATGGGAGCGTAGCTATAGACACCAGCCAGGCACCGGCTGATCTGCTCTCTTTATACCTTATATATCCTGGCAGCTCCCCCTAGGTTGGTTATTAAACCGCCCGTGACGCTCCCTAACCCGCTCCCCACTGCACTGAGAGTAAAAGCCCAGGAAGCCCATCTCTCCATTGAAGCTTCATGAACACGGAGACTCTTGCAGGTGAAAGGATGAAATAAAATAATCACACAGACCCTTTCCAGAATGGGGGTCTGGGGGCTAAATGAGGATAACAGAGAGACGCCATGATCTCATCTGTTTCATTTTATATTTAACAAACTCTTTCTCACGGCTCCACCTTCCCAATTTCCAGGGCCACTCTTCCACATCCTGATATTCCGTTTAATATGTGTCTCACGCCCCCCCCCCCCCCACCTCCTACTAACAAGTCCTTCACTAGACTGTCATACGGTAACACTGCGAGATGTCTGAATCCCATAATTAGATGCGACTCATAGACTGCTGCAGATGATGGGCCGGTTGCCTGGAAACTAATGGTTTCCATAGTGACGGCAATATTCAGCCATTGGTTGAGTAAGTGAGGAGTCGGTCCAATATGAGGCCACCGGCGGATGTCATGCAGGCTCAGAACAGACACACGAACGCTCACATGAAGCTGCTACTCGCCATGGCTTGGGCACGTATTTCCCCGATCCTCCCACAGCCTGCCTGTAAGAAAAAGAAGCATTTAGAGCCATTCCTCAGCTACCCAGTAGTATTTGCACAATAAATCAGAGTTAATAACAGCAGATCCGGCTCTCTTATAGGAATCCTCCAGGAGTGCATTTCACACTGTATCTCTTGCACACCGTGTTCGATGAGCAGTGACCTGCCATGATGTTTTGTCACTGAACAAAGCGCATACAGACACATATAAAGGAGATGCCAGCTTTATAAATAAAGATTAAGGGCTGACTATAGGGGGTGACACAGTGCGACATTGCAGTGATTAGCACTGTCGCCTCACACCAATGGGACCAGGGTTCAAGTCTCTGCCAGAGTTCTGTGTGTGTGGAGTTTGTATGTTCTCCTCATGTCGTTGTGGGGTTTCCTCTGAATACTCCTGTTCTACCCCCACCACAGTCCAGAAACATGCTGAGATTAATTGGAGTTGCCGAATTGTGTGTGTGTGCAGTAGGAGAAGCAGTTAAATAAAATAGATGGATGGATGGAATTACCCTAGATTTCCCATGGTTATGCAATGCGAGCATAGAATTAGCATAGAGTTTTATTCCATAGGACAGCAATGAGCTCGATGGACAGAAGCCACTTAACAAGGAGCCTTGGAACAGGACGGAATGAGCAGTGAATGTGTTTTCTGCACCACTTTCTTTTTAAATACACAGCAGAATAAACACACAAACAAACCCTTTCACTGTGGTGTGTTGGCGCCTGCCCAGGCTTGGTTCCCGCCTGCGCCCGTTGTACCCGGGATGGGCTCCGGGCCCCCCGCGACCCCAGTGGGGATTAAGCGGTCATGATAATGGATGGATGGATGGACAAGCCTATTTAACGGCTAGCACTGGAAGAACAAATCAATGCTATAACATCAGTGATAAGTCTTTGTCTGCAGCCTGAAGTAATTGTGAATAAAATTTTATAATTAAATTCAAATGGCCAAATCAGTGACATCATCGTAGAGAAGGTGGCCTTGGGAATGGGCAGGGGCTCCTAGTGAACGTTAAGCAGGGTTGCTTCTGGCTCTCACTGGCTGAAGCTTTTCTGTTGTCTTGGAGGAGCATGTTTGTGTGTCTTGGACGTCTTTATCTGTGTTTACACAGTGCCACAAACTGGTGGATCTCTTTGCTGATCTTAGTTATCTTCGAGTTCTCTCGCCAGTCTTGGCACAGATTGCTTCTGCGAATGAAAATAATCAGAGGCCTAAAGTAATCTCAAACAGCTGGGGGTTTGAGTTTCGTCTTCCACGGAGGCACTGTGGCTGCGACTTAACTGCATCGCATCTCAAATATGTACAGATTGAGCCGTATTAGGTCCCAAGTATATTTTTGCTGCTTGAAATGAATGCATTAATGAATGTGAGCACTAGGGGGCAGGATTGTGTCGCTGAGGGGTTTGCGTCCATTAACTATTCAGGGGTTTAATTTCTTTATAGATTTCTTTATAGTGATGGGGGCCTCAGCGGGCGGCACTGCTTTCTCATGCATCTAGAGTTGGGGGTTTGAATCGCGTGACACTGTGTGTGGAGTTTTCATGTCGGGACCCTTTCACAGGGTGGAAATACACAATAGGTTGGCACCCAGTTGAGGGTGTGACACAGCCGGGGAAAAGACCCCCTGTGAGCGGCATAAGCAGTTATAAGATGTCCCTCTCTGAGCTGTAATGTGTTCCGTCTCCATCTCACTGTGTTTCATTTCCTGGGAATGTCTAGACATGTTCAAACAATGTGACCTTATGTAGCCTGTCATAAAGTCCAGAGCTGTGCAATGATTGTGTTCATGTACATTATTATTTGCCGATCATTATCAGTTATAAATTGTGTTTGGCAGCCCTGCGGGAATAATGAACTTTAGCAGCAATGGTGTAGCTGGGACAGGAGCCGAGGTCTGGGGACGCCAGCCGTGGGGCATGCTGGGAGTGCGGAGGAAAGCTGCTCCCCCAGGAGACTGGGCCACTCTGGGCTGCTCTGAGCCACCGGGGGGAGGGAGGGGCTGTGTTCTCAGAAGCTCCCTGCTCTTTACTCGTTCCATTAGAACAGCGGTTCTCAACCAGTTCATCCCCAGGACCCATTAAGGACTCATTGGGTCATTAAGTCACGACCCAAATTTTTAAGAATTTGAACCAAATTTATCTTACAAAAAACAGTGCAGTAATAGTAAATAGGGTATCAGGCGTCCCAGCTCAAGCATTTTAATTTTTGGGAGCTGAATAGGACACCCCCACCACAAAATGAATCCTAAAGAAAAACAAGACAGGGCGGGGGCTGGGTGCTGGTAGTAATTTTTTTCAATGACATACTCCACAACTCGCTGAAAATGGTCCCAGTTGAGTAACAGCGCTTTAAAACATTCAAAGTTTTAATGTAGCCCTGCATACGGCCGGCTAACCGAGACCTCTGTGTACGTCCACATGCAGAGTGACTGGGTCGGCTGCATTTCGTACCGAGCGACGGCAAAGGACGGCGTGTGTCCTTCTGGATGTGCCGCAGTCTTTCCACATGCCTGCTGCCACGTGTGGCCGGGTGGCTGCTATTTTACTGACCCTTCCATCGACTCCCTGAAACCCACAAAACGGGGCTTCCCTCCTGAACTGCCCTCGTCTGGAAGTCCCATCAGCGACCCGCTGGAGCAGAATACCCTGGGCTGCTGTGTGTAACGCGACCGTGGGCAGATGCCGTATAACACGGGTTACCAGCCACAGATCACGGCACCGAGTTTGTTTTCAGGGATGGGATTATGCGTGTTTGTGCCTGTGTTTGTTTACAGAACCATCTCCAAGCGCGAGTCAAGCACACGGCACAGACCCTCCCAGCCCAGACTCCCCTCAAAGAATCCCATTCCTGTAATTGATTCCAGACAGGATCGTGGGCTCACCAGGAGCAATCTGTATCATTTTTATCTCTCAGTCAAGCTCAGTACCGCTTCCAGATGGAGGAAGCATTTCAGGACTCGAGTTTGTCTTGAAAAATGTGATGTCATGATGTCCGGCCGCAGCTGGGCAGAACGTGGTGTGGCAAAGGCGGGTTTGTTTTGGCACGGGTGAGCAGACATGCGCGTGTGTGAGAGGTGTGAAATTGGATAAACAGGACCCCCCCCCCAGTCATCTATTTGATTTTATGCCTGTGGGTTAATGTTCATCATATTCATCTGCTTGAGGATGACTGTAAAACAGTAACTACAGTTGTCTCTTTTTGATTAAGAATTGTTTTTCCACCTAAAGGTACAACAGGCTTTCCTTCCTCTGCCTTTAGAGATTTCCTGTTGACATATGGATTCTCACAGTCTTTAGTAGAATAGAACAGTATTGTAGTACTTAATTAATCCCCATGGGGAAATTCTCTCTTTGCCTACCCCATCTTGCGCTCCATGAGACACACATACAGGTGAGAGGAACTTTGGGGGTCACAGCGCAGGGTCAGCCAATGAGCAGCATCCCCAAAAGCTGAGGGTAATGGCCTTGCTCAACGGTTCACAGACATGTGACTATTCTGCCACAGCTTGAACCGATGACCTTCCTATCCCAGATCTAGAGAGTAAACGTCCAGACCAAGATTTTGTTTTAACCAATCAGCTGACCATAAATAGTCACAGTCATAAAGTACTCAGCTGATTGGTTGAAATAAAATCTTGGTCTGGACTTCTAATCTAGATCCGGATTACTCACCTCTGGTGCTGTAAGACCCCTTTAACAAAGGCACTCTCCAGGCAGTCTCTGTGCTATGGGGTCACCCACAGAAGCACATTGCAGCATTTCTACCAGAACATTCTCATCCATCTAAAGGCTGCACACCAAGCTTCCAAAGCACGACAGGTCAGACCTTTGCAGATTCCAATGAGAGCAATGAACGTCCTTAAGCAATGCGACTCCATCCAATGCAAAATGTGTAATATGTTCCCTAAACCATAGCGAGGAGCCAGTTTTCTAGGCTCTATAAGGAGCAGGTAGAGCACTGCACTGCCCAAACTCTCGCCACATCACACCCACCCCGAAATAAATACGCAGACTTTCCCACACAAAAGCTGGCCCACATTCTTCCGGAAGCACTGGGGACAGCCATCAGCCAGGCACAATCGTGGGGAAATGGCCAGTGTTCCCACTGAAAGGCTCCAGATCTCTTGCAGATTTCAGACGGAAGCAGAACGGTTGCCTCCATGTCCCAGTGCTGTTTATCTAGGGAATCAGTGGGATCAGAGCAAAATTTCAGGGATAATTACCCACAATTTTGAACTGGCTGGGACATCGGCGGTGCCAGAGTATGCAGCTGGGTGTGTGGAACCAGAACGAGGGAATTGGTGCGGCTCCTGTCCGTGGGCAGTTCTTGGGCTTCTCCCTACAGAGGAACGTTAAAGGCCTCAGTGTGGCTCAGCATCCAATACCGCCGGTCACCCTGCGCTGAAACAGCAGCCACGGCCATGCGCCTGCTCAGAGACGTCTGTGATTTTCTCACAGCTCTGAAACTAGGGGACACTTCTCGGAAACAAAAAAGGCTTCTCAGAGAGGAAACATTTCCTCCTGAGAACCATGTAGGATTTAGCTTCTCACTAAGAATGACCTTTTCTTTTGTGGACTCAGGAGAAGCTGATACCTGGGTGAAACAGCACACCCTGATTCAAAGCCTTCTCAACCCTTACTGTCTTGAATGCCTTGATGTCCTACAGTGTAGATCGGACAGCTTAAGTCGATCCCGCATTTTCGGATCTGGGAAATATTAAAATGCAAAAAAAATGAGCATTTATGAATAAGACCAAAAGGGGGTATAGTGGAGGCCAGGAGCCTGAACTGGAGGGTCCTTTTAACGACCCCCACCCCCCCACCACATGTGGTAGAAACAGGTAGAATGTGGTCGGTAGGTCCAGACCGTGTCCAGGCAAAAGGCGAAATCAGCACCCAGGGGCGTGACAGAGTCAAATTGTGTCAGCAGCACTGTAAACCTGATCCCGTCACTAATGTTCGTCGGCCCTGAGACTCCACAGCAGGGCCCGGAGTATCCAGCAGCAACCGGAGTACCCAACAGGGCCCGTAGTATCCAGCAGCAACCGGAGTATCCCACAGGGCCCAGAGTACCCAACAGGGCCCGGAGTACCCAGCAGGGCCCGGAGTATCCCACAGGGCCCGGAGTACCCAACAGGGCCCGGAGTATCCCACAGGGCCCGGAGTACCCAGCAGGGCCCAGAGTATCCCACAGGGCCCGGAGTATACCACAGGGCCCGGAGTACCCAACAGGGCCCGGAGTACCCAGCAGCAGGCCTATCGCCACACCGCCACAAACATGCTATTTATACGCCGCTCAGCCAGTCTGGCTCGCTCTGGTTCTCCAGTTCAGGACTTCTCCGCGACCGGCAGGGACGCTTTCAGGGGCCTGGGCAACACGGAACACATTTCTGTGTGTTTATGTTTACTGTGTATTCGTGAGGTGTGTGTGGGGGGGTGTTGGCAGGGTAATTTGAGAGATTCATGATTCTTTTATGGCTCCGGTTCTCTCTCTCTCTTTTTGGCCGTGGCACGTCTGCGGTGGGGGTGGAACCCCACGAAGCAGGACGCTGTCATGACAGGCCCTCTTTAATTATTCAGAGGCCGCTAGGCACAAGACTCCGCTCTGGTGGCATCTAAGTCTGTCTGTGTTTGTCTTCCTCGTCGTCTCTTTGCTTTAGAGTCACAGGGCTTCTGTTTACATTCGGTTTAGTGCCGAGAAATCCTCTCCTGGTCGCTGCTGGTCTCTGGCAGCCCATACAAGCCGCCTTTCCCGGGACAAAATGGCGTCACTCTCTGTGGGGTGTCGGGCTCTCCCTCCTCGGAAGCGGTCAGTGGCCACCGGGGCAGGGAGTGGCTTTCGGGGGGAAGGTCAGACAGAGGGGACAGGGGCTGTGTGACAGAGTGAGGGAGGGCTACTGAAGATTTGGTCTGCGATGAGCAGTAAGAGGGAGCAGAAATAACCAGGGGGACTGTTTCAGAATTTCTCTGCAGGCCCACTGGCCCCTCCTACGCCCACCCCCGGCCCTCCACCCCACCCCCTACAATCTCGCTGTGTGGTCTGCGACAGAACCACCAACTGAAGCTGGATCAGGGTGCGGGGGGGAGGCAGGGAGCCCACAGCTGCAGCCAGCGTGAGGTCTGGCAGCACGGGGAGCTCCACCCACTGGCTTACCCATGATGCAGTGCAGCGAGCCACACTGAGAAACACTCCACAGAGCAGTGAGGCCCCCGACACTCACGCCGAAGCAGTCGCACTGAAGTCTACGTGGAGGACCGCCCTGCCGCTGCTTTTAGGTCATGGGGGTGGGAACCTTTTCCCACTGAAGTACAAGGGGGGGGGCAGGCTTTGCTATCTGGCCCCTGAAGCTCTGATGCCCTGCCAGCTCCAGGTGGGCCAGACCTGGACCTCCAGGTCCACCCCACACGTGAAAGCTCTTACAGAGACGAGTGCGATAACCTCCCTCTCCACCCCGACCCATCAGAAACATCAAAAACATCCTCACTCAAACTTTCCGACCCCCCCTGGTACCACCTCTCACCCCCCTCCGTGCAGATGTGATTACTCCCCTGAACAGCGACCCCCCCACCAAACATCAGATGGTTTCAATAAGGGATGTATTTCTCTGTGAAGGACTTCAGGCTGCTGAGTCGGTCCTGCCTTCAACTAATTACAGAAGGTGTTTTCTCCCCCCTCTTTGGGTCCGGCACCGTGTGGGTCAGTTCGCAGGATGAAGGGGGGCTCCCAGGCTGAGTGGGGTCCAAGGGTTTCCCCCCTCTCTTTGCTTCTCTGCTGTTAGGTACTTAAAACGTAGTGTTGTTTTTTAGTTTCGCCTCACCAAATGCCCATCTTTTGTTTAGTTTTTGTGTTATAAAATGGATTTCTCAAATGAAGCATAGTGAGATTTCACAAGCAGGGAGCTGCAGACTTTAAACATGCCTTTCAGCATTCACAGCACCCAGAAAGTATTTAGCCCACTCCCTGTACACAAGCAAACAAATACCTTAAGTAAACACATTCGTTAACCAAAAAAAATGTGGTGAGATGCTATTAGGAATTTTTGTTTTCTTGCTACCCCGAGATCACTTGGCAAATTTTTGGATCCCAACCCCGCCTTGATCCGTCACTCACAAACCATGTTGTTTAAATTAGTTGTTTGCTGGATCTGTCACTCCTGCTGCGAGGGGACATAAATATAATGTCAGACAAACTCACTAACGAGAGCCTTCGTTTGGATACACCAACCGGGGGTGGAGGCAAGCGGTCAGGATGGGATGGCTCAGTGAGGGATTTGTTGAGGGGGAGAACAGTAATGTTTCATGGATGAGCTTTCTGGTTGAGCCCCTCCTTGGTATGAAAATGGGAATGGCAGGCGGGAATGTGCTGTTGAGTGTTGAAGGTGTGCATGGTACTCGTGGATCAGAGTCAATAATGAATTATAGAGTGATATTTTACACGGATATTCTATACCCTGTTTCCAAGGTTACCGATAAAACATTCAAAACCCCAGGCTTGTGCAGCGGCTGCTCCGAGGACGCGCTTTGGACCAGAAGCAGGGGTTCGCCATTCTGATACTTTCCAACTGCACTGTCACTTCCAAATTTTTTTTTATTATTATTTTTTACAGAACCCTTAAGAGTTTCCTGCACCTCAAGAGGCCATGGGAACTGGACTGGAGAGAAGGACCCATTTGTGGCTGATTCTCTGCCTGATTCCTGTCCTCCTGCATGGTGAGAGGATGTACATGTCGGTCTGAAGTATGATAGACGTCTCGTTTCGGTAAAGCTGGGGGAGCCCCACCTCCTCCATAAGGATCGAGCTTCAGAATAGGCATTGCCTCTCTCAGAGCGTGCTGTTCACAGGCTGATGCTGCTCATTTCTTAACCACCTCTAGGCTTTGAAATCCCTGAGCCAGAGGAGGTGAAATACTTCTGGTCCAAGACCAAAGGCGTGGCGGGCCGATCGGTGGTGCTGGGCTGTGGCTCCACCCTCCCAGATGTCTACATCTGGGGCTATACCAGGCCAGGAACGAAGAGCAACCGAGCCGTGGTCTACAACTATGGCCAGGGCCCCAAGGTACAACCACTGGCTGAGGACCTCGGAGAGCTGAGTATCACCCCCAACACCTCATCCCTGACCATCAAGGGTCTGCCCCAGAAGGCACAAGGACTCTACACCTGCCAGGCCCTGTACGACACAGACAAGGGAGCCAAGGTGAGCTTCTACTCTGTCCAGCTGGACGTTCTGAATGAGACAGAGGCTCAATGAGGCGAGGAAATCCAATACATCCCCAAGGACCAGGCCATCAGATGACTTGACTTGAAGAACAAGACTAACTTCCAATCTTTACAGACACACTGTCCAAGGTGGAGAGCAGAGGAATACGGTAGCCCAAGAAATGGGGCAGATAATGAAATCTCGAACATTACCTGGTCTGGTTTCAGACGTCCTATGGGTCGTCAGCAGAAACCGAGGCTACGGGACTTTCCCGTTATTAAAACGATCTGTGTGGCTTCATATTCATGCCTGTCTGCCTCCATTTACACAATCCTCTTCTTCTCCTTTGCTTTATTTGACATTTGCAGGCTATGAATCTTCAGTGCTTCACTTATCCTGATGACTTTACCATAAAAAAATAAAAATAAAAGCCGCAAGCTCTCATACGCGTCTGGAACCCATTAAAGAAGCTACGAGTTTGGGTTGTCCATTGTGTTGCGATGATACAGCCTCGTATTACAATAGTTTCAGCATTGACCACATCTTTCCTCTCCTCACCTTGGACTGTTTCCATCAGAGAACAAACACATTTGTTAGCCGTAGCCATATCAAGTTTCAGTCCAGGACAAACAATTTCAGCAATACGTTTATTACGATGAGTCATTCTTCTGCAGTCAGGAAGCCATTTGACTGAAATGACATTGTGGAATTTGCCTTGTTTTCACTGTTTGGTCACATAATGGAATTTTACAAATTGTGTGGTCACAGATCCTTGAAGCCAGACTAGGAAGAAAAACAGATAAACAGTCGAGTTACACAAATGACTTTCGGCTGCTGTAAAAGAGTCGAAGGAAGGAGAATGTTCTGCAGTGAATGAGCATGTTTGAGTCGCGATTATGCCCAAGGGGTCTGGGCATAGTAACGCACACATACTGACCCAAGCGAGTCTATATGTCACATGCTCACTGACCCAAAAGGCGACCCTGTGCAGCCAATCACAGACCCGGGTAACAGTTTTGATTTCACAGCCTGGGATCAGACCCACATCCCACCTGTGTCCGCCGTCATTTGTGTTAGCCCCATGCTATCCCTCCGAGACCCGATTGTCGATGCCCACAGTCACAGTAAAACATTAAGATGACACCGGATCTCGACATTTACACAGGAACGATCACATCATATAGAAAGAGATGTGAAAAACGTGACACGCTGAGAAGGCAGGAGGGCGCCAAAATTTCACCGTCCTTTTTGTGTCGGGATAAAACAAAACTAGAAAGTCTCTCTCTTCCATAGTTTATCTTTGTATTATTACAAAACTTTACACGAGGGCTAAAATCCACACTTTATGTAAAACACAATGAAAAACAAAAAATAAAAGGATTTTTCATCAAAAAGCATAAATAATATAAAAGAAACTTTTTTCTTAAAACAGATACATTCATATGAAATTATATTTTACTACTACAAAAAAATAAATAGGGCATCTAAAAGGTTTTTGTTCTTTTAAAAAAATCCCCTCCCCCATCTGTGGGTTCTGGTCCTGGTACGGTACCACCTCCCACTCCTCCCTGTCCTTAGCTCACAGTCCGTGTCTCTGCCTCTGATCCTGCGCGGCCAGAGAGCTCTCCTTCCTTGGTCCCCGCTGTGTCACTCAGCGGCCTGCAGGTGGCGCCCCGCGCAGCCACTCTGGTCCAGCTTGGGTAGATCCCGGCTCTCCCAGCAGCGCGAAGGGTCATCCGCCCCCCCGCAGCGACTGCACCGCTCTGCCGACCAGAGAGAAGCGCTCGTTCATGATAAACACAGGACCCCGAGCAGCTCATGGCCGTGCCTAAGTACCTCAATTCCAGTCTTACACTGGAACGTCTCAACATTCTCTAACAAGTAACAGCACTGAGGGTCACGTTGCAGCAGGAACACGACCTCTGCTCACTTTAGTCTTTCCTCAGTGAAACTGGCCAGCCCCTCACACATGCATCATTTTGAACCCTATTTTGTTTGCATATTTAGCAAAAATCACCCACCAGGGGGCGCTCTGTCTGAGACTGCAGATCAAAGAGCATTTAACCGCGGATCTCTTTCCACCCACCTCCCTCCTTTGATGACTGACAGCAGGAATTCTGGGAAGAGGGTAGAGCTGTCTGGGCTTCGTCTGGCTCCCCCACACTCTCTCGGTCGCCCTCCCCGACACGCCATTGGCCGTCAGGGCCGCTGGTAGGCGGGGACATGTGAGCCAGGGGAAGCAGCTCCAGGCCGTCCTGTGGGCACGGCGAGGCACGGTGAACGATGGGGTGAGTGCCCCCAGGGAACGCTCCGTTGGCTTTGGTGTAACACCTGGGTGGGGGAAGGAATACAGGGTTACACTCCGCACATTTATCAAAAATAACCGCACAATAATCATGAACTGCAGGGAACATGCAGGCACCCCCTGCTCTCAAACCCCCCCACCCCCGCTGTTGCCCATGGCATTCCCGGCTTGACTAAACTCCGCGTAAATGGCTCCTTTGCTGTCACGAACTTTACAAGAACAGCCCTGAAAATTTTTCCATTCATAAACAGAAAAAGCAAAGCACAGCAGCAGGTTACACCACCCCCCCTTTAACCCCCGCCCCCCAAAATCCCTTTGGTGTATTCAGACATCTGCAAACCCCCCCCACCCCCCATGCCAAGAGGGAAATAAACACAAGTCTCATTAGGGTTGCTGGCTCAGTGCAGTCAGTATAAATTGTTAGTTCTGGACCCACTACAGTACATAAACAAGCGTGATGGGGGTGGCTTTCCTGGGGTGGGTGTCCCGTGGGATACGGAGGAGCGCGTGAAGGGGCCAGGGGGCCGGATGCATGTCGACACTTTGCTTCAAAGCACCTCTTCTTCCGGACTGCATCCGGCGCTTACCTGTTGTTGTTACAGAAGTTCTGGCAGTTCGTGCAGTCCATAGACTCCGGCTGTGACGGCGCGTAGACTCTGCCTCCCTGGAAACAACCGGAAAGTGGCAACAGTTAGTGACAGCCCTCTCCGCACCGGGACACTCGGGTCATTTGGGGGCAGGACTCACACTCGGCGGCTGGTGAGAGTGGGCGTGGTCGTGAGGGTAGTGGGCCGGCGAGCCGTTCAGCAGAGTCACACCATTGGGCAGCTTGTGGTGCAAGTGGTGGCAGGCAGGGGGCAGCAGAGAGCCACCATGTCCATATCCATTGGAGTGGCCCCCGTTGGGCAGGGTGGTGTATTCCATCATGTGACCATTCATCTCCGGGGGCTGGTACAGGTACCCGTTGGGGTCGAACTCTGTGGGGGGGAAAGGGTCTGCATTAGGCTGAACAGACGATACTAAGCACAAATGGAGGCTACCATACACACAAGTACTGAAGCTGGAGGAT
This sequence comes from Gnathonemus echidnorhynchus, assembly GCA_026776725.1. NCBI lineage: Eukaryota > Metazoa > Chordata > Actinopteri > Osteoglossiformes > Mormyridae > Gnathonemus > Gnathonemus echidnorhynchus. Next base: position 5,287,673 of record JAODJU010000036.1, on the reverse strand, counting down.
TCTGAGCAGAGGAGTATTTAAGACACTGAGCAGAGCACAAATGACAAGAGGATACTGAACACACAAGTACTGAAACTAAACAAAGGATACTGAGCTCACAAGTACAAAAGCTAAACAAGTAATTCTGAACACACAAGTACTGAAGCTAAACAGATTATACTGAACACAAAAGTACTTAAGACAGTGAGCATAAATGAACAGGGGATACTGAACACACAAGTACTAAGAATGAACAATGGATACTAAACACATAAGTATAAAGCTGAACAAAGGATACTGAACACAAAAGTACTGAAGCTGAACAACTGATAATGAACACAAAAGTACTGAAGTAGAACAGAGGACACTGAACACTAGAGTACTTAAGACAGTGAGCATAAACAAACAGGGGATACTGAACACACTCACTGTGGACGGCTCTCTGTTGCCGGTTCCTCCACAGACACATGACGATGAAGACCAGCAGGATGAAGACCATGATGGCCAGAACGCCGCCCACAATCAGGTAGAGCAGGCCCCCTGCTGGCATGGAGGCCGCCGGCAGGTACGGGCCCGACGGGGTGATGGTGTGTTCAGGGGGTGTGCCTGAGGCCTGGCGGGCTGCAGACGGGGTGGGGGAGGGAGGTCATGAACACAGCAGCATTGTGAACATGCTAGTTACAATGACACAGCACTCGCTGTGGCCGGCTGGTGCTCCGCTGCCCACGTGCATCACAAGATGACAGAGCCCCACCTTTAGTCTCGCAGATCATGACGTTACTGTATTCACTCTCCCCCCCGTCGTTGAAACACTGCATCTTGATATCATACGATGTCTCAGGCTGAAGCTGGCCAATCAGGTGCGACTCTTTGTTGCCTGAGGGGGGAAGATTAGTAGCAGCTTTGATGTGTTGGCTGAGAACCCCACCATCCCCAGAAGCACGATCGCTTTCACCTTCCACTGCTCCATCTCCCCCCGCCCCCTCCAGACAGCTCTAGACCAAACAGGCTCCTTTTAAGGCAGCTAAATGTTTTCTCAGGATCTGCTCCAGGGCACAGGGAGAAAGAAGAAAATGCGCTAACACGGTATACCACCACACGCGTGCTTTTCACACTCTCATACACGTAAACTGCGAACAGCGTAGTTACACTGCATACATGTACACATGTACATAACACAAATACAGGTTAAAAACACATGTACTCCAAACACTGCTCCTAGGCAGATATGAACTGTTCTCCAAAATCATGCTCTCCCACTCCACAAACACTATAAAACACGCTCTCTCACTCCTGTACTCTCACTCCACAAACACTATACAAACACGCTCTCACTGCTATACTCTATCTCCACAAACACACTCCCTCACTCCACAAACTCACTCCACAAATGACCCCCCTCACCACACGAATACACTCCCTTCACATGCGCCACACTCAGTCTCACTCCCCGAATACACACTCACACTCGAACACATCGAAATGCTGCATGAATTTCACACACCGCAAAGACACACTCAGTCGCTCACAGTGGACAGCCAGTGTACACAGAGCAGTGAAAGCTGCAGAAAGGTGACATCTACAGAGAGGCACAGTGAACGGGGACAGGAGGGGGGAGAGCCCGGGCGAGGGGGGCGGGGGGGTGGTCATCAGCCCTTATGCCAGACTTTTCTCCCAGGATCAGCTTTCACCGTTAGCATTCCTGACGGAAACCGGAGCCCCCTCAGCCAGCTCGGTCTAGGATTGGCCCCCAGGCTTTTATTAAGGACATTTTATGCTGCTTCGTTACACCAGGGCCGGGCTTCCTGTACATCACGCAACCCCCCCC
>JAODJU010000036.1:5253713-5264818 GCA_026776725.1 Gnathonemus echidnorhynchus | reverse complement strand
CCCCAAAGGGCTTCTTTGTTTTGTGCCATATAATTTACACAGTGAAGCCACTCATTTCCCTAATCCCCCTCCCAACCTAATGATGATAATTAGTATGATATTTTTATTACTCCCCCTAAATACAGCTCTCACTCGCAACCAGGGCAGATGAACTGACTTGCTACCCAAAGGGTTTGTCTGAAAACTACAATATGCATATTCTGTGAAATTATTATTGTAATCTTTTTATACTGGTTATTTCCCATAATGGGAATGCATGGATCTTCTAGGTGAAAGGGGAGTGGCCATCTTGTCTCCAGTTCCATCCAAAGCATCCCTCTGATGATTCAGCCATGCTATCTGGTGGACGCTGCACATTACCCCAAAGTTTCCTGCCTTTCTCCACCTCTCCTACACAGGTTTTCCTCTGGTTGGCCGTCACTATGGAAACAGGAAGTGAGTGGCAGGACCCCCCAGGATTGGCACCCTGTCCACGGGTTGCATTCCTCAGCAGGGCAGCGGGCTGCCACTCCAAAAGGACCTTCATGGAGTGGAGCCACTGCTGGTTTCTGGAACTTTCTCTCGCTAGGTTTTCTTGTTGGAGATTCCAGTGTTATGGCAAGTGAGGTCAACCAGGGCGGTATTCCACAAAGCAGGACTTCTTCATTAGCCAGATGACTTAAGCCAAATGTAAGGATTGTCCAATAGGAATGTCACTTACCTCTCATCCTATTGGACAGCTTTCACATTTAGCTTATCCAGCTAACTGGGAAATCCTGCTTTGTGAAACACCCCCCCAGAGCAATCCTAACCAGCACTAATGGATTGTTACCACCAGTCTCTGCATTTACTTGCACAGTTATCCAAAGCAAATTACACTAGAGGGAAGGATTATGAGTTTCATGTGCTCTCTGGGATTTGCACCCACAACCTTTGTGTTAGGTAGCACAATGCTATATTTGCTGAGCTGCATTAGCTCATACTGTGTTGTGGTTGTCCTGGTGCAGCGGTAGTCATGACGTTCTGTTTTGTTTCAAAGTGGAGCTGATTCGCTGTGTACTCTGGCTGGAACAAGGGGGTAGTAAATAAACAGAGAGGGTTCTGGCTAACGGGAAGGGAACGGCAGCTCTGGAGGAACACAGGACACGGAGCAAGATGCTGGAGCCACGGCACCGCAGCCAGGAAAGCCGCCAGCGCCCCCAGGGTCAACAGCACGGTGTTGCGGCCGAGTCTGTGAGTCTATGTGAGAGGTGACAGACATGCAGAGCATAAGCAGCAAAGGTCAGAGGAGGGAAGAGTGTGTGGTCATGTATGGCTGCCCTGCTCACAGACACAAAGCCCCAAAAAACCGTTACATTTATCAGCTGTGTGACAGTAACCTGGCCAGTGACTCAGACAACCTGTATTCTTGCATTTCACTCAGGTATGATAGGGTGTGTGTGTGGTTCAGTGAGTTAGGCAATGAATAGGTTGTTGGCTTGAATCCCATCCTTGATAGACTCCCTGTGTGTCTTTTGGACGCTTAACCCCCAAAATGTTAAGTCACTAGATAAATGGCCTGACCCTGAGCTTGGACCCCAAACTTTGTTCTCAGCTATATATAAAATGTATGTATGTGTGTGTCTGTCTCAAAGGAGAGCAAGATGGGATATATGAAAAGATACATTCCACTGTACCAGTACTTGCGCAAAAGAACCGTCTTTTCATTTGATAACAGCTAACCCCAGCCCTCAGTTGTTCGTCATTTGACGTTTCACGGAAATAAACACTGATTTCAGAAGCGTCCTTAAATTATGTTGTGTTTGTTTATGTTTTGAGCGGCGTGCTGTGAACACAGACTCTCCAAAATCCAGGAGGCAGATCTGTGGGACAGGATGTAAGACTGTGATAGACTTTGGAGCCCCTATCCTGCTTTCAGCATGCAGCCGCCAGGACCCTCATGGTTGGCCAGTAGCATGCCTGATCCAGTGCTCCGTGTCGAGATACCATCGCGCTTTCTTCCGCTTCTGAGGCACTAGGCACGAGCAGAAAGGCACACCGATCTGCCGTCTCACACCGAGGATGGCCCAGAAATTCCTACAAGGCACCGTGTCACTGCACGTGTCATCTGCGTGATTTTATGGCCCTGTTACGCACACTTCACACCTCTCTGCTTCTCAGTTTTTCCTGGCACCGTGCTGATCTCCATCCACCGTTGCCGTGTATTTATCTCTGGGGCAGACGTAAACATATCAGCTGGTGCGTGTCCTACAGGATGTAACTTATCAGGCGACGAAACACGAGGCCTGAGCAGGGAGCCCTGAGCGTCAGGCGCCGGGCCAGGAAGGTCCACATAAATTCCAGGAAGACGCCAGCCCTCCTCTGATACGCTGATGTGTTCATTAGAGCTGTTCTCCCCTCGGTGTGGAGGCCCCTCACTCGCGGCTCGGACGCCCAGCCTCATGCATGGTGCTCCCTCTCCACCAGGCTTCCTGCTGGGGCATAAATCGTAGCCCCCCCCCGGGGAGATGGAGCGGGAGCGTGGTGCCGGAGCTCAGCGAGCAAACGGGATGTTCGCCGGGGCTTCTGTTTCACATTAGATACGCTTGACGAAGATCCCTGGAAGACAGGCAACAGCCCTGAAACCCCCAAAACAATCTGCTCCGCTCCTGGCTCAGGTTTCCCAAACGGGCAGCACAGCCGCCCACGTTCCTCCCGGACAGGGGGGGGGCGCCGCGGCCCTGAAACACGCATGCTTCTCAGGGTCCGCGCTCAGCCTGAGGTTTATGGCTCGTTAAACTGGCCCAAAACAAGCGGGAACAGAAGCGCGTATTTCAGGGTTTATCTCTCGTCACAGCTTTAGCAAAACACTGACCCCAGCCCCTCCTCCCCCCCCTTTCCCCGCACTCCATACGCTACTGTCACTCTGCAGGAATGACAGTTCGGATCGGGTCCTGCAGCTCTGCCACCGTGATCCCTGTCCCGGGAATCTGGACGCAGAGCAGGTGACCGTACGGGGTTGCCGTGACCCCGTTGTCGCTGGCACGGTTACACACAGGCTGAAACTGAACACGCGGGACAAATTGTGCAAAAAGGGCATGAAGATGTCAAAACCCAGTGGGACATGGGGACCCTGACAGATTTATGGTGCCCGTGGGGGGGACCGGTGACTCAGGTCCTGTCTTATGAGAACGAAGAGGGTCAAAGACTGATACCAGTTGGTCTCAGTCAATGGGGGCGTGAATTCAGTCCAGAACCAGGACCCAAATGTGGACCTAATCCTGGGAGCGTAAAAGTATAACATCAGTTTTCACAGACGTACAGACAACCATGTGCTCAGCCTGTCTGTGGCTGCAGACATGTGACATATGGAGCTGTAGGAAATTCTTCAGCAGCCAAAGAAAATCATGTTTAATTAAATGGTCCTCATGTTGGCATAAAAACCATATTACGTGTCAAAGAGTGTCAGCTTAGCCATGTCAAAAGCACTCCTAAAGTCACCCCAGTATTTGCAGTAGCCATGTAACATACCCCAGTAAATCTTAACAAATATACACATACTACCCAGATAAGTAGCTTTAAACATTTTGTTTGACTTTTGCGCAGTACTGTAGGTGACAGGTTCACAGCACCAGTAATGTAGATGAGTCCTGAGTCATTATGCATCATCCACACCCACAATCCTGACCCCCAACCCAAAACAACGGGGCCTGATTGTTCCCCACCTGGCGTCCACGGCTGCCCACACAGGAGAGCTTCTGGGTGTCCTGGGTGAGGGACATCAGGTGGATGTGTAAGACCAGGCCGAGGTAACCACAGGAAACCATGAGGGGGGGGGGGCAGAGAAAGGAAAGAGAGGGAAAGGGAGAGAGAGTTGGTGGTTAGGTGGCACAGGTAAAGCGGGCATCCGGAGGGACAGACCTGGAAGGACCACAGCCGAGTGCGAGAAGCGTGATCGGACAGCGGGGGGCACATGTTGTGTCCGGCGGCCACAGCACCAGCGGGCAGGCAGCTGGTATGCCACACACACGCTCAGACAAACACACTCATATTTATTAGCGTGCTGGCTAGCCGCAGGAATGCTAATATTGGGCTTGGCCATGGGGTCCAGCAGAGGCCGGGCAGCTTGGGATTAGCGGACGGGCTGGAAGAAAGAATCCACTCTTTGGGGTTTATCTCCGCTGTACCTCGACCTGAAGGGCACCGGGCACCAGAAAGACCGCATTCACCGCGAAGGGGGGGCCTCCAGCCGGTACCTCCCCCCCCCCATCCTCCTTGACTCGCCGGTCACCGTGGCGCCGTCCCGCCCCCATTCTTCTGCTCACCGGCATCAGCGTGTGGCTTCTTGACAAAAAGCTTTGCAGATAAAGGCACGCCGATTTGATTCCCGTCCGTTTGGGCACCGCGAGGCGAGCCGGCTAACAGATCGGGACTGAGAATCTCGCCGATGTAAAACAAAACGATCATTTAGACAGATTATTCAGAGATTTATATGGGCAGGGGCCGTCCAGGAGCGAGCTCATCTCCAAACATGCCTGTGCTGTTTTTACCATTTGGAAAAAAAAATAAAGGACTTTCTGAGGTTGGAAGTGAGGCTTCGGCTAGTTTGGATGCTGAAAAAAAACAGTTACAGTTTGAAGCAGCACAACAGTCCTGCTTTGTTGCCTAACATCCGCAGGAAAATTATTTGAAAATTGTTCCTGCCATTAAAATTCATGTTTTCCATCTCAAAAAAGAGGGGGGAGGGGGGCCAGCGGGGCGGGTGAGCGGCCGTTGGAGGAGGGGGGCTGTTTTGGCTCACTTTGTCCACGCACCACCGCCCCCGAGCAGATAGATAGTGACGGCTTGGCAGTTGGTTCTTATTAGGTGCCTGGCACTTCAAACTCAGAGGCCCCTTAGCCCCCCACACCCCCCACAACAGAACACCCTTTTGTGCTCCGAAGGTAAAAAATGGTTCCTGTACTTCTGAAAAAAAAAATCTTGCCAGAGGGAGGCATTTTTTCAACAAACTTGTTTAATATCCTCTGCAGACTTCAGGGCCCCCCGTTCTTTTAAATAAACCCTGTCGTCTGCTCAGCAGGGCCACTCCAGAATTCCATTTCACCGCCAGGATTACTCTGGTGCATTCTGGGCCGGCGGAGGGCAACGGGCAGCAGGGAATCATGGGAATGAAGGGGTCTGCACCTAAAAACCGAGCGACGATTAAATTCAGGCCAGATGTGCCTACACCTCTGCCTTCCGCTGTCTGGTGGGGGGGCAGACGGCAGTTCCTCAAAGAGCCGCAATTTTTATGTCACGTGGCGGGTGTCAGCACGTGCCGTCCATTAACGAACCCTCGGCAAGAAGCCTGGCCAGCCACATGGTGCCACATGGGCGCGAGGAAGTCAACCCCACCTGTGCCAGAGGGCTAAAGCAGGATCTAAAGTTTAGAAGAACCTCTACACCCAATCACAGAACCAGGATCTAATGTTCAGAGGAACCTCTGCACTAATCATAAAATCGGGATCTAGCGTTTAGAGGAACCTCTGCACCAATCACAGAGCCGGGAGCTAATGTTTAGAGGAACCTCTGAAACCAATCACAGAACCAGGATCTATGGCTTCAGAGAAACCTCTACACCAATCAACAGAATTGGGATCTACTCTTTAGAGGAACCTCTGAACTGATCACAATACCAGGATCTACTGAGCGTCTGGCTGTGTGAAGAGTTGAAGGATGCTCTCATCTCGTGCGGAATAGTGACCCATTTGTCCCGGCAGAGCCTCGTGTCTCGCTGAACTTTGGCTGTTCTGAGGTGCAGCTGTTCCTTTTCCGAGGGCTGAGCAGTAACAGGATCCCTGTCAGACAATGCGGGGGGGGGGGGGTGGTGTAGGCTGCAGTATGTTACTCCTAAACCTCTAAACGCTGTCCGACCCGGGAGATTCCCACCGTGGGCCCCTGGCCTGGGCTGTTGTTGAGCCTGATCGTCCTCTGTCTCGGTTCATGCTCTTCTGAGGGGTGGGGGGGTTGTCCCTGACAAGCGGTTGCACGGTACACGGCCCAGTGATGGTGGGGATGGTGGGGATGGTGGGGATAGCGCCCTGTGGTGCGAGAGCTAGCCTGCCTAGCGGACGGGCCCAGGCGGAGGTGTGACCAATCCGCTGGTCCCCTCCCACCGCCCTTTGGCTTTGATATCTTAAACCTCTGCATGGGGTAATAACCACCCTCCACTCCGCCGTTCCCAGGAATATAAATAATCCCATTGGTACAAGCGGCAGAATGTTGCCGCTTACGCACCGGGCCAGCCGGCGCTCTCTGTGCTGGGGTCCCGAATCGGGAATCCCCCCGTCATCCTTATTCCGACGGCACGCTTTAGCCGGCGGCCTGTTCGTTTACCTCCCTGCTATTTCGCTTGTCCCAAGAGAGCAAAGGTCCGGCAGACGGATGCCATTCCATTCTGGGGCGCGAGGTCCTGCAGTCAGACATGTCATGGACCCTGCATACGCCCCCACCTCGCCATGGCACGCCTCTCACAGAGAATACCGCCGATCTGGCAGCCCCGGGGGGAGCGGAATTGATTTGGAGTACCAAACAGCCCCCCCACCCCACCCCCACCGGGCTGATGTGACAGACCGGAGCTGAGACGAGAGACGGGGGCATCTGAGCCGATGGCTCGCAGCCCGGTGACACAATACGTGCCCCCCCAGAAAATGACTTACGCCCAGTCCAAATGATGGGCCGTGACCGGATCAAATTACGAACCACTCAGACGTCTCAGCATGGTTTCCTGGCTTCATATCATCTTTCTGCCTTTCTTTTTTTCTTTTTTTTTCGGGGGGGGGTGTGGGGTTCTGTTTGAAACAGTCAGTGGGAACAAGCTGAAGGTCCATATTTACCGGGGCACCACCCCTCCCTCTCCGTCAAACCCACGGCGCTGTCCCCCCCCTCACAGGACCCCGGGATGAGCGCTGAAGAGCTTTGGGGCACCAGCTGTTGTACCTTCCATCCGAAGAGGTGCTCTGCTGCATCCTGCCTGAAGCTCCAGTTTCATTGGCTCATCACCTGTAGTTGCCTGTGGCCTGCTGCTCAGTCACACGGGAGCTTAAAGCGCCCCCCCACACACACACACATCACTGCCCCATTCTACTCGTTAGTCTGCCCACCAACTTTTTATCCAGCCTGCCCCATCACTTCCAATTTATCTAATTGGTCTTACTGGTCAAGAGACGCTGACCTTGCCCCCTTCTAGTTCCCCCCGTGACTCTCCCCCCAGTTAACCCCTTCTCAGAGGAAGATGACCCCCCCCCCAAAAAAAAAAAAACAATGTCCAGCTTCAGCTGCTTTTGAGCATCTGGGGGGTGGGGGGTGCCGCTCTGTTAAATGGAAACCGACTCAGCCCAAAGTACTTCAGTCAGGAAGGCACAGTGGCTGGTGGGTAATTTATGGCGTGGAGATGCTTGTCGGGTGAAAAACATTATTTTAGGGCCCCCAAGTCTTAATAGAAGACACATGCACTCAGAGCCAGGAAGGCCCTCCTCCTCCTCCTTCCTTCTCTTCCTCTCTTTCTCATGTCTTCTTTCCCTGAATGGCAGTGGAAAGGCAGTCTGTGCTACCAGGGAATCAGTGCTACCAGGACCCTCTTCGTCGCACCACATGTTTGATTAATAAAGTCTTTCTCAACCTGCTGCCCAATGTAACCCGCTACCCAACACGACCTGCTACCCAACACAACCTGCTATCTAACACGACCTGCTACCCAACACAACCTGCTATCTAACACGACCTGCTACCCAACACAACCTGCTATCTAACACGACCTGCTACCCCACACAACCCGCTACCCAACACATCTTGCTATCCAACACGACATGCTACGCAAGGCAACTCGCTGCTCAGTGCACCCTGCTGTCCTACAGTCATCAGCAGTATATGATTACATTACCTCCAGAAGAATAATCATTTCCAAAACTAACATATTTTGTGAATTGGATACATTTGTTTTCTTTCCTAATTTTATTGATTACACAATCACCAGGAAACTGTGGGAAGAGAGAGATGTGGAGGTCCGTGCGAGCATGCGTGCATGTGCGTTCATGTTTGTGGTATCAGAAGGGCAGTTGGATTGAAAGATTGGGTCACGTTGCTGTTGCTATGGAAACAGGCCACCTTCTTTTCCTAAGAGACTAAAGTCAGTCCTGAGTCCCAGCTGTCGCCGTGTCTCTTTCATCTCGTTAACTCCCCCCACCCTCCCTGGGTACTGCACAGGAGGCTCAGTGCTGCACAGGACTAAAGGGAGACTTTTGTCTTGCTGTAGTCCTGCACAGGAATTTCTCAAGACTTTTCCCCACTAGGGTCTTGGTGTGCATTTTGGCTGCAGTCACTGAGCTGCACGCAATTCCAGCAGGCTCTCCTTGCATGTATTTAACATCATTCTGAAAGCAAAGTGTGTGTGTGTGTGTGTGTGTGTGGGCACACGTCTCCCTGCCCGTCTGCCCGCTTGGCTCATCCTCAGCACCAAAGCGCCAGCAGACTTCGAACACATGTCTCATTATGTCACGAGTCGCCAGAGTGGAAGAGGCTGACCCCAGCAGATATGGTGGCAGCAGTGGGGCTCTGTCTGGCCTGCCGACCCATTCAGTCAGAAGGTGAGCAGGTGACAGGAAGTGACATGACGGGGTCAGATCTCAGAAAGGTCCAGAGCCACCAGAGGAAACGCATGCAGATCAGGAGGGACAGGACCGGTTCCAGAGGGACCAGTGTGTGGGTATCTCTGCTTCTGGTATTGGACTGATGTGTCTATTTTGAGTGGGGGCAGTCATAAAGACAGAAATTCCCATCTGCTGCTGGGTTGAGTTCTGCTGCATGGTCGTTGCTGTTATACCTTTGAATGAGGTGTTAAACCAGAATCAGTGCAGAGAAACCACAGCAGCAGGGACCCCAGTCAGAAGGACCCAGAAAGGGGGGAAATTATGAGGAACGTCACCCTGTAAAAGGTGGCAGGAGGTGTACACAGCTGTAATGGAGACCCTGCTGTACCTGGCAGGATGACTCCTGTCCTTGAGTTTCAGCTGCTTACTCCCATTCTTCATGGGGGGGGGGGGGGGGGGGCTGAGAGGCGTCTCACTGAGGTTAAACAGCAGCAGAGCCCCCCTGTCACCGACGGGGTAAGTCTGTGTCCCGAAAGAGCACTGCCACCTGTTGGTACTCAGCGATATTGTCCTGGCTCAACTTAACATCCTTCCATTACTTGTTCTGTTTATTTTATTTTAAAGTGTGCAAGTTGCTGTGAGGTCAAAGGTGAAGACTGGGCCAGAAATAACACGAATGAGAAAATAAACGGCACCTGAGAAATGATGGAAGGTACATTTATGAGGGGAAATAAAAGTGAATAAATGATGCGTTCAGCATAGCGGTTTGGGGGCAGCACTGGTGCCTCGCACCTTTGGTTATGGGTTTGAATGCCATCTCTGCTCTCTGTGTGGTGTTTACATGTTTGAATCCCACCTCTGTTGTCTTTGTGGAGTTTGCATGTTCAAATCTCCCTTCTGCTTCCTGTATGTGGAGTTTGCATGTTTGAATCCCCCTTCTGCTCTCCATGTGTGGAGTTTGCATGTTTGAATCCCCCTTCTGCTTTCCGTATGTGGAGTTTGCATGTTTGAATCCCCCTTCTGCTCTCCATGTGTGGAGTTTGCATGTTTGAATCCCCCTTCTGATTTCCGTATGTGGACTTTGCATGTTTGAATCCCCCTTCTGCTTTCCGTATGTGGAGTTTGCATGTTTGAATCCCCCTTCTGCTTTCCGTATGTGGAGTTTACATGTTTGAATCCCCCTTCTGCTTTCCGTATGTGGAGTTTGCTTGTTCTCTCTGTGTCATGCAGGAAACCTCAGGGTTCTTTGGTCTCTTCTCACAGTCTAAAGACAGAAAGTCAGTGTATGTGGATAACATACATACATATATGTGGAGTATGATTGCTTTCATAGAGTGTGTATGTGCCCTGAGATCCTGTTCAGGGTCTAACACCCCCACCCGGGTCATGCCCTGAGTCATGGAGATGTTGTTCTTTCATGAGGGCTGCTAGTGGGTGAGCTGAGGGGGTGTCACCTAATGGGCCGCACCTCTCAGACAGGCTGAAAGAGGATTCCTTTCAGTACAGATACGCCAGGGACCCTGGCCAAGCGCAACTGGGGGGGGAGGTGTGAGTGAACATGCAGGCAGTTGGGGGTGCTTAACGTCACAACACCTGGCCCTCTTACTGTGGGGGGGTGCCAGTTTTCCAAGTTCAAATGCCTCCCCCAGGATTACTTAGGAGTGTTACGTAGTTCTCAAGCCTAATTGTATGGTGCAACTCCATTGGTCAGATTGTTCCGATTAATTACTGCTCATTATGTGATTGAATCATCGTCAGTGTCCCTGTGTCAGGAGCTGTTTTCTTTTTCTGTGGGTAGTTTATGAAACAGTGTATGTATGTTATAAACCAACAGAACATGCCCAGCTTTGTCCTGAAATCTGTAGGTCCAGCAAATCAGTCAGTGTTTGCCTGTGACTGACATTCAAAAGTTACCTGCCCCACAGGGAAGGTTTGGATATGGCTTATGAGTCTTACCCCCAAGACCACATCTTTAACTGCTTCAGTAAATGTCTAGCTCTACACATTGAGACACATATAATTACAGGATAAACGTGTGACCTGAAGCAGTTAATTGAGAAGTATATGGTAAAATATATGGTGAAAGATACCTGGACATACTGCTCTGCTCAGTATGTGACTCTCAGTAAACACCACTGCACTTAGCAAGTAACTCTCAGGAAAGACCACCCTGCTCAGTATGTGACTCTCAGTGAAGACTGCTCCATCCAGCCTGTGACTCCTAATAAAAAGCATTCTGATCAATAAAGACCACTCCACTCAGTATGTGACTCTCAGCAAAGACCACCCTGCTCAGTATATGACTCTCAGTAATAAAGACCAGTCTACTCAGCTTGTGACTCCCTGTAAGGACCACTCCAGCCAACATGTGACTCTTAGTTGTAAAGACCACTCCGCTGAATACGTGACTCTCTGTAATCAGCTTACTCAGTACATGACACTTAGTGTCTGTAGGTAGGCTGATGGCCCTTTGCAGACCCACTTGTCTGATATGTTGGTGTATGTGGCTCGCTGCGCCCC
>JAODJU010000036.1:5225685-5244814 GCA_026776725.1 Gnathonemus echidnorhynchus | reverse complement strand
CCCCTTCCCCACCCTCTCTCCCCCGCCCCTCCCCCTACCCAAGGTCTGCAGGAATTAAGGAGCTAATGCAGGGGGGGGAGGGGAGGGGAAAGCTCCCACCCGGGATCAGAGCAGAGCAGACCAGGGCCATGCGCAGGCAGTGGAGACAAGGGGGGGGGGGGTGCAACGTGGAGATCCCCCCCTCAGAGTGAGACGTCTGATGGGGGTGTGGGGATCTGTCAGGAGATCCCCCCCAAAGAGTGAGATGTACATTAGCAGGTACTGGGATCTCTCAGGAGATCCCCCTCCCCTCAGAGTGAGACGTCTGATGGGGGTGTGGGGATCTGTCAGGCAGCTCTGAGTTACACAGCACTGTACATATGGAATAGAGATACAATCACAGAATACAGCTCCCTCTATTACCTGACAAGAGGGATTTTCCTATCACTTTTAGTATAAATGCACCCCCTGGTGGCTAAAACTCTGCATTACAAATCACAATTTTTCACTGCAATAGCTTAAGATTCCAGTTTTTTTTTTGTTGTTTATAGGTTGTACACAGAATAATTGAAAAAAAAATATTTATTGAACTTGATTACATAGTTATTGAAACATTTTATACAAAATAAATAAAAGTTCCCTCTCCAGGAGGCTAAAGGGCAATGTACAAGGAGTGAAGGGTCATCTTCACCACAGGGGGCAGCACGAGAAGGAGGCGCAGGAGCATGGAGACGCTGGCGGGCTGGGGGGCGGCGATGGCCGGGCATGGCCCAGGAAGCACGCTGCCCCGTTCAGCACCACGCCGTCCCGCAGACCTTCCAGGTGAGTCCGGAGGCAAAACACGAGGTGCTCCAGGGACACGAACTTGCTGCGGAGCTCTGCAAGCTGCGGGCGGGAAAGGATTGGTCAGTATCTCCTCACCGCAGCCGGGGTCGGCACAGTCAAAAGGCAGCTCTGCCAGAGGGGATTCTGGGTAACGGGCTGCCTACCTGCATTTCATTGGACTGGATCAGCTTGTCGGTCCACAGGGGCATGGGCCTGGTTCCAGACTGGTCCTGCAGCCCCCGCTGGCTGTGACGCAGCTCCTGTGGGCCGAGGGGGGGGGCACACTGGTGAGGGTGAGTGCGGCCCGAGACAGCTGGCTCGTTTGGCCCCTGGGCCTCACCTGCAGAAGGTGACAGCTGTCCTTGGCGCGTGCTTCACAGACCCGCAGACGATCCTCCTGTTTGACCAGCTCCGCCGACAGACTCTGCCAGGGAGACGCAGGCATGCATGACAAAGCACTCCCCACCGCCGCAGACGGGCCAGTGTGGCTCACCTCCACCTCTCGCAGAGCCCCCTCTGGGCTCACCCGCTCCTTCCTTGCCGTCGGCACGGTGACGCAATCGTGCATCTCCTCCAGTCGGTCCCAGCAGCAGACCAGCCCTTTCAGGGCTTCCTCTGCGGCATTCTGATATACGGTCTGGGCCCGGAACAGAGACCGCAACGACCGGGACCTGAGGTTTGGGGGGGACAGTGTGCCTGTCACCGTCTGGGAGGCAGGGCTCCTGAGCTGCCCGTGGGAGGCGGAGCTTATACGCCACCCAGAGGAGGTGGGCTTCACGGGCCATTCACCAGAGGATTCACCTGCTCTCCAGGTAGCTGCCGATTCTCTGCAGGCTCTCGGCCGGTGTCTCCACCTCCTGGCCCATCCTGCCCGCCTGCGGCTGGGCAGGGAAGACTACTGGCCCCTTCTGGAGGGCCTGAGCAGCCCCCTGCAGGGACAAACACGGGACTGAGGGCTTCACTCACCACACAACTGCAGCAAAAAAAAAATGCATCTGACCCATTTTCCAGAATCAAGGGCGGGTCACGATGATCACAGAGCCCATCTGACGAATCACAGGGCAGGAGGCAGGAGAGACTCATTACTTCAATATTATCATTTCTGCCAGCCTGTCATGACCATTATAGGTCATTAAAACGTTGATTATAATCATTAGTGATTAGTTATAAATGTACATTATGTCCAGCGGCACCCAGCAGGCGCATCGCCACGGTGACCCGACCTCCAGCCTATCAGCGTGCGCCAACACAGCCGCCAGACTGCCGTCCTGCAGCGACTCGGAGCTGAGCAGCACAAGCAGGCAGCTGAGCAGGGCGTGAGTCTCACAGACACCGAGGCCAGGGCTGGTCTCTGGGGCTGTCCTGGGGGGCAGGGGGGGGGTGTCAAAAAGGGACCCCAACAAAGCTTAAACTATTTATATTAAAATATATACATATATAAGTATATACTGCTACAGTGCATTGACAACATTAATACATGGACGTGCCAAAAGTTTCTCCAGTTAAATAGTCAGGGCGTCATTACTGGTAAGAACACCCAGACGCGAGATAAAGTACTTAAACTGCCTCTTTATCAAGCCTAAACGTTGTGGAGCTTTGCTGTGATCTTTGATAGCAACCTCAGCTTTACAAACCATATCAGTAATATATTTAAAACTGCATATCATCACCTGCACAGTATTTCAGAGGTCTGAGGTATGACCTCCTTTGGCAATAGTGAGCAGCTCATTCACACATTTGTTGCTTCAAGGCTTTAATAACGCATCTCCCCTCTACCTGTACTGCCTAAGTGCACTATTACAGACCTGCAACGCGTCCCGAACGCGGCCGCCAGCTCCCAATCCCGCACGCGCATGACAGACCATGTCACTCCTGTTCTTACGTGACGTCACTGGTTGCCTTCGCAGTACAGAGTTGATTAAAAAGTTCTTCCGTCGGTTTTTAAATATCTACCTGGTCTTGCTCCCGTCTGTCTCCTGTCTCCCACAACATTTATGGTGAATGTTTTCGACACGTTTAAAATATTGCTTATCCTTAGTTTTTTATTTATTATTGTGCTGAATTCACGTGTTTGCATTCTAAGCATGGGCGTCGGCGCCATTAAATCTGAGGAGGACGTGCACATTTCATAATTACTTGTTTGGACCCCCCCCCCCCCCCCCTCAATTTAACATAAAATATTGTCAGTGTGTCCCCCCCACATTCAAAATGCTTCTGACGCCCCTGATTCTAAGTACTCTTATCTATCTATGATAGTATCTATTTTTCTTTTTTTTCTTTTCTATTTTTAATTCGTTATTTTTTTCTGTGCTTTCTTGGTGTTGCATCCTTCCTGTATTATGTCATGTAAAGCATTTCATAAACTTGTTTTCGAAAAGTGCTGTATAAGTGAATTATGTATAACATACTATAGGTATATATAATACATAGATATAAATCTGTACTTTATCACCACAGTCCTGCCTCTATTTTCATGCTGACCCACTTCATTTATACCCATCTTCACACATTTACTTATCTGTATATGGACATTGTTGGATGTGGCATTGTGTATTTCTATTTTTAGTTTTTCGTGTATCTGTAAACTACGCAGTCTGTAACTACTAACAACTTCCTACAGGATAATAGACGTCTTTTGATTCTGATTATCGTAGTGCTGCCTGAATCTGTCTGCAGCAGTACCCCCTCTAGTGGTCATGTGGAGCAGCACACTCGCCTAGCTGGTGATCGTATGACTAAACTCAGCGAACTGCCCCACACGAAGCACTGCTTTAGGTCTCTTGCTTTTACGGATTCTGGATTTTGGCTGTTCTCGGTAACCCACTTTCACATTATTAACTCCACATTAAATTCTAATTAGAGGATGGACAAAGAGGCCAGCGTGAGGCAGCTCGTGTAACAGAAAGGAGGAGAGGCAAAATTAACAATAACGGGCCCAAGCACATCAAGCTCTCGCTGGATGAGGGCCCTGGCTTCGGAGAAGTATAGAGGGATCACCACGGCGATTGGCGGCGGCTTACCAGGCCTGTGGACGTGCCTCGCTCCTCTCCACAGCCTCCTCTGGCTGCAGGAGGTGCATCCCCTGCTGGGTAGGAGACGAGAGGAGCAGAGGGAGCGCGTCAAAGCAGAGAAGAGACCCACTTACACCCCCTTCATAAAGTACTGTACTGTCTAAAACCAAAGCCATGCTGGTGAAATGCCATGGGGGGGCACAAGACCCCCTTTTGAAGCTCAAATTTGTGACCCTGCCACCTCCCCTGCAGACTTACTTGCTTGTGGTAGCGAAGCAGAGTCCTGATACTGAAGATGCACAACCCCAAGCCGGTCCACAGCCCCACAGCCAGCAGGAGCCTCTCACACACCTGGGAGAGGCTGAGGGCTGGGAACAAGGGCGCCTCCCTGTGGCAGACTGCCCACATCACACCTACCAGGAGAACGGTGCTCCATCGCTGACACAGCTGCTGTGTGGAACTGACACGAGAGGGAAGGCACTTGGCATCTCACACTCACAGGTCATTTATTCCTAACTTTGTGGGGACCATCCATTCATTTCTATGGGCATAACCCTAATCCCAACAATGACGACTTTAACCCCTACCCAGCCCCAACCTTAACCATAAGTAACCAAACAAAATACAAAACTTTTGACAATTTTAGTTTTGATCGCAGTCACAGATTTTTAGGTTTATATTGCGGCAACCTGAAAAATGTCCCCACAACAGGTTTTACCACATTGTTGGTCGGTATGGAATTATAGACTATATTTTATAAGGGATTACAGGGATGTTCACTGGATTATGATATCTGGTCCCCGCAATATAGTAAATACATACCTACACACATACTTACGCACACACAAACCCCAGGGCAGCCTGACAACACATGCCCAAAGGCAGAGAGACGGTGACCGGGTCAGAACAGACATGTCAGACCGGCCAAAATAGAGGAACTGACAGCATAGCCCCGAAAGGGGAAGAGTACTCACTCCAACTTCACGAGAGCGACAATACCGTGTATTGTGCGTACAGATTTGTGGAACGAGTCGCACGCGTCGGTGAATAAGCCCCGATTGCACGCCATAGGCTCACCCGTCCCTCAGCCTAGCGCGATAACCCACAGCAACTGGCTAAATAAATCCTGCCACGGCCGCTAATTCGCCGAGAGCTGATTCGCTGCACCTGGGAACAAACCCAAACACCTGAACCTGATTGGGCTGATTAGGAGGCCCCAGGGCCCACCTCCTGTCTGTCAAAGCCTGGCTCACTCACGTCAGCCCGTGAGGACTCCCGGTCATCCTGTGTCGCTACTCCGGGTGCCGGACGACGCGCCAACCCGGTCCCGCAGGCCGCTGGCTTCGCGCCGACCTTTCCCCGCTGATGTGCTGAGTCTCGGGACGCCGCGCGGCTGGTTCTCTGCCTGCGGCTTCAGTGCGCCCTCCGCGCCATCCTGCCGGCTAATTGGCGTCTGAGGAATGCAGGACTGGTTGTTTGCTTGGTGCCAGGCCACGCCCGCGGCTGAAGGCGCGTGCTGGAATGTCAACCAGGCCTCCCCGTGACACGTCGTCCTGGAATCGCCGACGTGACGCCTGAGCCGAGGGAGTCTCCCGCTGAGCGTTTCATGGTAATGGTACCCACCCCCTGCCGGAGTGCCCCCACCCGCCGGATAAACGATGTAAGCCGAACCATGTGACAGTGACCACCCCACCAGCTTCAAAATGGTTTTGACCTCAAACACAACAAAGCCAGAATTGCACTCCATAAATTCTGTAAGTTCAGAGGTCTGTCGTATCTCCACAGTGTGAAGAGTAAACATCTCAGCTTGCCTTTACTGATAACTATTAACAGCAAAGGAAACGGAGGCAGGATATAAAACGATTTCTTTAATTTTCCAACACTAATGACAACAGGACAGCTTTACTTGAAACAAGGGGAATCTCTGTACAGCAAAGGAAACTAATCTGTTCTTAATAATACTTCTTTTTTTATACATTGTACAAGTTTATCCGGAGAGTATGCTCTGAAAATTGGAAAAATAAATACGGGAAAGGACTTTCTTCTGTGCCCCCGGATGCTGAAAGCCACAGCTGAAAGTACACAACACACTGAGAAGGGTGACGGCCCCTTGGGATTAAGGGCTGGGAGTCAGCGGGGTTATAACCATTGAGACAGAACCGCAAACGGGACTTTAGAGTCTGCTCAGACTGCAAAAGGGGTCTCACAGTGCACCTTACAAGGCAGAGTCACACGGTCAATCCCAATCCCTCCACTGACCATGTTTTCACAGACGGTCTGACTCTGATCAGTTACGGTCTATTTTTGGCTTTCAGTAGATGCGTTCAGCCATGTAATGAAACAGGCCATTGTGGGTAATGGGGCTGCTGGGAAAAAAAAAAAATTAGGTCAGAAATCACTAGTTCTTCCTTCCCGATTCAAGCTTATTTCCAGTTAATACTTCTTAGGGGTCTCAGTGGGCGGAGCACGATGGCGTCAGGTTTGAAGTATGTAACACTAGCCTTTTTCCATCTTTTGCTCCCACGACACTGAAGAGGAGAGACAGGTTTTCTGAATGCAGTGAAAACATGATCAAAAGTAAAATCGAGTGAGGAATGCGACATTAACACAAAGGGGCTGGCCGGCTGTTCCGGAAAAACCGGGCTTCCCAGAGCAGCCGCCAATCCTGCGTTCCATAGAGTCTTCTAACCGCCCCGTGAAAGGCGTCTCGGTCACCTGACCCTCTGCCCCGCTTTCTTTGCCTTAAGGTGCTTTAACGTCTGACTTAGGCCTGAAATACAGCCAAGTGAGAGTGCAGGTCGAAATGAGGCTTCGGACACACGGGGGGGGGGGGGGGATGTGGGATGGGACGCTGCTCCTCGAAGGCCCCCTGCAAAAACTGGCTGGTGGCAGGTGGTTACAGACGCCTCTGAACACAAAAATAAAACCTGCAATGTCTCCTCTCAGCTTCCCGAGCAAATTTGGCATCTGGCGGACAGTGTCCAAGGCGGGTCAGGCCCCCCCCTCGCCAGTCGGGGGGGGGGCAGCGTGTAGTCGATAGATCATCACGGCTTGGCGATGTGGACCTCGCTGGCGCCCCCACCATTGGTGGTGGTGGTGATGATGTACTGCGTGGTGGCTGGCTGCTGCTCCAGCTGCTCGGTCTGTACCGGGGTGACACTCGCACCTACGCCGGCCTGCTTGGAGTCCAGCTCCGTCTGCCCCTCCGAGATGACGTAGTGGGTCTGTGGGGGAGGGGCACGGGTCAATGCAGGTCAGCACAGCTTTACGGCCCCCGCAATCACCAAAACCTCTTTATACAGCTGGAGGTTCACTGGCTTATTCTCCAGTGACCTCGAGTCCCTGAAGGGGTCACTGCAATCGAGCCCCCAACAGCTTACCGTTTTGACCTGGCCTGTGTTTACGGCTGTGACTGGAGTTCCTGCCTCCGCGATCACGTACTGGGCGTGGGGGAGCGCCATCATCTGGATCTCTGAAGCTGGGGTGTGGGGGGGGGGTTGTTATTAAACGGAGTCCAAGCACAGCGCTGTCCAACACTCACCAAAAAGAGCCACACTCACAGTAACCCCTGTAGTTCCAGTTTCCGGGTAGGTAGGCGTGCTGCACTGCCCCCTGCTGTTGGGAGGACGACGTCTGCAAGGCGTGGCTCTGAGCGAGGGTCACGGGGGTCAGCTGGGCGGGGCTCAGCTCCTGGGCCGCCTGCTGGGACGAAGGACTCAGCGGCTGCCCAGCCACCTGTGAGAATGACACGCCGATTCCGCCATGAGTCTCGCCGCGAAGGTCCCCCCTTCCCCCCCCCCCATGCTCACAAGCTGCCGGGAAGTGGGTGGGGGGAGCGCAGACTCACCTGGGCCGCCGGCTCGGCAACCTGCACGTGCTGCACCTGGATGGAGTGCTGGCTGTAGCTGTGGGGGTCGTGCAGCTGGCTAACATCCACCGTGGAATGCTGGGAATGGGGAGACGAGGCCTGCAGACACAAACGGGGAGCCAATGAACGTAAGCAGGGGTAGAACTGGAACAGTGGCGAGCCAATCAGCATGCTCCGGGGCAGGCCCAGGACCGCAGGGAGCCAATTGGTGTATGGTGGGGTAGGATGGAGACAGCAGGGAGCCAATCAACTTATGCAGGACAGAAAGAGATGGGCAGGTCCTACCTGCGCCACCTGGACGACCTGCAGCTGAATGTGCTGCGGCTGGCCCAGTCCGCCCCCCGCCTGCGACACTGGGATGTACTGGATGCGTTGGTAATCCCCCTGGGCCGTGCGGTAGTCTGTAGTCAGCGTCTGGGACAGCTCCGTCATGGCCTGGGTCAGGAGGTCAGTGGTCTGGTGGGAGAGGGGGTCGTCAGGAAGGACACATGTGGGTGAGCTCGAGCAAGCGATGGGGTCTCGCTTACCACCACGGCCTCTGCAGTAGCCCCATCGGCGATGACGGCCGGCGTGCTGCTGATGACAGTGGTGGCCAGTGGCGCCTGGACCGTGTTGGCGAGTTGCGCAAATTCCGGGTGCTTCTTCCGGATGTGCTGTACCATCTTGGTCTGTGGGAACACAGGACGGAGTCGGACGGGGACCAGATGAGGCACGGCAGGCCGCGGGGGCCTCACAGTGGCGGGGGGGGCTACCTTGCTGCTGTACTGCTTGGCGCAGTGAGGACAGCAGACAGGTGCCGTGGCAATGGTTCCTGTCAGCTGGGTGTGGGTGCTGATCATGGGGTCGGGCTCCCCGGGGCCGGCCGGCCGCAGCTTGCGGATGCTGGGGGGGAGCTCGGCCCCCGGGTGGTTCTTCAAAATGTGCGCCTTCCGCTTGCTGGCGCTCTTATACACCTGTTGGGGGAGCAATGGAGAAAGCAGTGAGCATGTCCACAGGGCCCGGGGGTGTGTCCACAAATGCTATAGGCACCACCTTCTAGGTCATAAGAGGCCATTGGCCACAAATTGACACGCTTCATCTAGTGGGCGGGGCTTCTTGTGTGAGGAACCAGTGAGGGTGTTTGTAGGCGGGGCGGCAAGGACCTTGTCACAGTACTGGCAGAAGTAATCCCTGTTGGGCTTGATGATGGGAAGCGTGAGTTCTGGCACCTCGTCGATCCGCATCTCCGGGTGCCGTTTGGACAGGTGGTTGACCTGCGGGGACACGGCATACCGTGACAAAAGGCAGTGTCAAGATGGCCACCCCCTAGCACGGCAGCAGCGGTGCCCCGGGGGCCACTTACCAGCATGCCACGGCGCCGAAATCCCATCATGCACAGCCTGCACTTGAACATGAAGCTCTCGAAGTCCGTGGTGGGTACCTTCTGCTTCAGCGTCTTGGAGCGGTGGATGCGGTCCGCCTTCTTGGCCTCGCGCTCCGGGTTGTGCATGCGCTGCATGTGCTCCCGCAGCTTGTCCTTCCGCTGGCGGGAGATGGCCCGTCGTTACGAGTTTGCGATCAGACCCTGAGAAATGCAGGGAACCGCGACCCAGGTCCCAGCCCCACCTTGAACTGCTTGCCGCAGGTGGAGCACAGGAAGTCCTTCCGGTCCGAGTGACGGAGCATGTGGAGTCGTAGCTTGTCAGGCCGGCAGAAAGCCTTCTCACACTCTGTACACTGGAAGACCTTTTCTGAGTGGAAGCTGCGCACATGTTTCTTCACCTGCAGGGGGCAACATAGAACCAAAATGTCCAAAAGGAAAAAAAAAAAAAAAAAACCTGGATCATCGGGCAGGGAGCCCCTACACACACAGCCCTCAATACCAGCGAGTCGGACCTGGATGAAGTCCGTGAAGGTCTTCTTGCAGGACGGGCAGGAGAAGCAGCCGTCCACCAGGTGAATCCCCACATGCTCTTTGAGTAGATCTAGCCGGTCGAAGGAATCTGTGCAGAACAGGCAGGAGTAGGTCCTCTGCTCGGCATGGAGGTGCAGGTGCTCCTCCAGGGCGGAGCTGCTCAGGAAGCCTTTGTTGCACGTGTGGCAGGTGAGCGGGCAGCTGCCGTCGCGGCCGTGGTACCGGAAGTGCTGGTCTAACTTGTCCTTATCCCGGAAGGCTTTGCCACACCGAGAACACCTGAAGGGCCGGAAGCTCTTTCGGATGAAGAGGTGCTGAAGAGCAGCATTCTGTCGGGACAAGGGCAGGCGGCGTTACCGGGGCACCCAGAGAGAGGGGCCAGAGTCACCCCACCCAGGAAAGCCAGAAACATTAAGCTACTTGGCAAGTGTCTGAAATGAAGCAGGGAGTTGTTGTTGGGGCGGTTAAGTCTCCTGTCCGTCTCAGCGCACTAACGACCGATGGTGGCACAGATCCTACCGTACCCCCTACAGGTCACCTACCTGTAAATCCATCTTTGCATGAAGGCGCAGCAGGAAAGAGAGACACACACACTGCAGTCAACGTAACACAGTGCAGAGCAGCAGGACAGACTGGCCTGCAGGGGGCGCGTGCCTTACCCGAATCCGCTTGGCCCGTCGCATATCCTGTGGCGTCAGGTGGGGGTCCAGCTGGCCTCCGAGGGATGAGTCATCCTTGGTAGGCTCGGAGGTGGTGTCGGTGCCAGAGGGCGGGGGGGGCACGTCTGCGGCAGGCTCCGCACCAGGGGGCATTTCCGATAGCGTCGTCTGGGCGTCCATCTGGCCCAAGGCCGCACCCTGCGCCCCCAGCTCCACCCCCTTGAGCCCATTCAAGGCCCCCTCCACCGCATCTGCAAAAGCCCCCTTCCCTGCAAAGGCCAGCATCTCCTGCAGGACAAATGGCCAGTGACAGCCTGCTGCCTAAAAGGGCACGCACACATACACAAACACAGGGTGCACACACACACACGAATGCACGCACACACACGTGAATGCTCGCACACGTACTGTGATTCTGCTGTAAGAGGTGGTTACCTTGGTCTTGTCCTCACTGCTCTCTGCAGGGGTGTCCAGCCGAATGAACTTTGGAGGCCTCCCTGGCCGCCGGCCCGTCCCAAACCGCCTCCTTCCCCGGCCACGACTCCGGCCCCGCGCCCTGCTCGGGGGAAGGGGAGGCATGGATAAGTCAGATCAGCCAAATTCAGCCTTGAAGGCTTATTCTACTTGCACGTGTACAAATGACAGCAAAGCTTTTGAGCCCTTGAATCCCTTTGCTTATTTTAACTTGATGTCACATGATGTGAGGTCTTTACTTCTAACGTTTGTGTTTTTGTCTCACCGGCTGACGAAGTCCAGCTTGTCATCGTGCATGTTCAGGTGCTGCTGGAGCTGCTCAGAACTCATGAAGCGGCGGTTACACTCGTAACACGGCCAGTTCTTCTCCTGCTCCCTCAAGACTGGGGGGCACAGAAATGGGGGGAGGGGGTCACACAGGGGCACTCGCTAATGCAAATCCAGCCATTTCCCCCATGCTTGCTATAAGCACCTTTCCTCTCTTCATCTGTAACGTTGTAGATCTTCTGGTTGACAAACTCTGCATACGATGCTGCATACCACACCTGCACCAGTGAAGAAACACCAAGTTAGTAGGTTAGTTACAGTAACCTATTATCAATGCTGACCAACAGCACTGATGTGGTGGGAACCTGCTGGGCACACCTTGAGCTCCTGCTTGGGCTGGATGTTCTTGATGGTGGTGTAGAAGATATCTGGCCCATACTGGTAGGCGACCAGGTTCTGCTCCAAGTGGTTCTGCGCGGGCCTGACAAACATCAGCCAGTTGCAGAGCTCCTCGTCTGAGAGATCCAGCCACAGGTCCTCCTTCTTCTCTCCATCTTTGGCCAGGTCCAGCATGCAGACCTGCAGGGGGCGATCATGCGCAGAGCACCTTGATGGGACTGCTGCAGCAGCCAGAGGTGGACATTTCAAGTACAGAAAGTTCAAATCCAGACCAAGGTTTTCAACCAACCAGCTGAGTATAAAGAGTCACAGTCACAGAGTACTCAGCTGGCTGGTTGAAACAAAATCTTGGCCTGGATTTTTACTTTCTGGACCTGAAATTTCCAGCCATGGAGGTGCACAGTTCTGTCCTACAGCATCCACACTGAGACACGATGACTTGCCTTGAGGTGGATGTACCCGTCCTGCAGCTCCGTCTGTCGGACCAGGGGGCCCTCCACGGGACCAAACTGTGTGCGCTTGGGGATGCGACGCTTGGAGTAAACTCCGCCCTGGAAGCGATCCACGTAGAGGACCAGCGGCAGGCTGGCCCGGGCCTTGGACAGCACAGGTCGGTTGGCGATGGGGTGCAGCGGCCCGTGTTTCAGGCACACCGAAGGGTTGGCATTATTACATTCCTCACACCCTGTGGGGGGGGGGGGGGGGGGGCCCTTCCCTTAGCATACCATTTCAATTTCCACTCATAATATTCCACAGGCCATCGGATGAGGTCACGGTCATGTGGTTACTGGCATGTCCTGATACTGCTGAGTTCGAAGTGTCCCTGTGGTATAATTGCATTAAAACTAGTGTTTAATGTTAAGCAGCAAGGTGCACAGATTTGTAAAGTAGCTGCTTTATTGTGTATGCCTTTTGTTAAGGGACAAAACACTGGAATATGCACCTGCAAAGGCCATATAGAGTAATGCAAGGGTGCGTCTATTTCACAATAACAATACTGATAACAAAAATAACAACAATAACGAGGCTTGAACCAGCAACCTTACAAACACAGAGACATGGCTGGAAGCCATGAGTTTGAAAATGAGAAAAAAAATGACCAAATGTGGTGATGTCATATAATGAGGACTGTGATTGGTTAAAGAACGCAGGCCCCTCCCCTGATGACCCATGGAGACCTTGAACTCGGCAAAACCAGGTTCTCCCGGTCACTGCAGAGAGACAGACGTACAGAGTGTCTGGGGGTTAAATGGCTGGAGGGGGGCTGGCTCCCAGTCATCCAGGTCTGAGTCATCCCCTTCCTCATCATCCTCCTCATCTTCGGAATCCACTGTTGAGTCCGTGGCCCCAAGAGGGCTGGTAGAGGGATCCCCCACACTCGCCAGGGTGGGAAGGGATGCACTGGAAACAGACAGTGCCCCCTGTGGAAAGACAGTAAATTACATAACTGACTAACATCCTAAAAACGTCTTCTGCAGTAAATGTAGATTTTGCATGACGACTGAAGACACCCCCACACCCCACTCTAATTTCATTAGCAGCACATTCTGAGATCTCCCAGTAATAACTCAATAGTAATGAATGTGCAATACCAAAAACATACTGTTGGGGGCACTGTTCTTACCTGAGACACAGGCTCCAGAATAGCAGAGGGTGCCTCCGCAACGTTACTCAGCACATGCAGGTTGGCGGCATTCATATTCTGCCCGCTGGGCAGCAACACGGTTACCTGAGCCGGGGACAATGGCTTTGTTAGCGTGTTGTCTTGAAATGCAGTTTGCCGGCCCAGCCCTGGGTGGCGCTGCTTACCTGTTGGGTGGTTCCATCCTGCTGTATGTACGCCACCTGGGGCTGGTCAGTAAAAACAGCCTGTAAGAGAAGGCGTGAGACAGTCAGCCGCGCCGCCAAAGGCAAAACAGTCACAGCCCGCCCACTGGGACTCACCTGTGTGCCGTCAGCTGGGTGGATATAGACCAACGTGTGCTCTGATGGCTCCACCGCAGCGTAGGACGTGCCGTCAGCCGCATAGACTACCTGCTGCTGCCCGCGTTCCGGTTGCTCGCCGCTGTATACGATCTGGGCCACGGCACCGGCCTCAAAGTGCACCTGGAACAACACAGCACAAAGCCACTCAGTGGCACCGACCTAGAACAATGGCATGGCCTATGCTCGAGGATTCCAAGGAACATTCAGCTCAGCGAGGAGCATGCAAGCTCCATCACGTTCCCCAGCACCAGGATCCCAACATACTCCAGACTTCCACCACAATCCCAAGTTGCAGGGGGTGTCAAGTGGCCAGGGGCCCAGCGACTCGCTGCCCCCTCTCAGACGTTCAGTAAGACAGGGCACAAACCTGCGTGGCACTGCCAGGCTCGCCGCTGGCACCCTGGTTCCACGCAGGGGATGCCTCTTGCTTGGTCTCCATAAGAGCCACCCTACTCCTCTCCTCGGAAAGGGTTCCTAAAGCCTCCTCGGCCGCTCACGCCACACCTGCAGCTGGCAGGAATCCAGGGGCTCGCTAAACAGGGAGGGGGGGAAGCCAGGTCAGAAGGCTGAAGGTTCACCTCTTCCAACAGGACCTGATCCTTTCATGCAAACATCAGTTCACACAGAAAAATTCCAGTTAAACAGTTGTGACTTTAATAAAAACCACAAACACCTCTTACAATGTGATATGTTGTGGGAGAACAGAAGGGCTTAAAGAAATACAAATTCATCACATCTTCTTGGGGTACGATCCTGTGTCATTACTGATTAAAACTGGTGTTTATTATATTAAATGATTAGATCGCTTGCTTTATTTGATCTGTCACTATCGTGCCTTGTACTTATTTGGTAACAGTTCACTCAGAAACCTCAGCTGAATGGGCGGCTGTGGGACTTTTCCATTATTGATGTAAAATTAACACTACACACCGCTAGGCTAACAAAATAGCCGATTAGCACTAGCTGACAGGTAACCGTGATTCTGGTTAAAAGCCACAAGAGCCCGGCGTGCGCAGACCGGCCGGCCCGGCGATGAGGCAGACAAGCAGGCGGCTCGCCCGCCGTCGCCCGGAGCGGTCAGTCTACTCGCAGCGTGGGGGTACGAGAGATGCAGACTGGGGGAGGCAGCCGGCGAGCGGCCGGGGGGAGCGGCGCTCCAACGCGCTCGGCCGCGGGAATACAGCACACGGGAGGCAATGAGCGCACATCGGCCGAGTTTTGAGCACAAACCGGGGCGACGGCGGATTTATCAGCCGGCGCCCCCCCTGCTCTGACCCCTCAGGTTCTGAGTTCCAACCGGACCATACCACAAAAAGCGGAGCCGCGGAAACCCGGGAGCCGGGCGCCGCACAAAGCCCACGGCACCGTACGCAGAGCTTATGCCACGCCGACCCCGAGCACCTACCGGCCGGGGCCTAGCGGGCGGGGGTCGCACGGCGACACCTCGTCGACACGGACGTCCGAATTCTCTGCGAGCCCCGAATATTTGGAACAAACCCACCCGTCCCCCCGCCATAGTTGAGCCCAGCCCTGATTCTGCCGCAGAACGAGGAAGGAGGCTCCTCCATTTTGGGTGGGACTAAAACAACAACGACCACGGATGAACGGACCCGCGAAAACGCGCACATTATTACCGAGAGAGAAACGCGGGCCGTCCACCACTATGAAATAGATACTTACAATGGCGAGCCTTGGCGGCGAAACTTTGGGTTTGGCGCGACGGCGCCCTCGATTTTTGACGATTTTAATGAAAACGCACAAGTAGACCTTACCTCAGAATGGTAGCTGCAGAGATGGCCGCATTGCATATATTAACATAATCTGCCTGGCAACAGGGGGGAATGTGCGCGTCGATTGGCGACGGACGGCAAAGGGTAAAAAACAAATTGACGAACCGATTCGGAAGCAAAGAGCGAACTTGGTCGTACATAGGGTTCCGTCGGCGCGTCGCTGTGCGTTGTTGTGTTTTTGTGTCTCTGTCATTTTAAACACAAGTTTAGTTTGTCATTTTAAAAAATATGCCGCTAGCTCGCTTTCCACGAAAGGACCAATCATAACGTCCCGTCGTTTTACGCTTTAGCCAATAGGAAAAATCAGTTCAGTCGTCCAATAGGATTTTTTAAAAATACCTCATTGAGTATGGTGCCTATACGATGTTATTCTATTACTAATGGAACTTGTTTTGCCCTTGCTATGTATGTTTTCATGATTTTGTCCATCTTAGCGCGCCCAATACTTAGAAATTATAGATGTGGGTTTTATGACAATATGGAAATTTGCTGACATTTATTAAAATTAACTGCAATTCGGATTTCTTTATGAATTTCAGTATACTTTCTAACAGGTTACCATCTCGAGTGTGTGCTGCCAAACGAGCGAATAGATACTATTTTATACTACTTCACCCCTCTAGATTATGTGTGGTGTAGTAGGTTTGGGGAGTGAGTAACATGAAGTTCAGGTTTGTTGAGGTTGATAGTTTTGCAGCTTTTAAAGGTATGGTTTTGATTTGTAATGAACATTTATTCCCCGAATTGGTACTTCATTACCCATTTGCAGAGGTACATAAATACAAGTTTACTGGAATTATTGTATGGTTCCCACAGTCCAGATTTTGAAACGGCAAGAATATGACACATAGAAAGTTGCATTCCGTTTTTTACCATTGAAAAATAATCATTTAATAATTATATTTCAATATTAAAATAGATATAGTTTGGGGAGGGGGTGATTTAAGAGTCTTGAGTCAAGTTTGACTGGCATTGGGTGGGTGGGTGTCCATAGCAACTAACCTGATTACTGCTGGGTAGAAGCTGTTGTGAAAACATGCAATGTGCATGATATTTTTCAGTTTTTAGACAGTTTATAGTGGTTATTTGGTCTCAAGCACTACCAACCTGTGCATAAATGAGGCATTTATACATCTGGTGCTTCAACATATGGATGTGGGCACCTTGACTGAAGAGAGATCTTATCCACTCATTTGCTACAGAATTTGTGTATGTTTGACACACGTTTACCTGAGCGATCTGGATATTACAGTCACCTTCCACCCTAGAGCTCAGGCCTTCCTCTTAATGGCGGACTCCTGCTCTGAACCTGACATGAGTAACAGCAGAAGCTGAAAAGTGAGAGTCTGCACAGGAGAACAAATATTCAGTATTCAGACAAGTCATCAGCTCTACGACGCAGAAGTATGACTGTTATAAGGATGGGCATATTATACGCTAAGTACTGACGACATGACTGAAGATCAGTATTCATACGTTTGTACTGGGCTTGATTCTTCATTGTGTCCAATAGAGTTTTTTTCTGAAAATCCTGTACCGATATTAAATCTGCATCAGAAAGCTTGGAGAACGTTCCAGAAGGTCCGCAGTTTGCTGGAACATTTGTCTGCTTGCCACGTCATCACTCCGTTGCTCCCACGGTGATGGGCTTGCAGAACAGGCATGGTTTCAGCATTATGTCGAAAGTCGCACGTCTCCATATCCATCACAGCACACGACATCATGAAGTTCTAATCAAAGCACTTTCTGCCTGTATTGCACAGCCTGGTGGCTGCTTGCCCCCCTTCATTTCTCAGAAATCTTTTACCCCAAGCATTAAATGTGCCCCCTCAAAAAAAATAACCCAGTGAGTTGAAACACTAATACATGCATTTACAGTAAGTTACTCTTTATTAAATTACTATACATGGTCACGGTTAAATGACCAAAGTAACAGCAAATAGTACGACTCTTGTTATATAGTAGCTATTCATTGTAAAATGGGCTGTGGATGGCATGTCTTTTTAATGGTTATGTCAAATAACATTACTGCGTTTATGAGGAAGACTCTGTACATGCTGTGTCTATTCTTATCCTTCTGCCTGTAGGCGTCTATGAGACAGTAATGACGCCGTAGCAACTGCCTCCAACCGTCTGAAAACTGTCTGTCATTCTGAAGCAAATGTCTCTTCACAGATCTTTTACAGTCCCCAGCCACGGCACTGCAAACCAGCAGACCAGACATGAACGACATATCTGTCTTGTGTTTGTAATCTGTAGTATTCACCTGGGGAAACTGTAAAATGTTGAAGTTATAAAATGATTAAGGACTGACGGTCTTCCACATTTTGCCTCATCTTTTGGATGACGCACGCTGAGCGTCTTGGCTGTTTCTCTACTTAGCTGTGGGTTCCATTACTCCTGTCTGTTCATCTTATCAGTCCCAAATGGTCCAGTTCCACCTAGGGATGGGAACTGAGAACCAGTGCCACTTGAGGACCGGTTCCAAATTTTCCAAAGCATGGGAATCGTACGCCTCTGAGCTTATCAATTCCTTTATCGATGCCGGCAGGTGCGCATTGATTGCAAATTAACGTCATACACATGCGTCTAATGTTTCCATGAAAAAGGAGTCATCATGGCAGAGCGGAAGAAGCGGAGTTGTCCATATTTTTTCCAAGTTGTTTTAAGACAGTTTAAGAAAAGCTGTATTATAACTTAACATGCAGTGATGGAGCAGCAGACAGACTCAGGCATGCTGGTCACAGTTGTGTAGCTGCCGGTCTTACTGCACTGAAGTCACTGACCTGCAGGCAGTATTCTGTTTCGAATGTCAGATAATAAAGCAGTTGTATTGATGCTGAAAACCTGTGTAGCTGTACTTCTTTCCTCATAGAAATTTGGGTCAAAAATCGATAAGGTAATCGATAAAGAACCAGATCAATAAGCTGAATCAATAATGGCATTGGAGTGAATAAAATCTTACCAATTCCCATCCCTAGTTCCACCTCATGCCAAACCTCTGGCACTGTGGCAGTCACTGTCAGAGAAAAGGGTAAGAATTTGTACTTTTGCTTGTCACTGGGAAGGTACCCTCAGTTGTAACCTTAGCTGTAGGTAATGATATCTTTTAGGGTACAGAAATGGACTCCGATGAACATTTCTCTACCACTGATGGTACATTAATGCTGTTTGTACCTTTGTGATGTTCCTCAGAGTTAATTTCTGTACCTTAAAAGGTACAATACAAGGGTACAAGTTTTTGAACTTTTTTTCTGAGAGTGGTGTAATATTTTCAGACCTGTCTTGGTACAGCTGCTGAAGATTTTGGGAAAATTAACGGATCTCTGAAGCATATCGGTTTAGAGAATGATGAGATATGATTGGATTTTTAAAAGTTTGACTGTGACCAGATTAAACATTTTCTATGTTGAATCCAAGCACTGCTAATCCTTAGGACACATTTTGCAACTCACCAAACAATAGACCCAATTACATGTATAAATTGTGGAAATTAATAAAACGTGAAATGAAGAGTCATCTGGGCTGAGGTAAAATAAATGCCAAGTACCCTAGACACCAATAAGAATATCTAAGAAGAGAGGTCTCATAAATTTCTCGTAAACAGAAATTGTCCTTGTATTAGCACAAATAATATATTGAGATCTAAAATTCTATATACAAATGTTGTGGGAGTGCAGCCGGACCATATAAGGCAGGGCGGTTTGGGTACGTACATGTATGAGGATCATTCAGAAGAGACCCGTGAGGAGCTAAAACCCCGATCACGACGAGGACCTCCCTTCCTACACGCCAGACACCCGCAGGACCGCAGAAATGGGCGTGATTTTTGGATGCCTGCATCACTGCTCTGTTTCCGCTGAGCCTTTTACTGGGCAGCTGGAGGCGCAGTCGGGCGGTGGGAGCGCACCCGGAGGAGGCGGCTCCGCCTTTAAAGTCCTCGTAATTCAGCGCAGCCGCTTCAGCGCCGCCTCTCT
>JAODJU010000036.1:5192237-5217882 GCA_026776725.1 Gnathonemus echidnorhynchus | reverse complement strand
CAAAGTACACTTGCTACCCAGATAAACAGCTTTAAACATTTCTTTGGACTGCCTAAGACTTTTGCACAGTACTGTAGATGTGGTTGGGACTTTGCATAGACAGCTGTGGAGTGTTAAGTAAGCAGGAGGCAGCAGGTCACGTTGGACAGGTGACCTTCTTGGTGGAATGGTATGGTCCAACATTCCTGAGGTCACATGTTGCTGTCAAGCCTCAAACATCCACTTGGCACCTATGTGTGACTCCACTTTTCCTGTGATGTAGGCCAGCCCCTGGTGTATAACCTGCCGGTTCATTTGTGAGGCTGGGCTCCCGTGGGGCGGGGGGGACTGGAACAAAAGGGTGAGGGGAAATTCATGGAGTTGAAGGTGCTCTGTGTGAAGGACCAGCAGGAGATGGTGTGGGATCGGTGTGGAATGAGGGAGGCTGTAGAGATTTGTACCTCCTCTTATGGATGACATCTGTATCCCTAGCAACTACTTTTTTGGAAACATCTGGTGCAGTGATGTTAGGCGGGTAATCTTCTGGTAGCCGGGTGGTAGTGGAGAGGCTGGACTGGGTCGTCTTCTCGCATGGACCTTTCAGGGGAGGGGGCTTCGGGTTTGGTGACACAGGCTGCCTGACAGCACACTGAGGTCCCCCCTGCACTCCTCTCCATCACTCATTCTTTCAGAGCTCATCTCCACCCCCTCCTGATTACCCCTGGCTACTGCCCTACTCGCCCTCTACCTACCTTTGTGCCGGTAAATCGGGGCCATTGAGGTACAGCATGATGGGAACCCTAACTCTGCCTGTTGTAATCCTCTGGTGGCCTGCTGGCTCCTGGACAGGCAGAGAGCCAGGCGGCTAAAGTGCACCGTCATGGTCTAGCAAACCCAGGGTTTACTTTGGAGGGGTGGGCATGTGGGGAGCCTGATCAGGACCGGTGCGCACACACACACACATACACACACACACACCCGGCAGGCCTGAGGTGGTCTCTCCCAGACACTACAGCAAAACGCCCCATGTGATGTGAGTGTCCCCTCCTGGGAGGCCCTCTTTGTGGGAGCTGTGACCCCAGCTGTGTGGGGGGAAGGCAGGGTGGGGAACCTGTCACTCACTCTTACCTTCCCAAATCAGCCATACATTAAAATGAAAAGGAAGACAAGTGCATCACTCAAAATGCAGTCCTGCCTGGCAGAGAGCACCAAACGGTCTAGGGTATGGATGGACTGGTGGAATGATCTCATGGAAATGCATTTGGAGATGACACACTATGGCACAAGTGGGGGGGCTGTACCTGTACATTAATTGCACTACGAGAACAGGAATGTGCTTTATACCCCCAGCTGTCCGCTGGCGGCCCCTGACTCTCGTAGATCTGCTGTGTGGCATGGCAGAGGCAGGTTGCCATGGAGACGTCAGTGGGTGGGCAGACTGCCGTTTGTGTCCGACGTGGTCCAGCATGGACCGTTGCCATGGTATTGTCGGACACCGGTTTGCGAGGCTACGGCTGTACGATTCGCTCTCTCTTGGCGTCCGTCGGTACATTGGAGAGCTTCCAGACTGAGGCTGAGGGTGTTCGACAAGGCTGCACCCCATCTCCATTTTCACCGCAGGGGGAGATGATGCCTGTCAATATGGTGATGAGAGCAGCGCACAGCAGAATCTGTATGCAAGGAAAGTTTCTGCCTGTCCTGCTGACATCCTCTGCAGGGTTGCTGAAAATGAAACGATGTTTTATTTGCAAGTATGAATACAGAATATCCCATCTTGCTCTCCTTTCAGACAGAATGGCACACACACACACTCATCCACATACGGTTGATAGCGAAACTTGGAGTCTGAGTGCAGGATCAGCTGTTTACCAGGCTCTGTTGGAGCATTTCGGGGGGGGGGGGTTTAATGTGCAAAAATATGACAACTGCTGAGTATGGGATTTGAACCAGCAACCTTCTGATCAGAGAGGCCCAACATGCTAAGCCATACAGTGTCCAGTTCTTTTGTCCATGTCTGTCTGTTTTTCTCTGTCTCTCCCTCCCCCTCCTAAAGCATATCAGTGAACCACTAATTCAGAGGGTGGGGTGGGGTTGGATCTCGGCTGGTAAGGCGAGCAGTATTCCGAGCACTTTGCTCCCCGGTGTGTATGTATGGCGTGGTGAGTTTTCCTCAGGGGTGTAGGCATGGTGTAAGTTACCCTGACTGGTTAGGAATAGATCTGGTTCAGCCTCTTCTAGACTTTAAAGCTCGTGTTATGGCACCACGGCCGCAAATGCATTACTGTGGTTTTGCTTCTCCGCAGGGTCTGCTTACCTACTCGTGTTTCGCTTTAATCCCAAATGTTAGGATCTTTTGATGGTGGACGCCTGTCTTCTGAATAGCTCCCCCAGTTACTTTAATTAGAGGATATTTAGGTTTCAGTTTGCTTAAATCCGGGTAGGTTTACAAATAAAATTGCTATGGCAGCTTAGCTAAGCTCTTCTGCAGAACTTCAGAACCATCATAAACACGCTCATTAAAAGCTCTCATCTGGAGTGTCATGCATATTTCATCCTCAGTGATTAACTGTGTGGAATTAATGACTCAGATGGGGGACGACATTGGGGAGAGAGGAGGCTTCTGATGAAATAAGACCTCATCCTAGCAGTTTCCTGACAGACTCAGGATTAGTGAACTTCGGTGTGGAGGTGAGGTAACCTGCTGATATCCTGGACCTCCTGAACGTAAACGGAGCAGGAATTCAGCAATACCTTTGTTAAGTTGCAGTCTGCTGTCAGTATCCTTATGAATTGGGGGGGGTGTCTTTCCCTCCCTGGTCCCACAGGCTCTGGCAACCAATGCTGGCACAGGGTTCGCCGTGGCAGAACCTCAGGTAGCCATGTTCTGCGGGAAGCTCAACATGCACATCAACATCCAGAGCGGCCGCTGGGAACCCGACCCCTCAGGGACCCAGAGCTGCATGGGGAGCAAAGAGGCCGTTCTGCAGTACTGTCAGGAGGTGAGTCCGCCTGACACCTGCCCTCTGCTTTGTCCGCCTGACACCTGCCCTCTGCTTTGTCCGCCTGACACCTGCCCTCTGCTTTGTCCGCCTGACACCTGCCCTCTGCTTTGTCGCCCTCCGTGTTTTCGACTCATCCATCCTGCGTAACATTGTTACGATTAGACTGGGGGGGGGCAGGTGTTCTTGCCCTGAATCATGCAGCTGGAGTTCTGGCTGCACCTTAAATCTGGTAAGGAATCCTAGAGGTGTCCGAGCATGCAGGGAAGTGTAATCTCCCCGCCCTATTCTGTGGTTCCCTTGATAACAAATTCGGGTACGTTGTGGTTTTTTCCGGCACCCATCGTGCACAGAACATTCTGTCCATTCACCCGAGAATGAATTATGTGCCTCATTACGTCCTTGCTATGAATTTTCAAGCACCCCGTCCCCCTTGATAATTTCATCCTTTTTCCCATTTTGGTGCCTTTTTGTCATTTTGGGAATGTACGTCTTACAGCAGAGCTGAGATAATTCTAGTGGAGTGTTAGGATAGGAACCCCTACCCTGTATGACCACCTCCCCCCTCCCCACAGGTGTACCCAGACCTGCAGATCACGAATGTGGTGGAAGCGAATCAGCCAATCAAGATCGAGAACTGGTGCAAGCTGGGGAGGAAGCAGTGCAGAGGCCACGCCCACTCCGTGGTGCCATTCAAATGCCTGGGTAGGTGTGTCAGGTCGTTTGAAGGGCAACAGTAATGTCTCCACCCCTCAGGGACACCTACCCTCTCTGTAGACATTGTGGGTCATCTAGGAGGGGGTGTCTGGCTGCTGATGGAGAGAAGGCCCCGGAGTTCATTCCGTATTCCGTCAACTGTGTGCAGCCAACCCACAACGCTAATGCTAGTATCGCTAACGCTAACCATCGAATCAGGACCATGTGTCTGAATCACTGCTGAAACTCTGTGATACCCTATGTCAGAATTGCACGCGTCATGCTGTATAGAATACAAAAATGGCAGCTAGTTTAATATGATCTCCCTAGCTTCAAGTCGGTGATTGCAGGGGATCTTTTAATATAGCAAGATCTTAGAGACGGGCTACATTAACATCATCAGACTCATCAGACAGTAGCTTCTTGGTGGGTGGGGGGGGGGTTGGTAAAGTGCTGTCCTGATGCTGTGAGGCATTTAAGCAGAATCCCCCGATTTGGTTTCTTACTGCATGCAAATCTCGCTGCCACCAGGAAGGCACTCTGTCTGCCTCTCATGGGGTCCAACATCAGCGCCGTTCTCCGAACACACATTCTCCAGCTGCATACTGTGTGAGATCTTTCAGCAATGGTTGAATTAGACTAAAATAAGGTCGTTCTGGGAGCAGGAGTCACCTCCACAATCTGTGGGGACTGTTCTCAGTGCTTTTCCAAAATTGTCAGATCTTTACCTGATATTGCAGCTTAAATGACAGGGCATGATTCAGCAGATGTGGGTTAGCCGGACCCCCACAAGGTGGGGTTTTTTTAGGATTTGCTCTTTGTGAAAAGCATTCTGGGAAATGCCCGGTTCCCTCCCTGCCATCCTTCTCCATTAACAGTTCCTGTTAATCAAAATCCATTCATCCATAATTGCTGGGGGGGGGGGGCGCAAATCACAAGTTCCACAATGGGGATGTGTTAAAATGCTCTCTCTGTTTTCCCTTGCTCTATGAGTGCCCCATTTACAGCAGTAATCTTAATTTAGCCTCGAGGTCTGTAGGGAGAGCAGGCAGGGCTGAGGTGATTGAACTAGTGCTTGTGTTCTATATATTTTTTTTTATGTTTAACATATTTAGCAGACACTTTTACCCAAAGCAACATACAGGGTAGGCATATTAGCACATTGTAGACAAATGCTCTCAGGGAGTCAACTAGGCATAAGTACAACAAGGCTGAGCTTCCAGTGGAAACCCAGGTACAAGTAGTGTTGGACATTTTAGGTCCAGAACCTACAAGTGTGTACTCTGTGACTGTGACTCTTTATGCTCAACTGGTTGGTAGAAACAAAATCTTGGTCTGGATTTGCAGTTTCTGGACCTGAAATGCCCAACACTGGGAACAAATGTAAGCAGCATGGGAGCAGAAGCTACGCTAGAACTAGATGTAACAAAGCAAGAACCTATTTGAGGACCAGAAGTGCAACACAAGAACATTCAGGGAATGTAAAGAGGCATCAGGCTAGTAGAGAAATTCCTGGGACAGAGGGGTCTTGAGGAGTTTCTTGAAGGTGGAGAAGGGAGTCTGATGATGGGACGTGCTTTGGCAGTTCATTCCACCGTCGCGGAACCACGTCGGGGTGGAGGGAGTTCCAGGCGGTGTTGGTTTACTGACCAAAGGAGGCGAGATGGGACGTGAGTGAGGAGCCTCTTTGTGGAGATGGGTGCCTATCCATCGATGGACCAGCAAGCCAGCAGCAGAGACTTGAAATTGATGCGAGCATCAATACAGATCCAGTGAAGAGGGACGGGTCGTGACACGAGAATATTTAGGCTGAATGAATGTCAGACGTGCTGTTGCGTTTTGAATCGCCTGCAGTGGTCAAATAGCAGAAGTTGGTAGACCTTCTAGTTAAAGGGTTTCAGCTACAAAATGGAAAGGTTAGCGAAAGCTTCAGTCACATGTCTTGAGACCCTCTGGAAGCGTTCCACCTTGGGGGTGGGTGGGGGGCGCGAGGTCGTGCTTTGCCATGGCCCCTTCATTATCCTAAATACTGCTCTGTCCTTTTATATATGGTGCCAAGCCCACAGCCTTCCTGAATTTCTCTGGCTGTCTGGGTGCTGAGACTCTGTGTTACCGTCCTGATCTCCCCCCCTGATGACACCCACACTTCCTTCTGTTATTTTGGTCATTTTACTCCTGCCTCCCATGACCAGTCACTCCTCTCCCACATGAAGAGTCCTCTCTCTAATGATTCAACAGTCTTTATTTAGCCAGCTTAGTTCAAACACCGTGAGGGGGGACGAAGAGAACAGAAAATATCTTTAGTGCCGCAAATTGCTAGAATAAGGTGGAGATGAGATGCAAATATCCTGTGGTCCACGATGGCTGCCTCTGTCCTGTATTTGCATGACATGGCAGAGCAGGCCGGTGCAGTGTTGCAGTACTACTGTTGTTGTTGTTCCCTTGCAGTGGATAAGTTTGTGAGCGACGTGCTGCTGGTCCCGGAGAAGTGTGCCTTCTTCCACAAAGAGATGATGGACATGTGTGTCGGTCACCAGCAGTGGCACGGAGTGGCCAAGGAGGTGGGTGTGCTTTCTGCTTCGAACCATGGGAAGGGGGCTGAAACTCTCCTGCAATACAAGCCATATTTATTTTTAGGAAAGTCGTTATCTCTGCCCCCGGTGTGTAGGAGTGTCTAAGTGCTGTTTTCCTACCAAGGCCCCTCCTAGCATCTCCTCCTGTTCTCCCATTGGCCAGGGTGAATTGCCTGACTTGTATCCCTGATTGATGGAGAAATATTTGCCAAAAGCATAGTTACTAACGTTTGTTAGCATCTTGCATAGTTGGAGCTATACAACTGAACAGTTCCAACAATGTAAGTTAATGGGAGCTTATGGGAAACACACCCCAGATAGTGATCAGCTGTAATGCACCCTGCGGTAATGACCTTTGACGTTGCTCTCTGACACCTCATAGTAAATCTTCTGTGCTTGTTGAGGACCAAAATCAGCGACTTGGGTTTTTCTGGAAACCCAGGTGTGATTTTTAATGGGCCGTGCATACATTGAGGGACGGAGCCGTTGGCACGCTGTGCCAAAGGCAGCGCCCTCTGTGAGCCTGAGGGTGTAACGCCTTCCTGGATCGCCCCACCCAGGCATGTGCCAAGGCCAGTGCCACGCTATATAGCTACGGCATGCTGCTGCCCTGCGGCATCGATAAATTCCACGGGACGGAGTACGTGTGCTGCCCACCGTCACGGCCCACGGCGCCAACCCCCGCCCAGGCGTCCCAGGAGGAGAGCGAGGATGAGGAGGATCAGGGCGCAGAGCTGGATGAGGCTTATGAGAGGTAAGCCTTCCGGAACGGGGGTGGAGCCATTTGAGCGGGCGCCAACTTCAGCACCATGTTCCTCCCTTCAGCGAGACTGAGGAACCTGGCGAGGAACCAACACAGAAAGCCGAGGGTAATGAGGAGTACGACTATGCGTACAAGGATGAGGAGGATGAGGAAGATGAGGGGGAGAGGCAGCCTGGAGGGCAGGACAGCCTGGATTCAGGCGGGATGCTCGAGGAGTTCAAAGGTCAGTATGTAGGGTGAATTCCCAGAGGCCTTAGGGTCCCCCGCTCGCTCGTGGTGTCAGGCACTTCTGAACATACCCTATCCCCCCCCCCCCAGCCTCACCCCAGCCTGCTGACGCTGTGGAGATCTACTTCGGGACCCCAGCGGACGACAGGGAACACAGCCGCTTCCAGAAGGCCAAGGAGCAGCTGGAGGATCGGCACCAAAGCCGTATGGAGAAGGTGAGGCCCCCTCACAGCCCCCCCCCCCATCAGTTTCCTGCCTCATTAATTGCTAAAGGAGCTGCCCTCCCCCCCCAACAGGTGAGAAAGGAGTGGGAGGAAGCTGAGCACCAGGCCAAGAACCTGCCCAAGGCAGAGAGGCAGACACTCATTCAGGTCTGTCCTACTTAATCTAACCAGGTCTGTCCCCCTCTCACTCTGTGTCTGTCAGCCTGACAGTGCTGCTCCTCTGTGCTCTGCAGCACTTCCAGGCCATGGTGGAGTCCCTGGAGGAAGAGTCAGCCAATGAGAAGCAGCAGCTGGTGGAGACCCACCTGGCGCGAGTGGAGGCCGTGCTGAATGAGCGCCGGAGGCTGGCTTTGGAGGCCTATCTGGCCGCCCTGCAGGCCGACCCCCCCAGGGTAAGAGCGGCCACCCTGGCAGAGGGTGGGGTCAGACTGGGGTGGGGCAAACTTTGCCTGGATGCGTTTGTGGTAGCTGTGTGCATCCTGGATGATGAATCGACCGTGGAGAAGCTGATTGCTCCACTCTGGCCTCATGTCCTCCCAGCCCCACCACATCCTGCAGGCCCTGAAGCGGTACATGCGCACGGAGAACCGTGACCGCCGGCACACCATACGGCACTTCCAGCACGTCCTGGCTGTAGATCCCGGGAAGGCGGCGCAGATGAAGTCGCAGGTCAGCCTCTGCCGAAGGCCCGGCCCACACTGCCAAGCAATCTGGATCTGCTGGTGTGACATCATACAGCAGGCCATCTTTCATTGTTTGTTATGAAAGCCTTGGGAGGTTCCACTGAGCCAGAAATCTGAATTGCTCCATCCATACATCCATACAATGCCAGTGAAAAGTTTGGACACACCTACCCATAAAACGGTTTATTTGTAAAATAATTATTTATATAATTATATGAAAATAAACTATATGTATGGAATTATGCACTGAACAAAAAAATTTTTTTTTAATTAATTTGGGGGGGGGGGGGGAACAGCTCTGTGAGCTGGGACTCAGAAGGTTGCTGGTTCAAATCCCTGGGTCTGCAGAGTGAATCCCACCTTTGGGCCCTTAACCCCAATTGCTCCAGGGACTGGCTGACCCTACTGTCTCCTCTACGCCAGTTTGATCCTGGTCTCCCGGTCCCACATATATGCTGAACAGTCAGTGGCCACTTTTCCTTCACTACTTGGTCAAACTCCTCCAAAACCATTTCTACAGTGTTTAGGTCATGTGGCCAGGTCATGTGATGCAACACTGTCGCTCTCCTTTGTAGGCGGCTTGGCGTGTCCAGACTTTTGACTTGCTGTATGTGAGTTGAGTTTCTCTGGAATAGGGAATCCCCCTAAAATAAATACGAACGGGATGTCACTGTGACTCTTCTGTCCCCAGGTGATGACGCACTTGCGCGTCATTGACGAGAGGGTAAACCAAAGCTTGTCACTACCCTACACAGTGCCCCATGTGGCAGAGGCGATACAGGACGAGATCGGTGAGTGGCAGCCAGCCGGAACTAGACAGAAACCAGTCTGTCACGTTGTGGGTTTTACTGATGACAACGCTATAAATGGCATCAAACACTATAAATAGACTTGATCCCCCAGCAGTGGCGCAGTGCTCTGCTAATCAGAGCCATTCTGCACTATAAAGTAGTTAACAATGCCCAAAGTCCATGTGACGTTCTCCCGTGGGCGCTGATGAAAGGAGCCGCACTGCGTTTGTGTTCCCCTGGGCTGAGACGGTGACAGATCTGGGCTGTCACTTTCGTCACACTTTGCAGCAGGAAGATGTGTGAATTAAGAGAGGGGACAGCTGTTTGGCTAATGAGGACATCTTTGACTGAAAGTCTGAGGCTGTATACAAGCTATTCCTAGTGGTTGTTTGGCTAAGAAGTCATCTGCGCGTGTCTGCTTGTGTCACACCAATTAGATGAGATTCTCTGGGAGCAGAAGTCTGATATGGACCAGTTCCTGTCCTCCATCTCAGAGTCCCAGCCTGATGTCACCCTGCCCTCAGAGGGCAGGCCTCGCTACCCCTTCAGGGTAACCTCTCTGGGCTCGCAGCCAGACCCTGAAAGTGAGTAACATCAAAGGCACACAAGCACTTTTATCATGCCTGGTATCAGAATATTCACCTGTTCCCTCCGTCCCCATGACCCATGTGACTTGTGGTGCTGATTCTACAGGGTTCAGGCTGGATGGGTTGATAGGAGCTGAGGAGAGAGTCATCAATAGCCAGACCAGGCTGAAGGAGAAAGTGGTAAGAGCCCCACCGTTGGCGCTGCTCCCTCTACAAACCTGCCGCCGTTTCTTGTGGTTCGTTCCTCTGACAGCAGCTCAGCCGTCAGTCACCCTCTCTGTTCTGAAAGCCATTTGACCTGAAGAGGCGTGTCTGGGAACTCCTGTCATGTGGGAAGAATGTGCAAAATGGCTACTTGTAAATCTATAACACGTATACTTTCACTCTGATTAACTCTACACATAACTCGTTACACATATTCCTTACTTCCTTGAAACATACTTCCTTGGAACTAATTTGAAGTGTCAAATGTACATGCTGGCCTTTGATTAAATATTAGCACGCACCTCTGTGATGGGCTAACAGTCGAGTCCTCGAGTTGATCTTTTTGTTACCACGGGACCCAAGGCAGCCTGTATCAGGAGCTTGAGCAAACATCCGTTGTAGATTTTAAAATTCATAAATACAGACTACTAGCAAACTGTGTCCCTGAACATGCTGAATATGTTGCATGGAATGAAATACACAGTATGCGCCTGTCTGTGTATTCAGGTGATTGATGAGTCCCTGGACGTTAAAGAGGCGGTTTACAGTGCAGACCGACCTGGTGTTTCAGCTAACGAAGCTCTGGTGAGTGTGTTGCCATCTAGTGGCCGTCTGAGGAATTATACACCCTGTCTTTTAATTGAAATGCTTGCCGAGATTGAACGGGTTCAATAGACTCAGTACAGGTTTCCCTTGATATTCTAATCAGAGAAATTTATCAAGGGTCATTTTAATACTTTTTAGCTTTTTTTTCTTTTAAGTATTGATTCTGTGATAAGAATCTGATCTGAAAGAGTCGGATTCTCTTTACTGTGACAAGTCGAATAAAGTAGGTTTGTCATGTCAGGCATGTACACAGTGAAATGAAGCATTGTCACTCCAGGACCATGGCGCAGCACAAAGAACAAAAACAGACACAACACAAGATTACACAAGTGCAGGCAGGACAGAATTATACAAAGTGCAGAGACGGAGACCTGGATATAGAGAGAGAGACACGAGACAACCAAACATACTTTGATGGAGACCTGGATATGGAGAGATGGAGAGACAGAGAGTGAGAAACGGAGACATACTTTTGAGACCTGAAGACCTGATCTGTTATTTTATTTGATTCTAAATTGTTAAATATTCCATCAAATTCTTTAAGTGTTATCTCTTTTGGAACATTCCTTCTACATCGCATTCCATTGGTTGTTCTTGAAACGAAGCAGCAACTCACATATGATGATCCTCATTCACGGCATTTGCGTTATGACACCTACCTTGTGTTACGCAACCGGCTTATCGACTGAGTCATTTGTGGGAGTTTTGATGATTGCGATTTAACACTGATGATTGAAACTTGCGTTAAACGAAACCATGTTAATCGAGGGATACCTGTACTGCTGGTGTGAGATGCCCCCAGTCTGCTCATAACAGTCTCCGTACCTCTCATAAAACCACAGGAATCCTATCGGCCTCTAGGGGAGGACTTCAATTTCAGGACCGGCGTTCTGGTTGGTCTCCTAGTAACCACCGTTGCCATAGCGTCAGTGATTGTGATCAGCCTGATGATGCTGAGGAAGAGGCGCTATGGAACCATCAGCCATGGTATCGTGGAGGTGAGTCTGGATCATATGGTGAGGTCCAGATCTGATCTCCTCTCAAACAGAAATGCAGTTTGAAGCCCTCTGCAGAGTATCTGTTCACCAGGTTTTCTGAGATTACACATGCTTCCTAGCTTAATGGACCTCGTTTAAGAACAGCAAGTTCTTCTGCCCCAGAAACGCACCTTACTTGTCAGCCAATGCCATACTCAGCTTCTGTACGGCAGTTTACCATGACTGTAATCTTCATGCATGATTTTTGATGGTGTGGGACCCAGCACTGAAGATGGTTGATACTGGTACACACAGATGTGCCTGCTAACTCATTCATCCAACCCCCTCCATGTTTTGACTCCTTGCATGTGACAGGTCGACCCCATGCTGACCCCCGAAGAGCGTCACCTGACCAAGATGCAGAACCATGGCTATGAGAACCCCACCTACAAATATCTGGAGCAGAGGCACATCTAGCCTAAGCAGACAGATGGAGCTGTGGAGCCAAGAGGAGACTGAAAACATACTACTGATATTAATTTTGATCTGGCACAGCGGTGATAAACATGTTTCATAAGAAATGAAAAAATCGGGTAACACAATTCATGCATCTTGCTGCTGCTACTACAAGTACCACTTATACTAGTGTGTGTTTCTTTGAAGACGGTAATTGAATCTGGCCTTTAAGTGTGTCAGCCACGATCCCTGCCACGGGTAGACCGATGCTTTTTGTTAAAACGTGCAGAAATGAAGTGTCAGCTTTTCACAGTCTTACCAACGGCTGCTGCTCTGAGGGAACTGGGAGACCTTTGGTTCCGTTTTCAGAGAGTCTGTGAAATGGAGTTTTGAAGATTAAGTGTAAATGTAAGTTTTTTTTTTTTTTTTTTTCCGGTTTTTTTAGAAACAGGCTGCTTGTAAATGAAGGCTATTTGATCTGAGATTAAATGTATATTGAAACATTGAAAACCTGATTTCGTGCCGTTGGAAACCACAGCTTGGTAGGTTCACTTCCTTTCCCATGATAGTCCACTTCACTTCACCCACCCCCCTTCCCCCCACAACCAGGAAGCGGTTCCATACTTGGGTGGTAAATATGACCCATGTGAGGTCCAAGAGATTCAGGACCTCGGTCCCCTTAATGTTTATATATGACCGTACAGTTAAGTGTTACCATCACTGCTTTTATAAGGTGAAACTGGGGTTTCCTTTCCGATTTTCAAATTCTACGTGGGTCGGCGTTGAGACACTCACTGTGCAGTGATACGGCTTACCCTGAGAAATCTGCTTCTAAGTGGGGTAAGGTCAATCGGAATAATTATCATGACAGTGATTCGACTGAAACCTGTTGGGGAAAAATGTCAATAAA
The DNA here is from genome assembly GCA_026776725.1 of Gnathonemus echidnorhynchus. Lineage (NCBI taxonomy): Eukaryota > Metazoa > Chordata > Actinopteri > Osteoglossiformes > Mormyridae > Gnathonemus > Gnathonemus echidnorhynchus. The sequence goes on along the minus strand of JAODJU010000036.1, from coordinate 5,205,206 downwards.
TTCACTACTTCCACAGAAGTCCTTGTCTGCTTTGTGTGTCCTGCATAACATGGTTTGGGCCCCACCCCATGCACACACAATCCAACAACCAGGAAGTTTCGATTTTCAGGTGATTAAACTCTGGTAAACCTCAGACGTCCAAAGAGGTTCGGGATGTTGTTCCCCTGAATGTAATGATCAACAGACGTCCTGCACGATGTGGAGATACTCGTGATTAATGAACAGTTTAAAAAAATACAGTCCGCCATGTTTTCAACCACTAACACACATAAAAGTTGTAAGTATCTTACTGGACAGATTAACCAGCGAGACAGCACTCATGTTGGGGACAATGAAATAATCTCACAGAATACACACAATCGAACACTAAATCTAAGCAATTCACCGCGATTTGTAGTTACCACCTCGGCAGGTTGCTGGCTCGGGGTAAAGTCGCACTACCTTTTCTCTGCTAAATACTCAAGCTTCTCTATAAACTGTTAAAAAATTAATGTTTAATATGACAGACTGCATACTTAAATATAAGTACTAGAGGTTGCGCTCCTACCGCGCTCCCGCACCCACGATTCCTGCGCAGGTGTCCCGCCCCCTGCGCATCTGTACCTGCAGAAAGCGGCGGCCAGGATCCGCCCGCATTAACCCGAAACTCCCCCCTGTTTGTCTCTGCGGCCACAAAAAGAGAGTCGCCATGGCGTGATGTGCGTTTCGTTTCCCGTATATACCTGCACGCGTCTCGGTTTCGGCGCAGGGATTTTTTTGTTTTCGGTAGGGTATTTGTTTGCGGGCATACCGGACAAAACGGGAGGAGAGCCCACAAGAACGGGTAACAGATATCAGCAAATCAGACCAAGCGGCAACAAACAGGGCCCAGCAGGAGGGGGCAGAAAGTAAGAAACCGCTTGAAATACAGTAGAAGGTGCGCAGACGCCCTTCGCCTAGCGCAGTATGGAGCGCTCAGATGCAAAAATGCGCTACAACACACAGGTAGGACTCTCACAAATATACAGCTTGTTCGTGTATATGTGCTTGGCTTTTTTTTTTTATTACAAAAAGTAATATTTTGAACAAATTTAGTTCAAAGTAGCATTTTGTGAAAGTTGTATAAGGTTTTAAACGCTACTTATAAACCGCTTTCTATTATCAGGCAGATGGAAAAAGACATTTTCTGGTTATGATACTATAGTACATTCTACCATTTGGTTCTGGTGCGAAGGAACCTAAGCTTATTGTCTGTCTGCCTCCTGTATTTTCTTATTTTCTTTTATTGGACTGGCTTCCTAGAGGATGCGTCTTCATTGGTGAATTAGCGGTGAATCTCTGAGGATTATGTTCTCTTTGACTGACAGTCCTGTCATTCATTCTGTGTCTGTTTGCCCTCGTCGGAATGGTGCGAATACCTGGTACCTGTGCAATTCAATGATAGGCCTGTGCTTAATTTACAAGCCGCGTCCCCCCCATCATTTTAAACCCGTGAAACCGGCTTTCCAACTTAGGACAATCTCTGTAAATTAGTAACAGTCGTGTCCTTTACTGGAAGCACACAACATTGAAGCCTTACTCACAGTGTCAAGGCCCCTTATCGCCTGGAGCCTTACCGGATTAATTTATAGGCTACAGTTGTAACCCCTAGGCAGTCCCCTCCCAGCCCAGGGAACGCCGCTGCCCGGTTTCTGAGTTTCACAATCTCCTCGGCCTGTTGGTATTTTTATTTTAAGTCAAGCTATGACAATGTTTGGACATGTTTGAGGTTGGCCTCTGACAAACATCCCTGCGCAGTAAAGCTGCGCAGCTGCTCGGTGTGTGCAGAATGCACGCAATAGGGTGTCGCCCTCTAGGGTGTTGCGGTGCCGCGCTGCAGGTCCGTGGGTACAGCCGCTGAGCTGGAGGGTGGGGCAGTCCGAGCCTTGCCTGACTCCTTGTCTGAATACAGTTGTTCTGCTTCGTCTCTTTGGGTTGATTTCCTTCCTTGATTTCTGCAGCAGGAAGTTTTGTCTCTATTTTTGCGGTAGGACTAGGTCAATTGTGTTGGCTTGTGGAATTACCACTGGTGAAGTTCAGGGTTTCACCTTGATTTTACTATTATGGGCTCAACTATACTAGAGACATGGGCAGATTCAGGTCACCGGTTTTCCTAGAAAGGTGGCGGTGTCTAAGAATTGGGAGTGGGCGGGTTTAGGAGAGTGCAAGCTGTAGGAACTCTTATCTGATCACGTGATCGTCTCCGGGTTTCTCTGTCTTGCCTCGACTAGTCTCTATTCGCCCGTGTGGGATTTTTGCACCCAAGTCCTCAGTGAATACTGTCTAACCTGTTTGCCCAGTTTCTACCATTGAGCTTCATGACCCATAGCAGAGTAACTTCCTGAATAGCTGTGACACACACAGAATGCTGTCTCTGTAACCAAGGCGTACTACACTACAAACCAGGTGCTCTTTGTGACGTCACCAGCCACGCCTGCTTTCTTTGGCTATGTGCATGAGAAGCTGACACTTTCTCCAAATGAACCGAAGCCTAATTTTCCTGCTCTGCCGCTTTTTTTGTGGATATATGTTCCTGATCTGAACAATCTCACCTCGAAAAGGCCAAGAGAAAAAACATCGTGTCCCACAGGGGACCTCCTGGGTTCACCCCGACAGTACCAGAAACGCCAGATCTGATTTAGGAAGCTGGTTGTTTTGTAAGACTCATCCAGGTCATTCTCACAAATTCAGCAATTTTCTCTAATTTTTAAAATTGGTTTGGTTTAAAGACAAACTGAAATTGCACAACTTTGTATGAAATGTCAATTTTGCCTTTGGTACAGTCAAAGAGTTTTATTATTGCCATTTATATCTATAATAAACAAAATGTATTAAATACAGGGCAAGAGTTATGAAGAAGAGGAAACAATGACTGTGGTTAACCTATTTGGTGAGACGAAAACAAGGACGTGTCGGGGTATATTAATCAGTTTTCATGTTCGCTGACCTATAAGGTAGCGCTTCTCTAATATTTATGCATTTTAGCATTCATCAGCCAATCAGGTAGCAGTTTTCTTAAGAATATTAATAAGCAAGTGTCAAAGTGCCAATAGAGGTTGACGTCACTCATGAGCAGCGTGGCACGGAGGGATGTTCGTCGTTTCTTAAAGTAAACGTGTGCGCAAGCCTTGCAGACGTCATGTGATGATACTGACTGGCTGCTGTATATTGAAAGTTGGTGCCTTTTCCTTGACTTGGTGCTTCCACTGTAACCTGTAACGCCAGATCATGCGGGTTGCAGCATTAAACCTGGACAAACCGTCGATTATAGAAAAAAACGCGTTTTGGACGGGGGCCAAAAACAGGACGTGTCTGGCGGAAACCCAGACATGAAATAAAAATAAAAATGTTAAAACTAACAATAATTAGTAATAAATACACATTGTATCAAACAATTCAATTGTTTATTGTGGATTTGCATGCAATATAGACGAAAGACTTAAACTTTTTTTTTTTTTCGTCTAAAAACTGAGTGAGATTTTTTGATACCTTTTTGGGAGGAATGGTTAAAAAAATATAATTAAAGCAACAATATTTGCCATAATTTTTTATGCCTATAAAGTTAAACTGATGGTCGTTGCTCTATACACAAAACAACATTGTTGTTGTAATTAATTGTATTCATTTTTCTGAAAAAATCTCGTCTGAGAATTACCAATGGGACCGTTTTTTTTTTTTTTTTTTCTTTTTTGCCGTTTAGGAATGATTTTTACTGAAAGTCACGTGCAAGTACATTTTTAATCACATGTTGCTGAACTGCTTACCCAAGCCTGATGACACATTTAAACAGGCAGATGGACAGTGCTTGACAGGGGGGGTGACAGGACAGGAGGGGGTGACCGCTCGCTCTCGCATGTATCCCCCCCTGAAGAAGGTCCATAGTCCAAGGCTCTGAGGACTGTCTGTTAGTGCTGAAGAATGCCACAGATAAACCTTTTTTGGGAATGTCAAAAATAAATGATTCTACGAAGGAAAATGACAAACTTTGAGCCTCAGTCTTGTTTTGCTGATTTTTGAATATATTTGCAAAGCCTGGGGAACCAAACCCTCACCAGATGGAGAGAGTGACAAAGAATGAATGGTAATGGTCTGGCTTGGGCTTTGGAATATAAGCATTGTTTAAAACCCCCTGCGGTGATGTGCTTCCAAAATGTAAAAGGCTTTCTGACATGTAGACAATACACTACATTTGGACTGCTCAGTTACCGCTATTTTTTAAAATAATATAGTGTACTTCCATCAGCATTAACGACGATGTTGTTGAGAGCTATGGCCACCAGCAGGGGCAGTGGTGGAGAATAAACGATCCTACCTCTGTGTCTGCCATGAGCAATGACTGAGTACATCTTGCGTAGCACAGTGTGTAGGTTTCTCTCCAGTCAGTGTCTGCGCAGGGAGGAGGGCGGACTGCGCGTGTGGGTGTGCGCAGTGCTGCTTGGCTTGCGCATAGTGCACAGTCATTTGCAGAGTTGCTGAGCGAATGTCGAGGGGGTGAGTCGTTATACCAACGTTTTAAATACCGCTCAGTTGGTTTCTGGTATGTATGGCTGCTCTTGTTTCTTTCGAGAGCTCTGTCGTGATCTTTGTCCCCTCGGTTGGAGGAACGATGTGCACCAGCTTAGACAAACACGGTCCTCCACGTTTCTTTTTGTTTTCCCTTTTACCTTTTAGGATACGTTTCATTGCATCTATCACTTTCAGCTGTGGGTGATGTTCCAGGCTTCCTCTCTCCCTGCAGGAGCCGGATGGGGAGACCTCCATCCAGTTCCTTCCAGCATCCGAATCCAAGCCCGTGAAGAAAGACAAGGGCAAGAAATGGGTCGTGGTCGCCGTGGTGATCGCCGCTGCCATCATCGCAGCTGTGATCGGGCTACTTGTCTGGCGCTGTGAGTCCCCCACCCCTGTCGCTATAGACCCCGCATTCCGTCTGGATTTTAACCCCCCCCCCCCCCCCCCCCCCGCAGTCCTCAAGTCCACGACCATGAAGAAGATGTATGGTGGCTCAATGCGTATCACCAGTGCAACCTTTCAGGATGTCTATGAGGACTCCAACAGCACCCAGTACCAGGATCTGGCTGGTCAGGTGGTGTCGCAGGTGAGACGGCTCAGCCCACGGTGCCAGATTCAGTTGCCTTTGCTGACTTCCTCTGCTGCCCCCTGGAGGACGGGCTCCCCCTTTGGCTCTGGTTAGGGTTAGGGCTCCCGCTGCTGCCCCCTGGAGGATGGGCTCCCCCTTTGGGTCTGGTTCCTTCGAAGGTTTCTTCTTTCTAGGGAGTTCTTCCTCACCACTGTCCCCTCTGGCTTTGGGCAGGGATAATGTAAAGCGCTTTGAGACAATGTAATGTTGTGAAAATGCGCTATACAAATAAAATTGAATTGAATTTAATTTGCCAAATCAGCTACGTTAAAATGTAAATTCTCACGGCCGTCTACTGTTTGAAATGATATTGTTCATTTTCTGTCACCTTTCAGCTGTCGTCGATTTATCAGAATTCGGCAGATTTATCCAAACACTATGTAGGAACATCCGTGGAAGGTTTCAGGTACGTCCTTCTGGGATTTACACGATGGTTCGGTCCGAAAATTTGAACAGGTAGATGGCAGGAATCTGTGTATGAACTGCTTGGCGAAGCGAGTCCTGACCTCAAGGGGGCGTGTTTCTGAGTAACCCTTCCCCTTGACACCCTCGCAGTGAAGGCAGCGTCATCGCCTATTATCTGTCCGAGTTCAAAGTACCAGCGAGTCAGGAGGCCACCGTGGACAGCGCCATAAGTACCGTCAGCAAGATACGGAGCCGCATGAGCGATGACGCCCAGTCGCTGAGTTTCGATGACCTGACGTTGTCAGGTACAGCTTCGGATCCCTTGTCACCTGCTTGTGTTTCTGTGAATGCAGACCACATGCAAATAGTGACATACTTAAACCAGAGCAGCCTTATCCAGCCCCGGGGCAGCTGGAAAATACATAGATGGAACCCCCCCTTATTCCTTACTGAGACCTGCTGTGTCTTTTACAGCTGTGGACTCCAGAATGTTCAAGAAAACGCTCACCTGTAAGACTCCCGTCTCTGGGCTGGTTTTTTTTTTTTTTTGTTTTGGGGGGTGGGGGTGGGGGGGACCTTCATTCCTTGTATTTGAGGCTTGGTTTCACTCCTCCAGACTTGTGACTGTGCCCCCCTCCACAGCCAAACAGAAATTCACTCTTCACGCCAAGGGCGACACGCCCCAAGAGATAACATCGCCTGGTTTCCCCAACTCGACCTACCCCTCCAACGCCATCTTCTTGTGGCAGCTACGAGCCGCCCGGGGTAACGTGATTAAGCTGAAATTCGACACCTTCATGTTAGACGACGACTGTAGCAGCGACTTCGTCAGGGTGTACGACTCGCTCGTGGAGGACGAGAGCTGCCTGTTAGCCGAGTGAGTGACGTCAGGACCTTGTGTGTCAGCACTGCGATCGCCCAAAACGAGTTTCTCTACATGTTTTTGCTTAATCATGCAAGAGGCTATAACGCTTTAATCCTCGCCGTATGTGAAGAAATCACTTCAGAGTTGCAAAAATAAATAAACCGTGTGCTTTGGGTCCATTTGGTGGCAGTGTGTGGTATCTCAGTGTCTACTTCTTAAGTCGTGGTGTTTGAATCAGGTGGGAATGCCACTGATAAGGAAAGCTGTGAAACAAAGGCAATGTTTCAATGTCAACAAGAAATGCTTATTGGCACGTGGTAAAAAAAAAAAAATACAAAACATAAATTTAAAAACCGAAAAATGCATCATCTAAGTTGTTAATTCAATGCCAAACTCACTGTAGTCTACTACGAAGTATGGTCACCTATCTGTAGCTGAATTTGCTTAAATGCCGCGGAGAGTCTTGCAGAGGTTATTTTTGCCTTTCTCCGGTTACACACACACTTGGATGGTGTCACCTCGAATGTGAGAGAATTTCGGGTGTTTCCCTGTCACCATGTCTGAGTTCAATATAACACAACTGAAAGACTGTAGCCAGCATTAATGTAAGGTTTTTCATATTGAGCATCTATTTGTGAATTTATGTTCCACCTGTGTCAAATGTGTCAATTTGTTTCATTATGCATAGCCTTGTAAAAATGATATACTGAGCATGTACCATTAAATCCTCCTTGGGGAACAGCTACACTCATCTCTGTGTTTGAGTGATAGGCATTCGGCTTCTTTCCCCTTAACGACGCCTCACTGAAGAATGGTTGTGGTGAATAATGTAACTGATCCCACCATTGTGGTCGCGCGTTGTGTCAGACGGTTGGTAACGTGGCTTCTCTCCCGCGTGGCAGGAAGTGTGGACACTATGCCCCCACAGAACCCGTGATCTTCTTCTCGTCCGGGAACGTCATGCTGCTCACGCTGGTCACCAATGACAAGCACAGCTACCCTGGGTTCAGGGCTTTCTTCAGCCAAGTCCCCGCATCCACGAGAGGTACAGTCCACATGGTGGCCCGACACCCTCAACCCCCCCCCCCCCCCCCCCCCAATATTTTGTGATGTCATGAATATAATTCCTTTTATCTCCCAGAGTGTGATGGCCAACTCAGTGGTTCCAGTGGAAACTTCACCAGTCCAGAGTACCCTTCCTATTATCCACCTTCTGTCGATTGCCTATGGAACATTGAGGTTGGGGGCTGCCCTCATGGTGGGGGGGGGGATCCTCTGTTTACATGCTATGATTACTGTCTGCCTCCATTTTAATGGAATAAATGCCGTCTGTCCACACACATTGTATCCATATCGGAACGCTTTCATTAGAAAAAACAAACGTTCTTAAATTATGTAAAGTGGGCAAGTCTTCTAATGGGTCTATCTAGAGCAGAAAGCAGGGATCTCATCGCGTAAACACCCAGCTGTGTCCCACCCCCCTTCCAGGTGCCTACCGGTAAATTTGTCAAAGTGAGGTTTCTGAAGTTCCTCCTGTCAGAACTGGGTCACACTGGCTCTAGTTGTCAGAAGGACTACGTAGCAATAGATGGGCAAAGGTAAGTCCGAGCATGCTGGGTGTATCCCAGCTTTCCGTGTGCAGCCTTATGCTCCCTTCGGCCCTCAGCTGGTGAATATCCTCTGCTCTGTGGCGTATGTAGCCCTTCCCAAGCTCCTGCTCTGACACCAAGACCGTCACTGTTTTTGCTGCCCTCAGGTACTGTGGCGAAAAGAAGGAGGTGTTTGTGGTCATTAACAAGAGCAACAAGATGAAGGTGTTGTTCCATGCTGACAAGTCTCTTGTGGACCGAGGGTTCCTTGCTGAATTCGAGGCCTTCGAACCCACCAACCGTAAGCGGAGCACATCTCAAAGCCGTATGCTGAGCATCTTTCCCTGCGGCCGCCTGTCTTCTCTGAATCGATTCCCCCATCTTGCCTCTCCCACACAGCCTGTCCCGACACTTTCCGCTGCAAGAACTATCGGTGCATCAAGCCGCAGTTGAAATGCAATGGCTGGAACGACTGCGGAGACAACAGCGACGAGCTGAACTGTAGTGAGTTTGGGTCGGGTTTCGGCATTAACTGCTGGGGGTTCCTGTACTGCTCAGCACCCTGTGTGTATTGGAGACTTTCGTATCTGAGTGTGAACCTCATATTCTTTCAGTCAGTGCTTTAACCTGCTCAGTGATCTGACTTGGCACCGATCGTGAGTATCTACCTTTTCCTCTTACGCGTGTGTTTTCCCATTGGCAGAATGTAATGAGACTCAGATCAGCTGCAAGAACGGCTTCTGCAAGTCCCCAATGTTTAAGTGTGACAGCGTGGATGACTGCGGCGATGGCACTGATGAGACGGGTTGCGGTAGGACCTTCATCAGCGCCGGTCCTTGGGTGGGGGTACCTCCAGTCATTGTGAGGTTATAGCCGGTCCTCTTCCTACAGGAACATGTCAGAGCGGGGAGGTGAGCTGCCAGAATGGGAAATGCATCTCGGAGAAGATGAAATGTGACGGGCAGGATAACTGTGGCGATGGCTCTGACGAGCAAAACTGTGCCAGCGGTGAGTGGGGGTGCCCAGACGGACATCAGAATTGCCTGATTGCCCCCAGGCGAGCTGACTTTGACTCCGCCCTGCCCCCTCCAGTCTCTGTGGTTCCATGCACAAGCCTCACCTACCAGTGTGCAGACCAGAAATGCATCAACAAGGCGAACGCGGAGTGTGACGGTAATCCAGACTGTGAGGACGGCTCGGATGAGGCCAACTGCGGTAAGAGAGACTACGGATCCCAGAATGCATTTCAGACAGCCATAGTGTAGGCCGAGCCCACAAACGGGGCATGTCACAACAGGATCTGAGTCAACCGTGGATTTGAGTCATGCATATAGATAGTGAAAGCTCGTCTCATGTATTTGCACAGATTATCATAAAATGGCTAATTACCTTTGTCTGTATTGCCTCTGGCCCCTCACAAGAAATGGATATACAGTAAGCCCTCGGATATTCGCGAGGTTAGGTTCCAGAACCTGTTACGAATGAGGAGGATTCGCAGATGTTTGGTAGTCACTAAAAATGATATGTGCTTATTTCTATAGTTTAAACCCTAAATATGCTCCCAAAACACTTTAGTTTCATTTAAAAGCTAGCTTAATACATTACCTTTAAAAACCAACCCTTTCAGTGTTTATAGTAGGACACATTTGCTATGTACGTAAACATTAGCACCTTTCAAGAAATGTATAATTTTTGTGTGTTTGAATTTACGTTAACGTGTACTTACTATTACAAAATAGTAAATTAACTATTTTGTAATATTTATGTGACCATTAGCATTCCTGTCACATACTGCCAGGGCACAGACCGGCGAAGCAGGGACAGGACACAAGGAATCGGGGAACACGGGGTTTATTCAAAAGGTGAAGACAAGCAGGACAATGGAACAAGCCGCAAACTCAAAATGACGTTTATGATGGGAAACATACTTAAACACAGACATAAATACACAGGACTAATGACAGCAACTCGAAACAGCGCTGATCACACGGGGATTCCACACGAGGTAGATGAGGGGGCGTGGCACATGGAGGCTCAGGCGAGCAGGTCATGACAGTTCCAGAGGGACTCATCTTGTAAAGGTACAGTACAGTATGTACATAAAAAGGAGCGCAGATGTGCGAAAAAAATCGCAGATGCAAATAAGTTCGGTTCTAGTGAAATTTTTGCAGATCTTTATTCACGAACCGCGAATGCACGAGGGCTGCCTGTATATGTTTTTTTTTTTTTTTTATTTGACTTGTCATTACTTAGTTTTCAGTTTATTTTTTTAGGTAGTATTCATTCGTTTTTAGTTGCTTTTGTATTTGGCTTTCTTCGCTGGCACATGTGCAATTCGCATCCATGGTTGACTCCAGTCTTGTAGTGACATGGCACTTTGTCATGGCGGCACCCGTAGCAGTACCAGGCCCAGGCCCGGCCCACATATCTGCCGCATTCTCTGTTCTCCAGACTGTGGCAGGCAGCTCTTCAGGATGTCCCGCATCGTGGGGGGGCAGAACTCCCTGGAAGGCGAGTGGCCGTGGCAGGTGAGCCTGCACATCAAAAGTATGGGGCACGTGTGCGGCGCGTCGCTGATCAGCGACACGTGGCTGGTCACGGCCGCACACTGCGTTCAGGACCAAGACTCTTTGCGGTAAGTCCCTGGTCCGGCCCGTTTTCAGGGTCGTGGCGTGCTGTGCGGGGAGCCCCCCTTCGCCTAACTGCATGAGTGTCCGTCACACAGGCTTTCTCAGCCGAGTACGTGGGAGGTGTACCTTGGCCTGCATGATCAGAACGCGAAAAACATCGAGAGGGTGGTGAAGAAAAATCTGAAGAACGTCGTCCAGCACCCCAGCTACAACCCCTACACCTATGATTATGACATTGCACTGATGCAGCTGGACAGTCCTGTGACCTTCAGCCAGTACATAATGCCCGTCTGCCTGCCCAGCCCTGCCCATGACTTCCCAGTGGGGAAGTCCGTCTGGATCACCGGCTGGGGCAAAACACAGGAGGACGGTGAGCCTCAGTTGGCCCCTTTGACGTGCATCGACAAGGGATATAAGAGAATCCTTTTTCTGTCTAAAGCAGTGTTTCCCCATTCAGTCCTCAGGGATCCACAGTCAGTCCACGTTTTTGCTCCCGCCCAGACAGTTCACTTTTTTGCTACAGTGTGGATTGTCTGTTCCTCCCCGAGGACTGGATTGAGAAACACTTGTCTAAAGCCCGATAACAGCAGAGTCTGTTGCTCGCCATGACCTGGTGAGACTGGCTCTTTGTAGAACGAGAGGCAAGATCGCTCACATGGGTGGTGGATTTGCAGAAACTGGGCTGGTGTCCTAGCGTTGATGCCCAGGGTCTTGTTGAGATGGTGCTTGTGTGTGTCTGTCCACCCCCCAGGAAGTTTAGCTCAGGTGCTCCAGAAGGCTGAGGTGCGGATTATCAACAGCACTGTGTGCAACCAGCTGATGGGCAACCAGATCACATCGCGCATGCTGTGTGCTGGCGTGCTGTCCGGAGGCGTGGATGCATGTCAGGTAAACTGACACCAGCGTGTCTCCTTTGCTGCGTTGGGTCTGCTTATAATTACCTCACCGCCTCTGTTCCCCCCCCAGGGCGACTCTGGCGGCCCCCTGACCAGCCTGGACATTGGAAGGCGCTACTTCCTGGCAGGAGTGGTGAGCTGGGGAGATGGCTGTGCTCGCAAGAATAGGCCTGGCATCTACACACGGGTCACCCAGTTCCGTGGCTGGATCAAGGAGAAGACTGGGGTGTAGATGACCCGGGCGGGGAGCGGGGCAGAACGTGTGACTCAGCCTGCCGCCATTGTTTAAAGTCTAGATCCAGGCTTAAAGCCTGTGACCTCATAGCAGCTGATGTACAACCGCAGACTCTGACAGCTGATCATCGCAGCCTCTGTCCCCCTGAGGACTTCACCCCAGCCACAAATGGAGAGCAGTTACAGGGCCCCTGACCCCAAAAAGTCCCAAAGGGGAAGCACTGCTTCGAAAAGAGAGAAGGACTGCATTCCTCCCTCCCTCTCTGTCCTCTTCCTGTTTTTAAGGTCCTTTCTTCCTTTTTACAGTTGTACATATTTTTACTGACGTAGCTGCAATGCAGTCTCTTTTTAATGTTCTTTTTAATTTTGTCACATTGTGAAGGCGAGTCTTTTTGCTGGTGAAGGTGATAAGCCATACGTCCTCAGAGTGAAGCTCCCTGCCACTTTACAAGGGACATATATATATTTTTTATTTGGGTTTTCAAAATGTAGTTTCCATATAACAGGTGCCTTACATACCATAAATCTGTTTTGTAAATCTCGGATGATTTTACACTGTTCAAACTGTAACCCCCATCAAAAAATATCACCATTTTCAGAATTCAGTCATACATGTCCTGACTGCATCTGTGTTGTGTATGAATATGGTTTTTTTTCCCACTCCAGTTGTTGTTGTTTGAATATGAAATGTGAATATTTAATACTGTAATAAAACCTCATGCCTCTCTTTATGGCTGTATTTTCAACTGCATTACTTTCGATGAGCCTTAACCCTGCCGAGCCTGATTGTGCCTTTTCTGTATTTTAAATTAATGGCACATTTCAAACGTATCTGATGTGAAAAGGTGCTTTAGGTCTGACTGGTTCATCAAGAAGTCTCAGCTGGAATTTTTAAACGTGGCGTAAAAAAAAAATTGTGTGGCAGTGTGAGCACGGCTGGGAATTAAGCCCGACCACTCACCTGAGGTGAGTAATTTATTCGAAGGGTGAGAACAAATAACAGCACTTGGCTGCTGGCCAGTGAAAAAAGAAAAATGCATGTTACACTAAATTTTGTTTTTGCAGAACTAGCCTGGTTGGTTGGTAGGGCGGAAGCCTTCTGTAGTCACTCCTTCGATCAGGGGTCTCAAACTCCAGTCCTGGAGGGCCGGAGCCCTACACAGTTTTTGGTTCACCTTCATTTAACACACCTGAT
>JAODJU010000036.1:5155680-5168070 GCA_026776725.1 Gnathonemus echidnorhynchus | reverse complement strand
GGGGGGAGGGCGGGAGGGGGCAGAGATGAGGGGGTGCAGCTAGATACCAACAGGGGGCGCTGATATATGGAGTCAGCGCCCAACACTTAGTAAGGCATACAGATGGGCACAAGAAAAACAAAAAAACAGTATCTCTGCACATGAAAAATAGGCTATCAGTACCCTAGACTGAGTGCAGATTAGCCCTCGGGGCACCAAATTACAGCATCTGGTCTTTATGGCTGACAGTGGGGGGGAAAAAAAAAACACTGGGAGAACTAAAAATGGAAAAGCACAATCTCCTCGTCACCAAGACTCCAAGAGTCTCCTGAGGCGGCATACCCTGGCACTCACCTTCTTGGCGTAGTCCGTCATCTTCTTGGAGGAAGAGAAGAACAGGACTCGCGCTGCTTCATTGAACTGGATTTGCTCGTAGGCCTTCTCTATGCAGCCCGCAATCTCATCTCTGCGAAGGTGCAAATGCGGTCACGTCAGAGTGCACTCGCATGCACCGGGATCATGCGGCCCGGCAGAGCCGGAGACTCACCGGATGGTGTCCAGCAGAATGTCGATGAAGAAGGTGTAGCTCTCTGCAGGGATGTTCCCTTTGGCCAGAAACACTTTGTTGTAGCTCCCCTCCATCAAGTACTGAAACACAAATGCAACCTAAATTTCCCCTCTGTACCAGAGCCCTCAGTTTTAATCCAAACAAGGATTATTTCCACCAGTACCACATAATTCCATGCTGCCTTAATTATTCTAAATTTACAGTTGAGGAATAACCCTGTACTGAAACAGGAAAGCCCACCCTTAAACTAGCTATTGCTGTTTTGGTGTAGTTTTACAGAAAGGTATTGTAATCCTATAAAAAATAATAATAAACTTATTGTGTGCCACTGAAAGGCTGAGTTGGCAGGCCCACAGAGCCACAGAGAGGGACACTTGGCAATCAGTTCATGTGGAGAGGTAGTGGGTTCAACTTGTTAATGACGTAGTGAACACAGAAGCTGACATCCAACTGTAATCCCAACCCCCACCAAACGAGGGAGCTGTCCCAGCATTGGTCCAGCAGTCACCTGCTCCAGGGAGACTGGGTGCTTGATGTACACGTTGGTCTGGATGTCTCGGGCACTGAGCCTCTCCAGCTCTGTGTGAAACTCTGACACCCGGTTCTGGGACAGCAGGAAGAGGAGGTTGAGGCCCAAGAGCTGGTGCATGTAGGCCGACTCTGGCAACTCATCTCTGCAAGGGACGAGACAATAATGAAGGGCCAGGACAGGTTTACAGTAATATGGAGGAACAGGATGGGCTCAGAAGCAAGTGGACGGACAGGGCAAGTAGGAGTCAATGGGATGGATGGAATAGGATGGGCTTACTTGTAGTCAAAGTAGTAGCACTTCAGCTGTGCCATGTATCTTTCAAAGGAAGGGATGTCTTTCTTTAGAATGCTCCACAGGGCCCCGATTTCCAACACATCACCTATAAGACACATTCAGACATGCCCCTCAATCACCCTATAAAATTGATGTCAGGCAGGCAAAGCGCCGGCTTTATCAACACCCGAGTATACCCCGACGGCAGGCGACTCACGGGCCAGGATGAGCTGCTGCTTCGTTAATTTGCTCCCCGAAGTTGGCAAAAAGTTCAGCTCCAACAAAGAAATCTAGGCAGAAGAATTACAGGCGAAAGACCGGCTTTTTCTTAATACCACTTCATCCCGTTCATCACCAACACTACAACATTAGGACTGACACACAAATGCACGATCGATTAACATTATTATGTATGGCTGATGCTATAAACACAGGCTACAGAACAACACGTCTAAAATATCCAAAATTTGGACTTTCCTGGCAATGGACTCGTGAAATGCTTAAATCATGATAAAAACATGTGGACACCCACCACATTTATCTGACATTTTAATATTTAAATGTCAAAATCATGAACGGACTGAGCGCTATTATAGCCAGATATCGCTTCGGCTAACATTAGCCTCCTAGCAAGCCAACCTCCAAAATCGGCCGTTTAGCGAACGCTACTCTACCCTTCTCAGTCGGCGAAGAAAACAATATGCACCACGCTACCTTGAGCTTGCTTAGAATGTCGCCGCATTTGTTCAGATTGGGGTTTTTCTTGTTCCACTCAGCCTTAAGCGTCTCATACAGCCCCACCGTTTCTCTCAGCGCGGCAGCCATGGTGATTCTGCAAAATACGCGACACCGGCAGGCTGGTTAACGGCACGCCGCTTTACGGCACGTCGGCAGCGTCACATCGCTTGTCGCCAAGACGACATGTACGCTTCTGCCTGAAGCGTTTTCGTCCATTTCGTCGTTTGTTTAACTCACTACAATTTTACGATGTTTGTCACAATGCTTAGCCCTTAACTTTAAACACGCCACTTTACGACCACTCGGCTGGCATTATTTATAGATTAAATATAGTTTAATTACAGTCAGAAAGCAAAAGTGAATTGATTACATATATGACAAGTGGTGAGACGAAGGAGACATGAAGCAACAGCTTGATAATTTTAGAAAAATGGGAACAAATTAAATGTTGTTAAAAACTACCATCAGCACCAGTAACGACCCTTTATGAGTTCAGTATGGCCATAAGCAAAAATAACGGATAATAGGGTAATAACGGGCGCACAGTCTCTGTAATGACGCCATTCCCCAAGTGCGGCAATGCGCCATAAGAGGGCGCTCCGGCATCTTGGGAGGCTGATGACATCAGGGGACACCCAGGTGTTCCCTGCGGGGGGACGGAGGGCTGGTCCAGCGCGCACAGCGCTTTTTAAGCGCCTATATATATGTCATAAGCATTTTTCTTTATTTCCCTACAGTTTTTCTTTGGAAAGCATTTGTCAAGCAAGACTTTTAGCCAAAGCGTTTAGTTTACATTCCAGGGATTATTGTCATCGTTTCAGGTCTAGACAATCAACGAAAAAGTACAGCATTAGATCACTGAACATGTACTTCAAATATAATTAAAATGTGTCTTCGTTCTAAAAGCAGAAAGCAGCTTCTGGGGGAATCAGTCCAATTTCCAACATTGAGAAATTCTTTGCAATGCAGTGTTTCTTAACGACTGGGCATATGTAGCCTTTGGCACATAAAATCAGACTAAACGTCTGATAAGTCTGAAAAAGCGAGTGCAGAGGGTGCGAGAGGGTCCAGATCCGCAGACCGCCGCCCGACGCTCCTCAGAACACAGCGCCTGCGCAGAAATTCGCACGCAGACATGAAATGATCGGATTGAAAACTCCTAATAGGGGCATGTTGTAAAGATTCAGAAAAGATATAGCTAACAAGTCCCCCCGACCGTGCTGAAGGAAATTTCGCGGACTCTGGAAAAGAAGATATTAATAACTCCTGCCCAGCCCTCCGCATTCCTGCTGCGTGAGTCACAGCGGACAGGAGAGTGCGACGCTTTGACTCTGTACTTGCGTTTCTTTTCAAGGAGTGCATGGGGGAAGCTAGCAAACCATCACGCCCATCCCAGCTCGCCACACCCCCCCTCCCAAACACACACACATGCAGGCAAATAATTTTGAATGGTTAAAAAAACACTTCAAGTCTATATGCAAGTATAATGACATTATGATCTGCAGTGTTTTCATATTTCTTAGTCTCTGTGCAGGGAGGAAAGACTAGAGAGAGAGAGAGAGAGTCTGTATGCGCTTGTGTCTCTTCAAGCCAAGGAAGATGGAAAATGGTGGTGTGGGATTTGGCAGGGAGAAGAGTGAGTCATTGTTTCTGTGGCCAGTCACGGAGACACCAACTGTATAGCATATGTGGGGATAGGATGGCGTAGTTTTTGGAAATGTGGCTGTGTTTTTATGTTTGAGGATACACTGGCAGCAATCATATTTTCCAGGGAAGTTGGCACAAAAGTCAAAAGATAGTAGGCCCTTTATTTGTTTTGCTCTTTTGTATGTGATAGAGAATTCCTGCCTTTAAGGTATCGCTGTATGTGCTTTCTTGTCTGAAAGCCACAGCTTGTGACGCTACACTCCCCCCCTAAAGTGTGTTAGCACTGGGTGCTCTGGTGCCCTAGGCAAGGTTCTGCTGAGCACCCCAGCAGAAAAAAAAATTGTCAGTTCATTCATATTAAGAACACTTCAGTAGCAGGGGGTATCCGGCTGCTAACTAGCCAGATGCCATCTGTTTCAAGTCGTGAAATATTAAAAGTAGCGCAAGTCAGGAGAGCCAGTAGAGATTTATGAAAGGGGGGGGGCTAAGCCATTATACGGGGGGGGGGGTCTGATAGAAATGGCCCACATTATTTAAACTAATTACTGTACATTTAGACCTAACAACTGGTGTAAATAACTGTAATGTCACAGAATGTAACCAGGGGTGATACTTTGAATTTTTTTCACTCGTTCTTTTGCACCCCCTAGTCAAATGATTGATGCCGTAGCCTATACCACCTGTAGGGTGGGCTTTTACCCCCCCCCCCCATCACAGGGCACAGGCACTACCAAACAGTCCTGAAGGAATAACATAACGACAGATAATATAAAGTATGTTTGTTTTATCTGAATTACATTATTATTATTACTATCTATATAATTCTTAATTATTTGTTATCAGTTTTGTATGCGCCACTATATTGTTAAAAAGACAACATTGTCTGTTATCCATTCATCAATCCATCCATCAGCCTTCCATACCCGCTTGTCCAATTAAGGGTCATGGGGAGGCCAGATGGTCAGTAACTCAATGTGAAACTAAAAAAACACTAAAAGTTTAGTGTTTCAAAAGTAAATTTATTGAGTATTAATGATACATAGCAGAGTGACGTACGGGCTCCATACAGTCATTTCAGGCAGTTTGATTTCCGATAAAAATGTTCTTACTGAAGCAGGTCTAGGCACAAAAGTTAGTATAAAATAAATGTGATATACAGCAGGTAGCTCTAAATTCATATAAAAAATTAATGTAAAAAGAGACGTCACAATAATAATGTTTTTGATTTTAGATGCAGTGTAAAGGGAGAGAGGGGCAGGGAGCCACTTCAGCTGAGACCCAGTAAGACCCAGCAGGCTGAGGGCCACACTGGTGGCTCAGTGCCCTGGAAAGGCAGGGCGCACTGTGGAGCATTATTTCACTCGTGTAGAAGGCGCCCTCTTCTGGGAGGCCTGCACACTTCACATCATTTGTGCACCCACGCCGTTTACCCCAGTGAGGTGTTGCCAGCAGGTCCCGTCAGCTACCATAATGCATGGAAGCAGCGCTTGTTGCTGCAGCTGCCCTGAATTCTCCCTAAAATGGGATGCTGGGTAGGAGTGGAGTGTGGCGGGTAATTATCATGTGTGAAGATTAAATTTGGTGCTCAATTTCATATGTCACTACAAAGTCATGTGAATATTAGTCAAGTCAGAGGCAAACCAGAACCTTGAGTATGAAAAGCACCTGTAGGGGGCAGAACGCCACCTAGTGGTGCATTAGCTTTACTCCAGGGGAAGTGTAGAGATGTGAGTAATGGCAAGCTGATGGATGGACGCAGACTGAATGAGGCATAGACAGTAATGTCGGGCAGCTGGTGGGCCTTCTAAGCATCGGAGCCTTTGTGGCGGCGTTTGGAGGGTGGCACCAGGCGTGCGGGCAGCTCTGGGGGCAAGCCGTGCCCCTCCAACTTCGCCTCAATCAGGTGACTGGCCAGGGCAAACTCCTCGTCATCCAGCATGCCGTCACGGTCCACATCTGACAGCTTCCAGATGCGGCCCAGGACGGAGTTGGGCAGACGCGTGGTTACCATCCAGTCCTTGGCTTTGGTGCCACTCAGCTTTCCCTCATTGGGCGAGAGGTTGTAGAAGATCTCGTCGTACTTGGGTTTGTCCTTTGTCACCACCCAGTCCTCCTCCTCCTCACTTCCCTCCCCATTCTCAGCAAAGGGGTCCCCCTCCATGAAGGGCCCGGCGCGGGTCCCGAGGAAGGCCCCGCCCTGAACACCAGGCTGGACGCCTGCCTCCAACTCCTCCTGGCGTAACAAGGGCATCAGCTTGGCAATGTCGCTAGTCAACAGCTCATCCAGGACGGCCATCAGGCCAGGCTTAATGGGCTTGAACTTTGTGAAGTCTTGGACCAAGAGTTGGTCCTGAACAGAAAAAAAAATCATGTAAGGAATGTTTGAGGGATGAGGCTGTAACATCATCTCTGAGGGAAACATTACATCACTGAGGGAAACATTACATCGTTTTACCAACAGAGAGATAAGTACCTGCATCTTGGTGCAATCTGGAAAATCCCCAGGGGAGATGTTGTGCTGCAGCTGGATCTTGGAGAAGATGACAGGCAGCTGGTTGATCAGATGCTTCTTCTTGTTGTCCTTCCTAAAGACGGAGGGCATTTCTTGCTTCAGGTAGCTAATGATGTGAGCATGAACCTGGAGGGGAAGACATGGCGCACGTCTAACATACTGCACGTTCTTTCTTACGAAGTCTAGATTCGCTTTTTGCACCCTGCCACGCTCCATGTTGACCTCCACACCTAGAAGTAAGTTTCCGCATTTTGAAGGAGTGATTTAATTTTCTGATTCTTAGGTATCAGTTTAATCTCTGGAAAACCTGTAGGGTACTGTCGCCTCTACAGCCTCTGTTCTAATCCCTCAATGTGGTAAGATTTATATATATTTTTTTACTGTTTGACCACTGGGTGGATATGATTTGTTCATTGTGACCTGCAGTAACATTACTGAATCTCTCCCAGTCTTCCAGTTAATGGTACTTTGAGGGGCAATGGTGTGAGGAGCCCACAGGACTCTTTGGCACTGTGTTTTTTAATGGTGAAAAAGACCAAACGGCTGATGGGATGGTGCCTTCGGGCCGAAACCACTCACCCTGACGAGCCGGGCCCGCTTCACTAGGTCATTCAGCTTCCGTAGGGCAGCATTGCGGGGAAGGTTCTGGATGTCTGCAAACAGGTCCTCCTCCTCCAGTTCAAACAGCCGCCGATTGTCGGGCACCATGAGCGGCTCGGACCAGAAAGAGCCGATGTATACGCGCAGCACCTCGGGCGTGCCGAACACCTTCCCCAGTGACCACATGAGGGCGCCGTAGACACGCATCAGCTGCTGGGTGCTGACCATGTCGGCCTTGTTCAGCACCACACGCAGTTTGTCCTCATTGCCCCGCAGAGCCCCGATGGCCTCGGAGAACTCATCGGAAATCTCCAGCTTGTGGGCATCAAACAGCAGGATGATGCGGTCCACGCGCTCGGCGAACCAGCGCAGCACGGCGGGAAAGTCGTAGCCTGTGGTGGAGGGTGAACCTGGTCATGCCGTGCCTGACTACACCGGCATCCCAACATCTGCACGTGATGAGACCTACAGCCTGGTCAGGCACTGATACCCCGAATGGGCAAATCCGGCTTTGGAGCCCACGTTTGGCAGGATTTTCGCTTAATCTGACAGCCCACCGCTTAAGTTACTGGTTCCCATTTGATTAAACCCAAAGAAATGTGTGGTAACCCTCCCATCATAGCGTCTAAATGCTCATTCCTCCCATTGCTGATGTAAAACAGGACTTCTGGTTCGTCACAAGAAAAATGATTCACACAAAATAAACTACTCCCACAGAACACCTACTTAGAGTCTATGTCAGGCATCTTAATAAAACAGATTTCTGTTCAGTACTAAAAGCTACATAAGGACTTAGCGAATATAGAGGAGGATTATGTTGTCTTTGTCCAAAGTTCTCTCATTTTGCTGTCTGCCTGGTTTCCTTCTGTCCAGCATTTGTTTCAGTGGCTTAAGGTCAAAAAGATTGGGGACTAAACTGACCTCTAGAGGCTGGTTCTGTTTCTGACAGGTCAGAATTTGTTTGCATTCCTCTTTGCTTGAGTGAACCTTATACAGCTGGATCATGCAGAATTTTCCAGAACATCTTTCTCTGCCTTTAATTGCTTTCAGAGAGTGTGTGTATTGCTGGAGCGTCAGTGTGCCACAATCTGGCTCATCCGACGTCGTTTTTCACATGCGTCTCCAGATGTGCTCCCTACATTCTCGGAGGCTGGACTGTTTCGCCTCACTGCTGGAGTGTTTGTGACTGTTCTCTCATGTCTGAGTTATGTGCCAGGCGGCGTTCATGGGGCCAGAAAGGCGGGGCATGCTGTGCCAATGGGGAATGCGTCCTTTGTCCCGTCGCCTCTCTCACTCTTGCTCTCTTGCTCTCTCCACACCGAGCTCCTACAGATCTCACCTCGGCTCACCCTTTGCTTGGCCCCGCACAGGATCCCGGGCGTATCTATGATGCTGATGCTCTCCAGGACCTGGTTGGGCAACTGTGCGCATTGGAACCTAGAGGGAGGAGAGCAGAGACCCGGCACTGCCTCAGCGCTCAGACAGCCGACATGCGACAAATACCCAGCTCCTTCACATGGCGCTGTCACTCATGGTAGATGAACAGAAAGCCTGCTTTTAAAGCATTTCTTGAATTAGCTTCTGAATCTCTGCGTGGCCCATGTGGGTAAAGAAAGAACATAATTGAAAGACCAAACTGTGACCTCAACTCCTCCCATCCAGGGCCATTGTGTTGGAACGATCCTGTCAATGCTTGCAGCTTCCTGAAGGAAAATGGCCACCTCTGCCAGGACTAAACAATGAGCCCCACTAATGGTCTGCTGCCTAAATCAACAGAGTCACATCCTGTCACAAACAATTTTAATGAGCAGCAAGTTTCCCCCAGACAGGACATATCAAAAGCAAAATCAGAGGTGCCAAGACATTGAGAACTCTAGAACAATGGTGTAATCTGCTCTACAGCTCCCCCCGCAGGGTATATATTGGTACTGCACTGAGTTTACTCTGGACACCGGCCTGTACACGCCCCCAGTTGAGAAAAACAGATACGACTTCCTTATCTGATATAAGGGAGGAACTGTTTTTTATAGTGAGATTGCAAGTCTGTGAAGATACAGTTGGTAGCAATGATGGTAATGATTATGGACATAAACTGCCTTTAAGACCAGCTGCCCTGAAATGGACAATATTTCTTAGTGTTTAGTCATTTGGTATCGATGACCCGCAGCTGTCACTACTCACTGCTCAGCAATGATCTCGGATGTGTCCCAACTGCACATTCTTAAGACCAAACTTAAACCATCCTGCGCACTACACTTTCCCTCTTCAAATACTCTGTAATGTATTTTATTTCATTCTATGCAGTGTATTAGGTAACGCTTTACATTAACTGCATCTTCATAATGCCTTTATAATGCATTCGTAGAACTTTCGGTAATTCATAAAGTATTCATAGAACATGCAGAAGCAGCTTTAATATACATTATTAGCAAACATCATCGTTATAGTCTGTTGTTTGCATTGATTTTAAGCTGGCCTGTATTTAATGATGTTCCTGTAAAGCACTCAGACTTACCTCCATGTGTGAAATATGCTACACAAATAAACTGCTCTCCAGTGTGCACCCCTTCCTGACCTCACATACCTGCATTGTTATGGTTGAATCTAGTGACTTAAAGCACTGTAACGACACACAAAGGAAACCAATTGTCGTCACTCAGGAAATTTCAGAGATGATTTGTCCACAGACATGATGTTTTTCCAACACCCCGTCTTAATGCTTTCTTTGTTTTTTTCCTATAAATACATTACACTCCCCCACCCCCACCCCACAAATTCTAGCACATGGACTTAACATTCCATACGGCAGGAGTGACGTGTCTCTTCCTCACTCCCTCTCCTGTTCCCCTGTTTCCTTGCTGGCTTCTTCATGCCCGAGTTTGAGTGCGGAACGCGGACCTCTCTCACCAGTCTTCCTCGCTCCCTCTCTCCGTCTCTTCCTCCTCACCTATTCAGAAAGGTGTTCCCGAAGGGGTTGAGCTTGCGGAAGGGCTTGTTGGGATCCACGATGAGTGCGTTCCCCGGGATGATCCCCTCCACCTCCCCATGCATGATGGCAGTGAAGCAGTCGGTGGTGGGCTCAGGTCCTACCCGGCTCCCAGGAATGTCTTGCTCCAGGAGGTACCTGACGGGCAGAGGCAAGCGGTATGGGAAGGCCCCTCCTCGCAGAAGAGAGATCAGGAGGACTAGCTGGCTTGGATGTCAGTTCTGTGATAGTCAGAACATGACATACCTCTGGGCTGTTTCACATTATGCTCCCACCATGTTCTGAATATACTGTATATCCTCCTGAGGGCTGTCGTCAAGCATAAGGACACAAACAGAGAGTGTGGAGCCCTACCTGATGAAGGTGGTCTTTCCTGTAGAGTACTGGCCCACCACCAGCACCATGGGTTTGTTGTCGAAATCGGCGTCCTCCAGGCTCGCTGAGTGGAAGCTGTGGAAGTCATAGTACTTCTCCAGGGGCAGCAGCTTCTTACGATACAGCGACTTGAGGCCCTCCGTCACCGTCCGGATCACCTCCGGCGTCTTCCGGTTCTTGTCGTCTCTTCGACCCCAGCGAGACATGGCGATCGGGTTACAGCACCACAGACCGCCTGACCTTTTCCCAAACTCTTGCCACTTGTCCCTTCACTTTTTTTTTCCCCTCGACCCTCTGTTACTTCCTGTTTGGTCTCTCGGCGCTTCTCTCGTACGAGCACTGGATGTGGAACTTGTGTGGATGGGTGGCGCTCTTCTGCGTAGATGTCACCGGGCCTGAAAGAAACATGTAGACCATGTAGATATCGTGGCCGTTCTTCAGTGCTGAAGTGACAATCCCCTGGCAGTCGAAGACCACCCTTCCGGCCCCTGTGGAATGTGCTCAGCCCCCCTTCAGAAAGTGTCAGATGCGGGCCCTGCACTTCTAACGGCCACCATGTGACACCCGCCCACTTTTCCACACATTATGTACAGTCTGTGATCTGACCCCCCCACCCCAAGCAACACCTTTATGCAAAATATTCAGCAATACGACAAAGACGCAGCAGAGAGAATCTGGCTGCTGAGAGCCTCTGGGGGGTCCAGGACGCCATATCTGTCCTCGTTTAAACACGGAGGCAAAGAGTAAACAAATACACTGAAAAAGAGCAATTCAGCTCAAAATAGTGCTTCTTACGAAGGCCCTGGGGAAGAGTCAGGAGATCGAAGAAGGTGGAGTGGAAAGAAATCACGGAAAATGCTATGTTAGCTCAGATATGGACGTGTAGGGGTACAGCAGCCAGGGCGTTCATCATATACTCCATAATCCCTACTGCCTTATAAAGACAGGTAGCATAGTGCTTAAGGCAGTGTTTGCCAGTCCAGTTCTCGGGGACCCCCAGGCAGTCTATGTTTTTTGCTCCCTGTCTGGCAGGGAGCTGGCAGGGAGCAAAAATTTGGACCATCTGTGGATCCCCAAGGATCGGGTTGGGAAACACTGACTGAAGGACATGGGCTTGTCACCGTGAAGGTAGCTTGCTTTATGTTACCTGAAATCCTCCTGCTCGATAAATGCATAAAGCCATTTTGGGTGGAATCATTACCTAAACGAGTGTGTAACTTCAGTGGTCAGGTCCTTCACAGGCCAGACTGCGTGGCTGGCAGCTCAGCACTCGAGCAAAGGAGTACCAGGCACAGTGACGCAACCAGGCGTCGGACACGCTTCAAAATACCACAGAGGTTTTCCCTGTTCAACACACGGGGGAGTGTGGCGAGGTCGGAAACTCCTCGCCAATCCGTGAGCAGAGCTGCCTCGTGCTGTATTTAAGAACACATTGATAATGTTCTACATTTTACCAGCCACATATACATGCATACTATGGAAAAGGGACCCCCAGCAGAGAGAGCTGGTCGGGGTTAATCAGAGCACTTATCCACAGGCATTTTTCAGTGGGATTTACAGTACACATCTCAATACAGTACACATCTCAATTCAGCTTCTGCAGATCATCTTTTCACTTGGAATCACATGCAAGGTACAGCACTTTCAGCAGATGGCCCTGAGGTGGCCTGGGGGACAGTTATACCCTCTAAATACTGACAGAAACAGATTTCCTACCTGTGGATGAAGATTCAAAGGATTCCCAAGAACACTGTATAAAAACGGAGTTAAATAAGAGGCTTGCTTGGACGGTTCTCCTGTTGATCTGTGGGAATGCTGAGGAGCTGCAGGTACTTGTCCGGATTTACACCTTAGAAGGTGTCGTGCAGATGAACCTTTATGTTGGAGGGATTTCTTTTCCTACAGGGAGTAATCAGTTTCAGCTGATGCCCTTGCCTTGTGCTGCTCCTCTTCTGGCTGGAAGACCAACGTAAACACAGACCGCAGAACTGCACTCGCTCCGGCTGGATCTCTCTCGCTCTCTCTCTCTCTCTATTTCGCACTCACTCTCGCTGTTCCCTGATGAATTCTTTTGGGCAAGCCCTGGAAAATCTGTAGCATAGGTTTAAAGTTTGAACAAAGTGGGGAGGGGAAGTGGTTGTGCTTTTTTTTTGGGGTGGCGGGGGGGGGGGGGGGGGGGA
>JAODJU010000036.1:5116588-5136269 GCA_026776725.1 Gnathonemus echidnorhynchus | reverse complement strand
GGTTCATTCCATGTTTTATAGGCAACCTCAATCCAGCTAATCCTGATTTGCACAGGTGGTATTAAATTAATCGAGTGTATTTTAGTTGAGGACTCCATAGTCCAGGTGTTAGTAATCTGTACTTAATCTGTGTTTCAGAAAGCCATTTTTTAAAACATGATTAACTATTCTAGATTAAGGCCTACTCCTGTCTTAATTTAATCTTGGTCCGGGAAACCACCCCTTAGTGTTTAACTAAAAGCTCAAACATTTTCAGGTGGTGTGATTCGCTGTTCAGTTCCTATATCAGAACACTTTTAAACCTCAGTGTGTCTAAGGACGTTTAATAATGAGTCTGCATGCTTTTTTCAAAACAATCTATGAAGGAGCTGTTTGGATGAACAGAAACCAAAGTGGAGCTCATCAAAGTACAAGTCATATGCTGTTGTGACATCGAGTCAAAGCTATGCTCCCACTCTTTCCCTTATCTTAATTGTGTTCATGAACTTCTCATTAAGTGAAGTAAAATTAATGGCTGAGTTCAAAATAAAGCTGACAAAATGTGTGAAACACTTATAGGAAGTGTTCAAATGTGTTACCAAAATATGCCACAGTCCCATTTGCATACGGCACAAACCAGTTCTGCAGGAGAGTTTAACAGTACAATCTGGAACCAGACGGACTGCATATTTAACATTGGTGGACAGTCTGCTCCCTTAGGGGCGGATGCTTGAACCGGGGTGGGGGGGTGATAGGCATGGCTGATTTATACTTTTGCATAGAATCTACACTATCGTCATGGCATAGATATAGGGTAGTCGCGTATGCTATGATGTAGCCTGATGCACATCTCCCCAGTCCATGCTGAGGCTAATTGGAGTTACCTAATTTTCTGTAGGTGTGCACGTGTGTGAGAATGGTGTGTGAGTGACTGGTGTGTGACTGTGCCCTGTGATGGGCTGGTGCCCCATCCTGGGTTGTTCCCTGCCTTATGCCCATAGCCTCCAGGACCAGATCCGGACCCCCACGACCCTGAATAGGACGGGGGGTATAAAAAATTGGATGGATTTTTGTTGTGTATTTAACTGTAAAAGTACAAATAATAGATTTTCAACTAGAGTTTCACTAACTAGCTTTTGTATTTTTGTAAAAGTATGCAAAGTTAGAATTTGATGGCTACAACACACTCAACAAAAATTGGGACATATTTACCATTGTGTCACATCACCTTTCCATCTATTAAGGCTTTTTAATCATTTTGGAATTGAGGATACTAATTGTAGTAATTTTGAAATTGGAAATGTTGTCCATTCTTGCATGATGTAAGACTTCATGTCTGAACATGTGTCTCTCTAAAATCCTAATATACCTCTCGGAGTTAATGGTACCGTCACATATATGCAAGTCACCCATGCTGTGAGCACTGAGGCACCCCCATACCATCACAGATGCTGGCTTTTGCACCTTACGCTGATCTGGTTGGTCGGTTTCATCTGTGACTCAACCCCCCCTTTTTTTTTTTCAAAAAACAAGCTGAAATGTGGACTCATCTGACCACAGCACATGGTTCCACAGTCTTTCGATCCATCTGAGATGAGCTTAGGCAGCGAGAACTCGTTGGCATTCCTGCATAAAGTCGATGTATAGCTTCCTCCTTGCACAATACAGTTTCAAGTTGCATTTCTAGATGCAGCGACATACTGTGACAATGTTTTTCCAACATTCAAAAACAATGGTTTTCCAACTCCTGAGCCCATTTATCTATTGTTGTCACAGTAGCATGATGGTTTCTTAGGGCTCAAAAGATCACAGACATTTAGCAGTGGTTTCCAACCTTGCCCTTTACGCTCTGAAATGTCTCTGCATTCTCTGAACCTTTATACAATAATATACACTGTAGATTTTGCGACACCTAAATTCTTTGCAATCAGGCTATAGGAACATTAATTTTGAACTGACTAACAATTCCCTTAAGAATTCTGACTGTGACTTTGATGGATGCTGCTTTTACCTCAATCCTGATACCTCACCTGCTGACGATTAACCTGCTGATTAACCTAATGTTACCAGAATATTCTGTGCACTTTTCAGTCTTATTTTAACTATGTCCCAACTTTTGTTGAGTGTGTTGCAGTCATCAAATTCTAACTTTGTGTATATTTACAAAATATGTGAATTAACAAATGTGAATACAAAATCATGTAAATTAACATATCACAGATTTTTGTTTTTATTGCATTTTAGAAAATATCCCAACTTTTCTGGAAATGGGGTTTGTATATATTATTGGTTTAATTTAGTGGTATACCTCTAGGGGCCCAAAGCTGCTTTTGACACAGACTCCCAAACAGGAATATTATTTATGCTAAAAGTATTAAAGGTTAAAATGTCATTCTGCGTTGTTACTTGTTCACTTTTGCTTATATTTGGGTGTTTAGCTTTGAACAAAAACACAATGATCTGCCGGTCACTCAGTGTTTGATAGATGTACACATTTTCCAGATGGTTATTTTCAAGGTAAGAGTGAAATGCAGGGAACAGGTTTGTTCTTGTCAAGGCACGATATTATCAACAGCTGCTCTTTCCAGCTTTCACGTGCCTAAGATGGCTTGCATTCCTAGATTTGACTCCCAGTCTTTGACACAATCATTAATTAGTTTTTCTCAATAAGTATTTGCCAGTCAGCAAATTTTGTCTTTGTGAATCAGTATGTTATGTTAGCATCGAGAAGGAGTGCCATTATCTTGAGAAAATTTGCATTACGAATCCTTTCTGTAGAATTTTTTAAAGTAGAAGGTTAGAAATTCACAAGTTCTGAGTTATCGTGAATGCATAATCCGTGCATATTGATAGAGATCACTGGTTCTTTCTTGTCCCTGTAGCCAAAAAGTACAACAACGAATAGAATGGGACAAGACAGGGGCACTTCAGACCCCCCTCCTCCTTTGGTATCTGCCTGATAAGTATGGTGAAAATTATATACCCCCCATTTCCAGAAAACCACAACCAACTCGGATTAGGTGTGCCTTTGGCCCTGCCAGTCAGCACGGGTATAGGTCTGGTTCAGCTAGCATACTTTACAATGGAAAACCATCGGTTTGCAGTACGGCTCAGGTAAGGCTCGGTTCCTGGTGGCAGTGGAAAAGCTCCACTTGAGTACCTTACACATATATGGCATTCTGAGTTGTTTTCGGTGTTATAGCACCAGCAGCAAAAAATGTTTTTCTTTTACACTTATCCAAAGGAACTTTCTGTAGAGGAAAGCGTTTAGGTATGTATGATCCCTGTGATTTTAATCCACAGCCTAGGCATTGTTAGTATTTCTTGTTCTACTTGTTGAGCTACTGGAGCTTCTAAGAAGGAATGCACTTTACGCCCAGTTGGAAGACCTTCAACTGTGCTGTGAGAAGTGTGAGTCACCCTTATATTATTAATACTGCGCAGTTCTACACCTTAAATTGTAGCTCTGGAGAAAGGAATGATATTGTGACAATGTAAGCCTTCATTTTTGCCATGAGGGCATGTTGGTCTGATAAAACTGTAATACAGCTGTAATATAACCAGCTTTGCCAAGCCTGTTTTCCTTAATGCTGATTCTATATATCTGGCACTGGTCGACTCAGTGTTTACTCAGCATTACTGTTCGAGCAATACTATAATAATGATTTTACACAGGATTTTACATCTTTATTACATTTGATACGTTTGTTCAGAGAATTTTCACAACGTGTAACAAAATATCTGTCTTCAAGGCGTTTAGTATTTTAATTATTGCTGCAGGAAGTTCGGTCAGTTTTGTGTCACCTTCTCATCATCTGTTTATTCTCCTTTTGATAATTAATTGCACGGAGTTGCCGTAGATTGAAAGGCTGGTGCGAACCGACTGGCAGCGCCGTGGGTGGGACGACGTGCCGCGCATCAACTGTGGTCTGACACCCAGCCCCACACGGAAGTACCCACGCTGTCTGGCTCTTATCGCTTATTTCCGCCCGCCTGTTCTATCACAAGAACAGGGACAATACTACGTGCCCTGACCGCATATGATCGCACGTTTCTTCCCTGGAATTCTGCGATATATCCGTTACCGAGAAGCGAGTTTGATCTTTTCCACCGGCGCTCCGAAGCACCGTATTTAACGTGTTAGGCTACTGCGGGCTGGCCACTTTTCCGAAAATCATGAGCCACCGGTTCTCACTTCCTCCTTGTGGATTACGATATTTGTAGGCTTTAGACAGAGACGATTGACTGGAAAGATGGAATGCTGCCTCAATCTAAAGTATCCCAACCGGATCGGCGGGTTCATTACGCCACGCTAGAGTCTGGCTATATAAAGTCGCACGCATGTCGCGATCCTGCCGTTTCATTTCGGACAGAAGAAAACGACGACAACAGGTAACGAGTGCATCCAAATGGTGATATTTAGGGTTAACTATATTGATTAGGAACTTTAGAAGTAAGAAAATATATTGCGGACTATTACAGTTAACTGAAAGCTAAAGTCATATTTCATTAAATGGGTGTGCGACTGAACGGGGGGCTTTATTGACGATCGGTGTCATTTCAGACGGTCCTCCGGTTAAACAGGAGGTTATACATAGGGATCGCTTAATTTTTTGTGCATAGCTGACGGGAGACACATTTTAAACTTTAGAAAGGCGCCGGGAATGAATCCCCTGGCTCCGGCAGTGACACTTCCCGCTCCCGCTGCTCTCTTGGAGCCCAAGACTGATTGTCCCCCCCAGGAGTCAGATGCGCTGTTTTCCCTGCGTGCGGCTCGTTTTTGAGCCTCTAATTGGCCTCCCAGGACATGGCAAATCCATTGCTGCCGCGGGATGCTTCTTGCCAAGTCATGTATTAATCCTGCAGTTGGCCTTTATTTTTCGTTCATCGTACATGTTTGTCCTCCTGCGTGTTTTGCCGCACACGCACACACTTTGCTGATATTTCTCTCGTCATATAACTTGTTCTGTGTGTTGTTCTTCCAGTCCATAAAGGAAATTGTTGATGTGACCGCGTGGCAGCTAAGTTTGTGCACTTTTTATACCGCAAACGTTTTCGTTGAAAACCAAACTGAAACTAAATTAAAACGTATTTTTCCCCCACATTACTATTTCAGGTCTCTGTGGAATGAATACTGCAAGAAGGATATAGCTCAGAGCGTGAAGTACTTTGTGTGTGTGTGTGGAGGGGGGGCGTTAGCTTATTAGCATGATTCTCCAGTTCCTCATGCTCTTTTTTTTTTTAGTACAACCCAGACTCCAGTCAGATCACCTGCGAAACGTACCTGAGCGCAAAAACAAACGCAGCTGGGCACTTTTCTATGAACATGGAGCAGATATTGCAGGCTAACTAATGTGTTTTTTTTTTCTTGTTGCCAGGTGAAGCTGCAGGTGAATGCATGTGGATCTGAGTGGCACCTGGGCTGTCCGTGACCTGCCGTCACCCTAGACTGCAAGCGACGAGTGGCCCTCACGGAATGCCCACATGCATTAGTTTCTCCCGAAATAAAGATGAAGCACGCCAAGGTCTTTGTTGCTATTGCCCTGAGCAGCAGCGCTTTTCTTGTGGTACTCTATTCTTCTCTGAGGTCGGATGCGAACCACACCCGAAAGCTCTTCATGCAGGAAGTCAATCCTGCTCCGGCACTTCAGGAAGTCATCGTCAGCATGTTACCCCCCATCCTGGAAAATTCAGATCCCTTGCCGCTCATGACCGTAGGCCCTCCAGTCGAAATTTCCGAAGACTACCGGAAGGCCATTAAGCAGAGCACTGCGTTCTGGAACAGGATGCAACATTCTCTCTTCCGGAAGCTGGACTCAAAGGACAACGTCACCAAGGCCGACATTGAGGGCTGGTCCAAATGCTCGGCCATCAGCTTGGAGTCACTGAGCACCAACATCCAGGATTTCAAGTCCTATCCACAAGACTACCAAGAGTTCTTGAGTGGTATGGAGTGCCGTGACCCCCCAATTCTAATCGACCAGCCCCAGAAGTGCCAGTCAGATGAGGATGATGGGGCGGTCTATCTCCTCTTTGCCATCAAATCTGTCCCCAGTAGCTTTGAGCGACGGCAGACCGTGCGTCAGACGTGGGGGCAGGAGAAGGTGTATGAGGGGGGGCTCCGAGTGCGTACTGTCTTCCTCCTGGGCATGTGGTCTGTGGACGACCCTGACTTGAATCAGCTGGTGTCGTTTGAGGCGCGGCATTTTGGAGATGTACTGCAATGGGACTTTAAGGATACCTTCTACAACCTGACGCTGAAGGAGAACGCCTTCTTCCGGTGGTCTCTAACGCGTTGTTCACATGCCACTTTCATTTTCAAAGGGGATGATGATGTTTTCGTCAACACCCAAACCATGCTTGACTACCTCCGTACCCTGGATCCGAACAAAGCCTCCAAGCTTTACATGGGTCACATAATCTCGAACAGTGACCCCGTCCGTGATCCTCAAAGCAAATACTATGTCCCCAATACCTTCTTTGAAGGCGGATACTACCCGTACGCTGGTGGGGGTGGCTTTTTGTTTTCTGGGAGCCTGTTGACAGAGCTCTACTGGGTTTCCAAGTACATCCCCTTTTTCACCATCGATGACGTGTACACTGGGATGTGCTTCCAGGCACTGGGGATTAAACCCGAAGCCCATGATGGCTTCCAAACATTTGATGTACGCCAGGAAGACAGAGAGAACGCTTGCGTGCACAAGAATCTAATCCTGGTACACCGACGCAGCCCACAGCAGACCCTACGACTATGGAGATACGTGCACAGCCCCCTGCTCACCTGCTGATGTGCCCCCTTGTGGTGGAGTGCGGGGGAGAGGGAAGAGAGGAATCCAGGCAGCGCTGAGGTCTCTAAACATGAAAGTCACTAGGCATGAAATGAAGCTTTTAGAAGCCCAGGGAAAGTCAAGTGGCATGGAGTGTCAGCTGCAGGCTTGTTTGAGAACAATGAAGTGCAATGAATACATGGTGACGATGCAGCAGAGAACACGCCAAACACAGACCACATGACAGACAGCCTCAGATGGTTATATGGTTTCCTACAGCCTCCAGCGGCTGAAAATGAGACAATAGGCCTCTTCAAAATCTGAAATGGTCAGGTGTAGTTACAGGTGGTAAATGGACACTCAGACCCAGAGCTGATCGACCATGGAATTAGGCTAAATATCAGAGGTTCATATAGAGATGCACACACAGTTTAGATAATTGGGAAGATACTTCTTCCTGTTGCAGGGCCCTGCTTGTGCTGACCAATCAGCTACCAGCGTAGTGTGGTAGAGCAGCTGGATAATTTGCGAGGCAGGCCGTACTCATTAAAACAGACCCTCATATAAACGTGAGCACAAAGAGCAGCAGTGATCCGGAAGCAGTCTAAATACAACGTAATACCAAAAAAAAGTCTAAATACAACGTAATACCAAAAAAAAGCAATCTCTAGCTTGTTCCAATTCATTCTGATACAGTTTGCTGGTGTAGTAGAGGTGTTATTGTAGAAGTTAAAAAAAAAAAGGTACTGTAATGTAATATGTGTTTTGGGGAAGCGACAGTTCAATGGCATCGCAAACAAAACCAGCAAACTGAAAGGAAAGCAGTATTTATTTTAAACAAATGTGAGTGAGGGTGGGTTTGGGAGTTTCGGTAATCCAGGTTAAGATGTGGACATGTAAACCCAGGTTGACTGATCTTGGAAATAAACGTGCAGCTGTTAAATAGAGTGTCGATCACAAGCATCAGACTTTGACCTCAAATTGTGTTTGGCCGACACTAATCTAATCCTTGTCAGGTTTTCATAGGAAACCAAGTGTACAAGTACTCATTGAAAAACAGACCACTGTGCATGACACTTATGAAAATCATTAAATAATGCAAATATTCTTGTGTGGTTCAGTTGTTTATTGTGTCTGTGAACAGAATCTGTCCAAAATTCATAAATCATTCACCCATGCAGGATCATGTGGAAATATACCCTATTCTGAGAAGCACAGGAAATAATAATAAAAAACAATCCTGAACGGGAAGTGGGTTCTCCTCTGCCCACTGACATGCAGTCACATGCACATGACACCAACCCCCCAGAGCCCAGAGTCACCAAGCAGAGGCTGTTTCATTTCCACACATGCACGCACACATGCATGCATGCATGCACGCACACACGCACGCACACACACACACACACACACGCACACACACAGGTCCAGAATGGGATCTAACAGCCAGGTGTTCACCACACATTATCTCTCCACTAAAGTGTTTTTAAGCTTCGTCTGTTGTTGCTCCCTTAAACCTGCCCAGGCTATCTGTGGACAGAGCCTGCACCTGCCACCTGGTCACGTGACTTTGGTTAAAGTGGTGACTCTGCTGTGCTCCCTTTAGACCAGCGCAATGTCTGACTCTTCCTTTGAAAGCTTTAATACTCTACCACTCTATGCAAAATGATTAAAGAGATTCAGCATTATGGTTTCTGTGGTATTTCAGTGTGAGCTGCTTCAAACTAGTTTAAACTAGCTGACATCTTCTTCTGTAAGTTAATTTCATGCTTAATGAATGAAACATTTAACAAAAAATGCTGTTGAAGCAGAGATGTGACCGTGACGCAAGATGTGTTATGGGAAAAGGAAAGTTCAACGGCATCACAAATAAAACCAGCAACCATGAAAGGGAAGCACTATGAAAGCTTGTGTGAAATGCTGAGGACAAGGACGTACAGAAGGACATTTTCCTTTCTGCTCCATGAAGTGCTAAAAAGTACAGGTGTAGTGCTTGAAGCAGTCAGGTGGAGGGAAAAGGAGGACATGAGATTGATATGAGGGAGGACAGGTGAGGGGCAACGAGCAAGGGGAACGAGGAAGATATGAGGAAGGACAAGCAAGAGGACATGAAGACAGGAAGGAAAGAAGAGGGGGACAGGTGGAATATATCAGAAAGGACAGATGTGGACATGAGGAATATATGAGGAAGACAGGTGAGGGGGACAAGAAGGACAGATAAGGGGACATAGTGTTTCCACTATATACATTTTGCAGTAATGGCCCGTCGCTGCAAAATTATTGCCACCGCTGCTTTGAAATGTCATGGAAGGACAGAATTCTGCCGAGGGCTTTCAGTTTGAAGCGAAGGATGCAGGAAGTAGAGGCACATAAGAAGAGTCGGGTATTTATGGTCCATGCGTCCGATGAGAGTGAGAGATAAGAGAAAAAGACAGAAAGGAGAGAAGCAAGAGAACGGCAGATTTAACTAGCCAATGTTAATTTAATTTTTACATTTTAAAAGAACATTTGCAGTTTGACTTAATTCTCAGTTGATGTTAGTGACCAACTTATTATTAATATATTGTGAAACAACAATGTTAACATTGGCAAACTCAGCGTGTCAGAATAGCGTTAACGTTATTTCCTGGTCGCATTTTAAGATGAATACACCCTTTAGCTGGGATCAGGGTAATCCTAATTTTTTGGATCAAAGGTATCACAATCTTACTATAAAAGGTTTGAAGGTTTGATCCAGATCAAAGCCAAGACTGAATGACATCATCTAATCTGATTTAGGACTCCCTTATTTTTCTTTTGAACAACCCATTTTCAAGATGTGATCCAATCAGATTACATCTGAACAACTGGGCCCTGATGATATTCGATTGGACCGCTGAGGCACTATACACGCACACCTCCCAGCTACAACAAAACCCTTTGCTTACAGCATAAGGAAAATATGAGGAATAAGGAGATAAAGCAGACATGAGAAAGCAAGTTGATTGAACTTTATTAACTGCTACTAGTTTAACAGCCTCGGTGTCTGGAGAATATCCCCCACTGCTAACCTTTTCTGCGCCATGAAAATATATTCATATAAAGAAAAGTGTACTAATGATTAGTGTTGAAATACAAGCTTGTGGATTTCAGACTCAAGCAGTGAGCTGAAATCCTGAGTGTCTGTTCATTTTATGGCTATACCCTGCCTACTGTGTGCGATCCTTCCGGGTGACACTGAGACAGTGCAACACACATCCTCATCCTGCAATGGGAAAGCCCCGGTTCTGAAAAGTCACCTGTGTTTGTCATGTGAGCAGAGTGACCGTTAAGTGGGAAAAGGAAAAAAAATGAAAAAATCCCAGGATGGAGGAACAAGGAAGTTCATCTAGTCGTGGGAGTCGCTTGGGGTTTACTTATCGTACAGGTCCAAAGGGTAGTGCTCTTTGTACTGCTCGAGGTGCCTCTGTAGAGCCTCCTGCTGCTTCTGCAGGCCAGTCGGGTTCTCGTCATACACGTCCGTGAAGAGCCAATCGGGCCGCGGCTTTAGCCGCCTCTCGGCTCTCTCGAAGGCCTCCATGACCAGCCGACGCGACTGCTTCCTCCAGGACCGCTCCTCGTCTTCGGCCCACCAGCCGCGAGCCGTCATGTAATGTCGCAGCCGGGAGATGGGGTGGTCCTGTTTATCCCAGTAGTTCACCTCATCCACAGAGCGGTAGGCTGAACTGTCATCGCTGGTGCTGTGGTGTCCGATCCTGGTGAAGGGGGAGGGATGGAACGGGGGGGGGAGGGGGGCAGAAGTCACGGAGACAGCCCACGACAGTCTTCTAGAGGAAGGGGAGCTACACCATACTGAGTCAAAGTGCTTTCATCTTTATCAGTGGGATGCTGGACCTGTATGTCATGAGTGTCACCTGTATGTCATGAGTGTCACCTGTATGTCATGGCCTCAATGAGAAAGGGCTGGTTCTCAGCCACGGCTCTGCGACGGGCCTCCCGGGTCGCATTGTACACGGCGAACACGTCATTGCCGTCCACACGGATGGACATCATGCCATAGCCTGGGCCCCTCGCGGCTGTGGGACAAACACACAGGGTGGTGACAGACGTCAGCTGGGGGGGGGGGGGGGATGGATCTTACACCATAGCCTGACATGCACCTCCCTGGGAATTTTTATTTTATTTATTTATTTTTTATGGGAGCGAAGAAAGCGTACATCCCAGGTCTACTTATATGGCTCATTAAAACAGAAATATCGTTTACATCCAGCATTAAATAACCCACCCTGGGCGTCATTACAACAGGTCTACAGAAGACTCAGGATGCCTGCGCCAATTTCACTTACCTCCATTAACTTAACTGGTATGTCAGAAGACTGAGAAAAAATAAAAAGTAGTATAGGTACTAACTTTAGAAAGGAAAACCTTTGTGGCAGCTCGACAATTTTCCATAATTCTCTACGGGAAGTTTGCGACATTACGTCGGCCAGTTGTGCAGGTCACGGCGTAGGCTCGACGCCATAAGGGGAGCAACGGGGGAGGGGTGCGGGGGAGGTGGCTAACCGATGCCGTCGCCGCGGTACTGTTCATTGGTAGGCGTGGAGATGGCGTAGCCGTTGTTGCGGCAGAAGAAGATGATGGGACACTCGAGGGTGGCGGAGAAGTTGAATCCGGCGTGGGCGTCCCCTTCACTGGCCGCCCCCTCGCCGAAGTAGCAGATCACAGCGCGGTTCGAGTTGAGTGTCTTCATCGCGTATGCCGCCCCGGCCGCTGGGGTGGAATGGGGGGGGGGGGGGGGGGCTGTTATTACTGTACGGATGCCTGAGGAATGGGAGGCGAGGGGATGCTTACCTTGAGGGATCTGAGTGGCCAGTGGGGAGGATATGGTAACAAAGTTAAGCTCCTTGCTCCCGTAGTGGACAGGCATCTGTCGGCCTTTGCCCAGGTCATCGGCGTTGGCATAGCACTGAGCCATGAACAGGTCCAGGGGGAAGCCGCGGTACATCAGTACACCTGCGGCCAGCAGGGGGCAGCGGTGAGTCGCAGACAGTGAGAGACGAAAGACCAGCGTTGACCTCAGAAGATCTTGACAGCATCTCAAGTTTTGTTTCTAGATGCAACAGGCAACTGTTGGCAGCTGACACGCTCCCTGACTCTGACGGCTGACGTACTCCCTGACGCTGATGACCTACACTTATTTATTTACCTGGATTACCAAAGAGCGGCCTCGTTCTCCTCATTCACCAGAAGTGTACCAAGCATATTTAAAACACAGGACTATGGGACACTGTACACCACTCTAAACAACTTTAATAGCTTCTACACAGACCTGCTCTCACTGCTGCTGGGGAGCCAAGACCAAGAACTCACCTGCTTCTCTGTATTGGCCAAAAACCAGGTCGCTGGGCTCCAGAGCAGCCGCACTGCCCACATGAGTCCCCTCTTCCCCGTAGTTGGTCATGTAGAATGAGATTCGGCCCTGACAATCATACAAACAGGGAAAGTCCATAAACATGGTCATTCTGTTCTTCTTCCCACAAGCCAGGAACTGAGCCCATTACGCAAAGACAAAAGTGCAGGGGGGGGCCTGGGCCTTCCCCCCAAAAGCCACACACCTGCCTCTGAGACTCGTAGAGAATGCGGTCCATGGTGTTCAGCAAAGTCATCTTTTGATAGAACTTCAACACGGTCTCTTTGGAGAGCTGGTGAGGGGCAGGGGGGGCCACAGAGAACAGAGTGGGACCATGAGACGACGAACGACGAGCGACGTGACAGACATGCGTACTGAAGACACAGCACCTTCGGGTCCTCGGAAGGGTTGATGATCTGACCCTTCCGGTCCATCACCCTGTACACTGGGATGCCAGAGATCACGTTGGGTTGGATGAACTCCAGCTGATCGACAAACTCTGCAGAAGCCCCAGGAAACTGTGGCTTATCACTCGGGGAGTCAAAAGTCTGCTGTGACAGGCGTCCCTAGGGCGGGGTGGGGAGGGGGGAACAATGGAAGATAGAGAAGAGAGACTTAGCCTGGGACTGACACAGCACATGGACAGGTAATACATATTTCACCTTGGCATTTTTAGTCCTGACTACCATATGCCTTAAATTTTATGAAAGATGCTATTCTGACAGACTCAAGACCAAAAGCCTGCAGACCGCCAGATCCTTTATTTGGTATTTACTTTACCACAATCATTGCTGCTTGTATCCGCAAACCACCATATATTACAGAGTACACTTTTCTGGTAGCACAGAAATTTTGGCAACGTCGCATGACAGTAGTTTAAAATTACTACTGATCCCTGTGGAAATACGGAGAAAGAAGAAGGGATGCAGAGCTGGAGTGAGGTGCCGGGAGAAGAAGAGGCGACGCAAACCATTTATACCATCTATCATCATGGGGAACGTGAGGTCTGTCCGTAACGAGGTGGAAGAGCTAACGGCACTAACCAGACTGCAGTGGAGATACTGGGAGTGTAGCACTATGTGCTTCTCGGAGACGAGGCTGAACGAACTCTCTCCAGACTCACATGTGACATTGGGCGCTTTCCAACGTGTGAGAGTGGATAGGAGTGCAAAAGAGAGCGGTAAGAAAAAGGGTGGGGGGATTGCGATGTTTATATATAATAGCTGATGCGACCCGTGTCATGTTTGTGTGAAAGAGCAACGCTGCACTCCTGACATAGAGCTGTTAGCAGTTAGCATTCGGCCATTTCTCGCTTGTCATCGTGATAACTGTGTATGATCCCCCGTCACCCATTGCCACCGCAACCTGCGAGTTTCCTCACACTGTAGTGTGACAGTTGCAGACATCGCACCCCCAAGCCCTCTTTTTTTTTTATCTCTGGAGATTGTAATCATGTCTCCCTGAATGCCACTCTCCCCACTTTCACGCAGTATGTAAATTGCCATACCAGAGACTATAGAACCCTGGATCTGTCTTATGCAAACACTAAGGCTGCATACCGCTCATCACCCCTGCCCCCACTGGGCCGTTCTGACCACAATCTGATCCATCTGTCCCCTGTCTACATAACTCTGGTGAATAAACAACTAAGCAACCAAGAGGTATGTGAGAAAGTGGTCTGAAAAGACCAGCATGGCACTCAGAGACGGCTTCGACACAACTGACTGGGAAGTGTTATGTAGCTCACATGGGGAGGATGTGGATAGCTTGACTACCTGCATCACGGACTATATCAATTTCTGTGGACAACACTGTGCCTGCCTATCACAAGGGTGCGGTGTTTTCCAAACAACAAACCTTGGGTGACCCCAGCACTGAAAACCCTTCTGAATGAGAAGAAAAGGGTTTTTAGATCTGGAGACAAAGGGGAGCTGAAGAGACTGCAGAGGGAGATGAAGAGGGAAATGAGGAAGGGAAAGGACACCTACAGGAGGAAACTGGAGGGGCATCTTCAGGGGAACAATGCAAGAGAGGTCTGGAGGGATCTGAAAAAAATTTCAGGCCATGGTAATGTAAGCGGACGGGGTTCAGAATCTGGTGACAGGGAGTAGGCGAACAAAGTGAATCTGTTTAACAGATTTGATGCTGCCCCCATTAAGTCATCAGGATTCACCCACCAGAGCCCTGTCATCCAACACCCCCCCAGGCCCCCAATGTCACCAGGAAAACCCTCCTCAGGCTACCTCACCCCCATCCACCCAGCATCAGGGGCATCGACACAACCATCCCCCCACCTAAATCTTTAGAAGTCACCGCTCAGCCCCTCCCCCTTCAGCTTCTCCATGACAGCAGATCAGGTGAGGAATGAGCTGAGGAAGATGAAGGTGCAGAAGGCAACAGGCCCAGATGGTATCAGTTCCATACTTCTCAGAGACTGTGCTGATCAACTCTGCGGGGTCATTCTGCACATTTTCAGCCTCACTCTCAGTCTGGAGAGAGTCCCCACCATGTGGAAGACCTCCTGTGTGGTTCCTGTCCCCAAGACTGCGTACCTCAGGGAGCCCAGTCACTTCAGACCAGTAGCCTTGGCATCCCATCTGATTTAGTGCCTGGAGAGGATTGTACTCAATCACATTCGACACCTTGTGGGCAGTGAGCTGGACTCCCTTCAGTTTTCATATAGACCAGGTGTCGGCATGGAGGACGCCATCATCTTCTTGCTCCATCGGTCCCTTTCTCACCTGGATCGCACTGGGGGCACTGTGAGAATCATGTTCTTTGACTTCTCCAGTGCTTTCAACACAATACAGCTGTCACTGCTAAGGGAGAAGCTGAAGGGAGCTGGTATGGATTGCCATCTGGCTGCATGGATCACCGACTACCTCACTAACAGACCA
This sequence comes from Gnathonemus echidnorhynchus, assembly GCA_026776725.1. Taxonomy (NCBI): domain Eukaryota; kingdom Metazoa; phylum Chordata; class Actinopteri; order Osteoglossiformes; family Mormyridae; genus Gnathonemus; species Gnathonemus echidnorhynchus. The sequence continues at coordinate 5,121,237 of JAODJU010000036.1, read as the reverse complement.
CAGTATGTGAAATTTTGCAACTGCTCTCCCCTCTCCTTTTCACATCGGACTTCAGACACAACACGGACAGCGATCACCTCCAGACGTTCTCTGACGATACAGCCTTCGTTGGATGTATATCGTAAGGTAACGATCTGGAATATAGGGGGGTCGTCGCCAACTTTGTTGAACGGTGTGGAAGGAATCACCTCCTGATCAATGCCAGTAAGACAAAGGAGATGGTAACTGACTTCCGCCACAAGGTGACCTCATCTGCACCAGTGAACATTCTGGGAGTGCAGGTAGAGGCTGTGTCTGTGTACAAATATCCGGGTGTTCACATAAACAACAAATTGGACTGGTCACATAACACAGATGCCCTGTATAAGAAGGGGCAAAGCCGTCTCCACCTGCTGAGGAGGCTGAGGTCCTTTGGTGTGTGCAGGACACTACTAAGGACCTTTTATGACACTATGGTAGCATCCGCTATATTTTTTGCAGTGGTCTGCTGGGGCTGCGGGAGCTCAGGAAGGGACGGGAAGAGACTGAACAAACTGGAACAAACAACGCTGGCTCTGTCCTGGGCTGCTCTTTGGACTCCACTGAGGACGTGGCTGAGAGGAGGATGTGGCAAAGCTTACATCCATTATGGTCAGTCCCTCTCACCCCTGCATGACACAGTGAGGACATTGCGAAGCTCCTTCAGCAACAGACTACTGCATCTAACATGCAAGAAGGAATGCTTCCGCAGGTCCATCATTCCATCTGCCAGCAGACTTTATAACACCTTAGTCACCTGAAGTTCATAAATTATGTCACTATTCTGTATATTGTGAATTATCTGCTGCATAGGCATACAACTATATTTACATCACTCGGTGCAATCTGTATGTATGTGTATATGCATGTATGTGTATTTTGGGTCTGTGCAATATGTGTAATTATGTGCACTAATTTTATTATTTATTGTATTTGTTACAGTATTTTTTTGGTCTGTTTCTTTTCTATTGCTTTTATTTACTGGCTGTTGCAACAAGTACATTTTCCCAGTGTGGGATCAATAAAGTCTTATCTATCTATCTATCTATCTATCTATCTATCTATCTATCTATCTATCTATCTATCTATCTATCTAATAACTCTCAGCCAGCACGAACTTCTCAGGGGTAAATAAGAGTTAAGATCGAAGTACTACTTGATCTTCAGGGAAACTCGCCCAAAAAGGCTTTACCTGCATGCAGAAATTCGCCTGCTTGGCAAGTATTTATCTACGAGGTAATCAGCTGCCTAATAAACTACACCGTGCGCCGACATAAACGCGGAAGAGGGAGATAAAAAAAAAAAAAAGATCGACACTCACATAAATGCTGAACGTCCGGCGCAGTAAACACGTAGGGGAACCTTTGAAGCTGGAACTTTGACCGATCGCACGAATCTTAATTCTGCACAACTTCCCTAAGCGCATGAGAGCCGCCATCTTCGCCGCACACCGCTGCGCGCGCGCGAGCTCGCTCACACTCAGACGATGCGTTGTGTTCGGCCGCATCTCCTGCGCACCTAACTTACTGCGCGCAAAAAAAAACGATTACTGAAAGCTTATCACTAATGTGCGCACGTGCTTATATGTGGTTTCACGATATTTTTCCTTAATTAACGTAATTCCCAATTTTACATGGAAGACCCGTTGCTACCCCACTGAGGTCAGTTGACGAGGATTTGCCGGCCAGTCGCTTTGCAGGGCAGGGTACTGCACAACAGGAAAGCCATCAGGAATATGACTGATGCCGCTGAGAAAGCATCAAGATGGCTGTGGATCAAAAGAGGCGATCCATGAACCATACAGGCTACCTAGACACAAACCGGGGACTGATTATCCCTGGCTGGGTCGCCTGGGCGAGGAAGCAAGATGCTGAATGAAGATGAAATACCCGATGACCCCAGGTTACATCACTGATGATGTGTCTAGGTGTGTGTGTGCAAATCTTTAATTAACATTCCGGTAATTCCAATTTTACAACACTTGCTACATCCCATAACTGCAAGTAAACCAGTGCAATGACACCTTATTTAAAACACAGATAGTTATAAACAACAACATGAAACGAAGTGGGCTCTGCTCCTGCAGTATCACGCTGCGGAAAATGATGCTACTTGAATAACTTGAGATGATGACAAACCAGAAGCATTAAAACGTCATATATGCGCGACGGACCAAACACTCATGTGGGTAGCATGATGGATGTCGCAGTGTCCCCGGTTTTAGCTTTACGGAAATTTGGCTGCGAACAGAGTCTTCTGTCCCGACCCGACGGCTCTTCTTCTTTTGTTCAAGGTACATGCCGTGCCGTATGTCGGCCTGTTTTATTTTTATGGGCAATAACTGCCTGGTCATTTCAGTAATGTTTTCATTGAGTTCATGAAATGTAGGTATGCACGTTCTTAATGTTAAAATGGTCGGAAATTGTCTGGCTATTATTTTGTATTTCTAAGGTCTGTGCTCATCAGATATGCGATGCTTATGTGTCGAAACTTGTTCAGGAGATACAAGCGTTTTAGCGGGCGTTTATGGACCAGCCGAAGTGAAAATAAGCAAGGAGATCTATGATCGAGCAACTCTGGAAGTCATGATCCAGCCTAAAGTTGGGCTGTCAGGTGAGCGGCCGCTCCAGCTATCAGCTATAAACGTGTTTTTTTTCAGTCAGTGCTCTTATCTGTGCTGGTATGACTGTTTCAAAACGATACTGTATTAATGCACAGGGAACTTAAACCGACTCGGGATTATCCAGTTTATAAACTCCAGACCAGCCAGTCCAATGAAAATTAGTTTTAAAGCATATTTAAGTGTGACATTCATATGCATGCTTTGTTATGGAGGCTGTTACCATAGTTTTACGTCTACAGACAAATCGCTTGTAATCACTCGCAGTCACCACTAGGTGGAACGCTTGTTCATCAAACAGTGACACTGGCTTGGGAGGATTTTGAGTTAAAATACCGTACGTCAGTCTTACGCTCTTTACAAACCGCTGTTGTGGTGTACCCGCTCTTTTATGACTATTACCGCTTGTCTGATACTTTCCTCCAAAGTGATGCACGTACACTATATAGATAAAAGTATTGGGACAATTGGCCATTACACCCACCTGAACTTTTATGACATCCCATTCTAAATCCATAGGCATTAATATGGAGTTGGTCCCCACTTTGCAACTATAACAGCTGGCACTCTTCTGGGGAGGCTTTCCACAAGATTTTGGACTGTAATGTGGGAATTTTTGCCCATTGATCCAGACGAGCATTTGTGAGGTCAGCCACTGATCTTGGACACGAAGGCATCACAATCTCCATTCTAGTTCATCCCAAAGGTTGAGGTCAGGAATCTCTCTAGGCCAGCCAAGTTCTTCCACAAGAAACTCACCCAACCATGTGCTTAGGGGCCTTGCTTTGTGCACTGGGGCACAGTCATGCAGGAACAGAGAAGCATTAAGATTTCGCTTCACAGGAACTTAAGGGACTTGGCTCAATCTCTGAAGAACAAACCCATTTTCCCTCCTCCGGGAAGTTTGGAATTTTGAAGTTGTGTCAACAGAGTGTTGGGGACTTTTATGTACAATGTGCCTCAACACTCAGCGACCCTGCTCTGTTACTCTCTGTGGTCTGCCACTTCACGGCTTAGTTTCTGTTATTCCCAAAAGCTTCCAGTTTGCAGTAATACCATTTACAATTGACCGTGGAATATCTAGCAGTAGGGGTGTACGATTTGACCTGATATGGTAACGTATTTTTCACTTTTGGTATTGTATCAAGGAATTACTTTTTTTCAAATTGTGGGAAGAGTAGCATGTCCTGACCCTTTATGTAATTAAAAATATTTTGATGATACATTCCATGCACATAAGATACTATCTTCAATTCGCATAATTTTTTTTGCAGCAAGCCAGAAGATCTTGACATTACAGCTTTGTGGTCACATGGTAGCTTTGAACCGATTTTTATCAGGGAACACAAAAAGACACAAATGAAAACCATCTTCTGCATGTTGATGGCGGCTTCCTGACACCCGCAGATTATATAAAATGTCCCGGATATTTGGATTTCAGAGCAGAGAGAGCAAAGACCCTACAGCTTATCTAGTACCTTTGGAGAAGGAGAGCCGTAAGGGGGACGTAAAATGTTTAAACGGTGCATTATCCAGAGTATCTTAAGTGAATAAGGAGGGTGAAGTAACAGTGCATCAGTGCAATCACAACAGTGACAGCTTGCATAACACTGGAGTTCTTTCCATGTCAGATGATTTGAAACGAATCCAGTTCCAAATAACAGAGGTGCTCCCCTTTTTTGGACGGAACATCTCTCCTCTCGACGCCTTGGCTGGTTGTAACATTCCACTCATGTCTTTATTCCTCTTTACCAGCCTTAACTTGATTAGCCTTTACCGTGCTTAAGAGGCTCCTTTTGGCACGGAGTCACCATACATTCATTTGGCAGTTGTGCCTTTTAACATGCACCTTGCATGAAGGCAGCGGCGCATATATATGCTGATTTAGCAAATATGTTTTATTATTTAATTTGCTACTATATATATGTAACTGGTAGGGATGCTCCGATCAGGATTTTTGCCACTGATACCAAGTACCGATTTTTTGTCATGGTGATCGGCCGATACCAAT
>JAODJU010000036.1:5101142-5116488 GCA_026776725.1 Gnathonemus echidnorhynchus | reverse complement strand
TCAATTGTGATCGGTTCCTAAGATCGGCCAAGTTTAACGAGTACCGATCGAGTTATAAAATGTGATGATCGGCCGATCGATCGGAGCATCCCTAGTAACTGGGTTATTTTTATTTAATTTGTATAATTACACAAAATCTCTATTTTGAATTTGATAGTTTTGTATCACGACACGCTGTCAGTGTGTGTTTAATAGAAAATTCACACAATGCACATGAACCGGGTTATGTATTAACGGTATAGTGCAGTCTGTGTCGTAGTGCACAATCACACCAGTAATGACTATGGCACCGGTGAACCGCCTTCCCTATCTAGCAGGGAAGAAATTTCACAAACAGACTTATTCCAAAGGTGGCATCCTATGACGATACCACGCTTGAATTCACTGAGCTCTTCAGAACAACCCACTCTTTCCCAAATGTTTGTAAACCTGACTACATGGCTAGGTGCTTGATTTTATACACCTGTGGCAATGGGTCTGAATGAAAGACCAGAATTCAATGATTAAGAGGTGTGTCCCAGTACTTTTGTCCATGTAGTGTAGGTTTAGCATGTCACACATTTATACAGCTGGTTGAAGGTGTTGCACATTAATGACCCTTACGGCATCTTTTTTTTTTTTTATCTAAACCCCGGTTATGTAAGTGCCGTTTAGACCGTTGTTGAGTAATGATGTCTGCTCTGTCGGCCTTCCCTCTCCTTGTCTCAGGTGTGCGGGAGCGAGCACAGGAGCACTGTGTCCGCCAGACCTGTGAAGCTGCCCTCTTGTCAACCCTCCACCCGCGCTCATCCCTCTCCCTCATTCTTCAGATCATCCATGACGACGGCTCAGTATCCTTAGTGCTGTGGCGGAGCAGCCTTGACTCCCTCCTGCCCCAGTCCCGGCACACACTCTCCTACCTGGTCCTGCTACCCTTTGCTGTGCATCCTTGCTTGTCCATTAACCCCCCTCCGCCCTTTGCACTTCCTTATCGGGTCCTCAGCTGCTTTCCTGCTGCCTGAACGCTGCCTGCATGGCCCTGATGGACGCTGGGCTGCCTATGTCCTGCCTGTTTTGTGGTGTGACGTGTGCCATTGACCAGGATGGCCACATCGTGACGGACCCCACCTCGCAGCAAGAAAAGGTACCCAACCTCAGTCCCCTCTCGCTGGGGTCTTACCCGGTGTTTTTCTTTCAGAATGTTATTCCCTTCCTCATGTAAAATGAGCAGGGTGTGTCTTTTTAGGGTGTTGTAATTCACTTTTGGGTGAGGTCGGGGTGACAGTACCCTCTCAGGATACATTTTAACTGATTACCTATGATATTTCAGTTAAGTATTAGGGTGTATACAGACAAATTATTGTTGTCATTAGTCACTTTATTTATCTACACACCAGGAAAGCAGAGCCTTGATGACCTTTGCTATTGACAGCGCAGAACGCAGGGTGATGATGTCATCGACCAGAGGATCTTTTTCAGTTAATGAGGTTTGTAAGCTTTGTAATCTTTATAAACAGTGAAGCTCTTCTCTTACGAACTGTATGAGAAATTTGACTAGTGCTCGGTGGCTATGGCTCAGGTGCGGAGTGTGTGCGTGCATGTGTGTGTGCGTGCATGCATGCATGCATGCCTGCTCGCTTGTGGAGAACAAAAGTTCCAAAAATTTGGTAAAACCTGTTACTTTTTAGCTTATGGCAACATTTTTCAGGTCCCCACAATATAAACCTCAATTTTATAAAAATCTGTGAATGCAATGTAACTAAAAATGCCAAAAAGTATTTTGTTTGGTTATTTATGGTTAAGGTTAGGGCTGGGTAGGGGTTAAGGTTATTATAGTTAGAATTAGGGTTATGCCCATAGAAGTAAACAGAGTCCCCACAACGACAGAGATACATGAACTGTGTGTGTGTGTGCGTCTGTTTGCCAGCTGGCCTCCAGCGCTCTGCTGTCAGGTCACCGGTGTGGTTACTGAAGTATCCCATGCTGTACCTTGTCCTCCTTCAGCTGCAGCAGTGTGTAGCACTCAGCCAGAGGGCGTCGGAGGAGATCTTTCAGTTTTACAGAGACTCTGTCCGAAGACGGTACTCCAAGACACTCTGATTTATTTTTCTCTCCAGCCCCTTTGCCTGCTTTTGCTGTGCTTGTTCTTCATTTTCTTTAATAAAATACCATGCTGAATAAGAGTGCTGCAGTCATTCCTTCATACGGAGACAACGTGGAACACAGAGGTTTCTTGGTCTTGACAGTTTTCCTATCTTTTCAATCTTTGCAATCTTTTCAAGATACTTATTAATTTTTTATCATGCTTTTTTTGAGCAGGTAGATGGTCTGTTCTTTTCAGTCTGAGTGTGAGCGCTAAATTGTAGGAATGTATGTCAGACGCCTTTCTCCTGAGGCACAGTGAGGATGGATGCATCTCATCACCAGTTCAGGTGCAGCAGGACGAGTGACTTGGGCTGTCATTCCTGTGGAGAGGCGTGATCACATGAAGAGTCCCTTTACCCTTCATACAATGGTCATGTCTGGGAAGCGATAGTGGGCCTCCAAGCTGGTATCTCTGTCCAGAGAGATGTGTTACAGAGCGCTGTCAGCTGCCTGAGGACAATAAGGTGTTCGTGTGACTCTGAGCCCTCAGGATGGTATCAGGCAGTGCTGCTGGATTTGACTGACCTTTATTCCTGCATGATTGCGTGTCTAACATTTAGTGTTAATACAGCAATGCCAGTCTTGAGCACTAAACACATTTTCTCCGGAGAGACGAGTATAAATAAAGCATCAAAACTCTTGGAGCTGTAAATGTTAGGTACAGATTTTACAATTTAGTGTTTAAAAAAAAAAAAAAAACAGAAAAAACACCTGGATTGTGGCTCTAGGCTGCAGCTAAGGGAGGCACAGTCCCCACAGAAATGTCAGCTACTCCCTTTGTGAGACTTCTTGAGTTCCAAATTCCACCGCAGGCAGGAATCCAGTTGTGCAGCTACATACCTGAAGTGACAGTTCAGAAGAGAGCTGGTGGAACGAGGCACAGACCACCTGGTGACGGCGGGGTGTCGCTGACGGCGGCTGACCGCGAGCCCTGCCATCTGAGTCAGCATGTGGTCAGGCGCTCGCAGGCCCCGCTCAGGCAGCTGGACACAGAAGGTCCTGTCCCCCAGTGATTAAGCTATTATGCGAAAAGTCAATTTGGATTCTACAGTTGATAGAAATTACTCTCAAGACTGAACGTGAAGGAGGACAGGACCTTCGCAAGTGAGACCCACGTATAGCACAACGTTTAAACATTCAGATTCAAGAGGCAGGAAAGGTTCCCATGTCTCTCTTCAGCTCCTGCTCTCAAAGAAATCTGCTTTTAATTAGGTTCCAGTTTTTCTAATCCCAGTAAGAGCTTATCGTTAGCGTGACATTCCCAGCACTCCTTAATGTATGATCCCAGTGCTGGGGGATTAGTGGCTGGCTCCTGTGCCATTCCAGCCGGCTGGAAGCCTCGTTCTGCCAGCTCCATGTCATCCTCGCGTCCCTGTCACACTGCCTCTCCGGCGAGGGTTAGCTACGTGATGTGGCTTGTTTGGATTCTCATGCTATGTGCCGCTGACAGAATCCATGCTGGCCTTAGGATGCTCACGCTTTTATCACTCTAGGGTGTCTGGGGGGGGGGGGGGGGGGATCCATGCTATCACTGTGACATGTCCCCGCCTCAACGTGTAGTTCGTACTGTCGTCCTCGTCAAGCCCACCGTCGCCAGGTTGAGCCAGAGGCAGGCAGATGCATGGTTACCGTGGTATAGCAAACGCTGTTGTCCATAGTGATTATCGTGGTGGAAATTTTGAAAGCAGGAAGAGGTGGCAGCACAAATCGTCATGCATCAGTGCTCTTCTGTTTGCTCACAGGTTCAAATCCGTCATACTCTAACCAGGTATATTCGTGGGGGTGGGTGGGGTGTGTTATTATTAAAGGAAGTGCCAGGCTGGGAGTGTGGAGGGTGAGCCGGGATGGGGAAAGGGGGTAAGTGGTCTCTAAGGCGGCTTCCCAGACAGGTAGGAGATGAGGGCGGTGACAGCACATATGTATGTCAGGATGCCGAAGATGATGGCGAGCACAGAAAGCCAAAGTGCCTGACGGGAGGCGGAGCTGGCTGCCTGGAAGTCCCCCTGAGCGGCTGCCTTGTTAGTCTGTGGGCAGGAAGACAGGAAATGTGACCATGTGGACATTTACTGGGAGCCTACATTGTTACTCTCCACAACATTGACCACTAGGTGGCAGTATTGTGAACCCTATTTAAGACCAGTAATTTTACTACTGGATTCTGGTATGTTCTCTTATCCATGACATCTTTACTCGGCCCCAGCTATTTTCTGCCCTGAACTTCCTCCTATTCCTCTTTCCATTTTCCACTTTTTTCACCTCACCCATTGTTGATCATTCTCCTATTTTCCCACCCAAGATTTTTCCAATTAAACCTTGACAAAGATTGCTGGTGTTAAAAGAACCATGCTGTTTAAATAGCCACTGCGATGAATACAGGATACACACAAAGGACAAGCAGAAAGGAGGCGAAAGCCATCTGTTCATATTGCTGCGATTATAAGTGATCATGTGACTGAGGTCTACACAATGAAACTACATTTCTGAACAAGGGAGAGAGAGAGAACCAGTTCTGTCTCACACTGAACCACTGGGCCTGCCTTTGTCCTTGATGGATAAGTGAGGGACTCATCTCTGATTGGTCCAGACCTGTCACATGGGAAGCCATTTTTCATTATGTATCTTGGACCATTCCACTGCTCTGGCCATAATCCAGTGAACATCCCTGTAATCCCTTATAAAATATAGTCTATAATTCCATACCGATTGATATCCTGAATTATCAGCTGTCGCATAGTTCTGCGCAAACCGATCATTTCATTGCTTGCCGTAATCAAGGGGAGGATAGTGTTTTACCAACAGGGGGAAAATGGCCACACCGGCTCGATAAAGTGATTTTAGCAGGAAGCTAATTATCACCCTGTCTTGGGTCTTGCAGTTTTTGCAGCATTGTCCTCCCCTGCAGAGACCTTTCTCACCTTGGCATCAGTGACAACCCCTGTGGAGACTGCTGCCTGATTTGTGGGTGCCCTCCCCCACCCTGTTGTTTGCCCCCTTGTGCACCTCATTACCTTCTGGGAAAGGTAGAAGGCTGCGATCCCCAGGGGCCAAAAGCAGCACAGCATGGAGAAAAAGGCGAGACCCAGGTGGTCCTGCGGGATCATCAGGGAGAAGCTGCTCTGGCTCTCCGTGTCACTGTAGTCCTCACTGGAGGAGTCCTGGGGGTCATGGCAGGAAGAAGATGTCGGCCGCCAGTCATCTTCAGAATAATCTAGCAATTGTGCTTACAAGAAATCCACATGCTCTCATGACAGGGGACTGGTCTGGTAAAATCCAGTATATAAATTCTCCAAAGCAGTGTTTCCCGACCCAGTCCTCAGGAACCCACACACAGTCCACATTTTTGCTCCGGTAGGGAACCAGGAGGGAGCAAAAACGTGGACAGTCTGTGGGTCCCCAAGGACTGAGTTGGGAAACACTGGGCTAAAGGAAGAGGGACAGTCCCTCACACTGTGATATATTCGTATTTTTGTGGACATTTTCTGACTGCAGTGAATAAACTGTTACCCCCTTGGAAATGCTAGATTGAATCTAAACAAATTAGCTCCTGGGAACCTGGTACACGCCGCGCAGTGAAGACCTGGCTGCCGCAGCGCTGTTAGGGCTGGTGTGATGCACAGTGGTGTCTGTGCAATCTGCTGCTTAATATGTCTCTGAGTAAAAAGATCTAGCACCCAACACACACTGAAGCAAGATACACCAGTCACACTACACATGAGCGCCACATGCTGCCCACTGGCCAATCACCATCCGCTGTCCAGTCACGACCAGTGCTTCTGAGGGACCCCCCACAGAAGTATCACTCTTCCAGGGCATTAAGATAAAAGCTCTGCAGCGAACACAATTTGTTGTGCACAAATGAATTTCATAGCATAATGGTAGGTAAGTCCTTGTGTTCAAATGGTCGTTTGCACAGGGAAACATCATAGCTGTTTTTGTGACTTATCTCTGTCTACAGTTTGCACCTCTGGGGAGGGGGTATTTTGTTGAGCAGTCGGGAGGCCAGCCATGACCATGAGACTCCCACACTCTTGTCATCATTGCCCTCATCTTTATTTATAGGGGGTGGTGTGTGGCTCAGTGGGTTAGGACAGTGTGCTAATGTTCAGAAGGTCATTGGTTCAAATCCCATGGTCAGCAAAGTGATCTCACCACTGGGCCCTTGAGCAAGGCCATTAACCCCCATTGCTTCAGGGACTGGCTGCCCCTGCTCTCAATTTTAAATTGCTTTACATAAAAAGCATCTGCTGAATATGAAAATGTTAATCAGAACAGCACCAGATGAGTATATATATGGCATTTGGGCTGTAGCTTGTATGTTCTTGATCAGGGTGAGTTTCATGTTGACTGCAGTCAGTTTTCTTTCCTCCCAGCTTCTTTTTCCGACACAACGTGCTGAAAACGGGCGCCAAGCCGTCCATGCTCTGCAAATGCTCAACACTGTGGGTAAAACTGGAGCAAAAAATAACTCAACAGCGTCACCCCCCCACATGGGGACTTGGGAAGGGTGAGACACTGCTTCTCACCTTGCTGGAAGCTGTTTCACTGCAGAAAAATTCACATGTGCAAACCAAACTGCAGTCATAATTGATCCAAATATGCCGCATACAATCAATGACCCTAATTTTACACAGATACAGATTACTGCAGAACATCCTTCTGTAGGTGCATCAGGAAATGCAAAACACAGTGGATATTTATTTTCAATTAATCAATCATTACCAAATAATTAACCATGGTTAGTATCCTGGCATTCATTAGAGGTAACACACACCCTTGTGCAAATTAATTGAAACAAGTAGTGATTTTTTTACGATCTATTTTCAGTTTCATTCCGGAAAGTCAACAATATGCGTTCATTAGTCACTTTTTCAATGTGTTGCAGTTACATCATCATATGTAGGAAATTTCATCATTGTTACATTTCCTGAAGGGTCAGGCATCTTTCAGCATGATCTGGCCCTGTGCCATACGTCGAAAATGGGGAGGAATTTCATCAACAATCAAGGCATTTGACAGGCTTGGAAACTCTCTGGATTTAAACCCTATAGAGAATCTGTGGTCAATCTGCAAGCAGTGCCTTTGTGGAATGGACTGTGTCACAAAAGAAAAGCTTATTCGGGCATTAATTCAAGTATGGTACCGGAACACCAAGATAATCAAAGACTCTCAAAATCTGGATTCTATGCCAAATCACATCCAAATGCTACAAAAAAACTCCGGAGGTCATATTCTATATTGAAATGTTTATATGTCGAACTTGTTTCAATTTTTTGCACAAGGGTGTACAGGATGTTAAGTACCCCCTTCAAAGGCAGAGCACCCAAAATTGGCTCAGGGTTTAACCCTTTGCTGTTCAAACTGCTTCTGATGTAGTAATGGGGATGAAATGAGGTGAGACACTGAAGTCTCCAAGTGATGGGGTTTTTATGTATTTTTTTACATTCCCTTGTCATTGGTATTTATGGCTCGGAGCAAAGTGTTCACTGGCAACAGGGACGGCTGCTTCCGTTGCCAGTATGCCAGCTGCCTCCACTTTTAGTCACACCACCAAGTCCATGTGGCCTCTGCTTGCCCCCCCCCCTCCCCCAGCTCCAGCTCAGCTCCTTCATCAACCCCATCCCTCCCCGGTCCATGCTTTGTCTTCAGTTCAGTACTTAGCCAGCTGCACCTGCCACACAGCTCTCACTGTAGTAACTACAGTACCAGTCAAGAGTCTGGACCATGGGCATCATTATGTCAGATCACTTGTCTGATCACAAAACCCAAGTTTTTTAAGCCGAGCCTTGAGTATTTTAGCCCCGATGCAAGGGAAACCTGACTTAGCCCCTGGTCTTTTAAGGTAAACCCGACTTAGCCCCTGGTCTTTTCAGGTAAACCCGACATAGGCCCTGGTCTATTCAGGTAAACTTGACTTAGCCCCTGGTCTATTCAGGTAAATCCGACTTAGGCCCTGGTCTATTCAGGTAAACTTGACTTAGCCCCTGGTCTATTCAGGTAAATCCAACTTAGGCCCTGGTCTTTTCAGGTAAACCCTACTTAGGCCCTGGTCTATTCAGGTAAACTTGACTTAGCCCCTGGTCTATTCAGGTAAATCTGACTTAGGCCCTGGTCTATTCAGGTAAACCCGACTTAGGCCCTGGTCTATTCAGGTAAACCCGACTTAGCCCCTGGTCTTTTCAGGTAAACCTGACTTAGGCCCTGGTCTATTCAGGTAAACTTGACTTAGCCCCTGGTCTATTCAGGTAAATCCGACTTAGGCCCTGGTCTATTCAGGTAAACCTGACTTAGGCCCTGGTCTATTCAGGTAAACCCGACTTAGGCCCTGGTCTATTCAGGTAAACTTGACTTAGCCCCTGGTCTTTTCAATAGCTAGAAATACCCCTGGTCTGGATGTGCCAAGCTGCCTACAAAGTAGGGTGAGTGTTGCATCACATGACCTGGCTACCTGACCTAAACACAGTACAAATGGTTTTGGAGGAGTCTGACCAGAGAGTGTAGGAAAAGCGGGCAGTGAGTGCTCAGCATATATGTGGGACCTCCTTGACGACGACTGGAAAAGCATCCCAGGAGGCCACCTCAAGAGACTGGCATAGAGGAGACAGTAGGGTCAGCCAGTCCCTGGAGCAGTTGGGGTTAAGGGCTTTGGTCAAGGGCCCTATGGTGGGATGACCCTGCTGATCACAGGATTTGAACTGAGAACCTTCTGAGTCCCACCCCACAGAGCTGCCCCCATGAATAAATCAGTTTTTTTGAATACTTTTCTAGCCAGTGCTTAATTCCATATATGTCATTTTATGGCTTTGATATATTTATAATTATTCTAAAATGTAGATAATACAAATAAACCTTTCTATAGGTAGGTGTGTCCATACTTTTGACTGGTACCGTATATATGAAAATTCAATTCAGTGCTCGTCAGTGTGTACATGTCTGTCTGGGTGAATTTACCTTGGCATCTGTATGCAAACATACCTCATAGTCTGGCAGCAGGTCCTCCTCATCCTCCATGCTGTAAGACACACTACAGCTATCCCTTGCACTCCCCAGGATTTTCCTGTCCAGCTGGAACCCTGGATTAATGTCCATAAAGGTGGTCTCCAGGTAGTCCTTGTTATGCATGTTGAGGGAATCGGCACCACCCCACAGCGGGCCTGCTGTATAGAAGGACTCAGGCATGTTCTGAAGGGAGCATGGGTCCAGGAACTGCGGCTGGTGAAACTCAGGTGGAGCGCAATAATCCCTCCAAGCCAGTGGAGGCAGTATACCGTCCTCTTCGTTCCTTGCCAAAATTCCCTTGAGCAGTCCGTTAGGGCCATGCTTGGGGCTGCTGCCCAGCAGGGGATACTCTAGCTCCCCCAGGCTCTCCATCGTATTTCACAACTCAACACAAGCAAGCCTTTTCTACCAATAACAGGGACGCAGACTTCTGGAGACTTAACACAATGCCACTAAAAAGCACAGTAACCATCCAGGATATTCCCACTTTGCTTTCGTTCCCTAGCTGAGAGAGCCAGTGTTCTGTCCACAATGAAAAGCACAAATCTGTCAGGCTAAGAGTTCCTTCAGAGATGTTTGCTGCTTTAAGCCCTCGGCGCTTCTCCAATTCTTTCTCAAGCCAGTGTATCCTAAAATGTGTCTGCTGAGGCTCTCTGGCTCCAGTAGTACAGGCACACGCTGTTCACCGTCCATTCATGTTTCAAATTAAAGCTTCACTTTTATACTTCATTTATCAAGCAGAGTAAAGTGTGACTGCAGGAATATTAACTGTTAAAATAAGGCCTCGATATGGAGGATTTTAACAAGCAGCACTAGAGAAAGGAAAATACATAAGTGTCATGTGGGCAACAAAGAGAGAGACCATTGATCAGTATAGAAAAACATGTTACAGGATTTTTTTTAATTACGTTTTGAGATTTGGCCCTCTTCTGAATTTACGTGGAGGCTTTCCCATCCTGTTAGCTCTGCACTCTCCTTCACAGCGCCAGCCATGATAAGTGAATCACACTCCCTTCACAGTGATTTATGGCTGTCTGATTGGGTCTTGCTGTGCTGTTTCTCCTGTGGGATGTGTGTTTTTAATTTCCCAGAGTGGAGCTGTCTGTCAAGGCCAGCTGAGGTGTTGATGGGCCTTTCAGCCAGCTGCCGCCCTATTGAATGATGAGGGTCAAAACCTGGAGCAGGAGGAGATGCATCACAGCCATCACCCCACCACAGGTGGCTGACCCCTGCTGGTCGTTGTAGTGTGCTGCGCTTGGTTGTGATTATGGTGCCACTCTGAAAGTTTCTGCCAGTGAACCAGAAGAAGCAGGTCAGGAAGGTGGAAAAAAAGAGAGAGTTTAAATTTGCGGGATCAGCACATAAATGTGAAATTACGAGGTGAAAATTAAATAGGGTTAAATGTAGGAGGTCTTTGAAACACCGATCTGTTTATGTGCTGCTCTTTCAGCAGGAAGGATGTGTGGCTCTAAAAACACGGTCAACTGACCTCACTGTAGGTGTGCAGGTGTGATGCTGCACAATCCCTTCTCAGATCCTCCCTGAAAGAAGAAAATACAGTTAGTCCTGTAGCATGGAATGGGAAAGCATTAATCTGCTCAGTGGGTAAAATCAGCCGGTCGCCCCTAGTCCCCTCAGAGCCTTTCATCCGGGTGAAACAGAGGTACAGTGGACCTAGCCCCATGATTTCCCACATTTCTAAGTTCACAGGGACTGAATTACTCAGCTAACCATCTGCTGAAGCAGGTCTCCCCTAATCCTAACCCTAACCCTAACCCTAACCCTAACCTCAACCCTAACCCTAACGCTAGGAGAATCAGAACCACTTTATTTTTACGAGCAATTTCTTCTGCTGCTGGCCAGACACTTCACAACATAACATGTAACTGAGTAAAAACAGACCCGTGGTAAAAAAGAATTGTAGTAATAGAATACAGGTATTTACAAGATAATACAGATAAATAACAGGCCAGTAAAAGCAACAACAAACATACAAGAATATGCAATTTGTGTACGATATACATACATGTAATTTGTAATGTATGTAATAATTATAAAACCCTAACAGCTTTATTTCTTGAAAATGTCTGTCTGAGGAAGCTTTTTGAACAGGCAGCATCCTCAGTTGTGCTTTTTTCAGTATGGTGATGATACTGTCATCCCATTTGAGGATTCTGAAAATGATGATCTGTAGAACAGTATTACCACGTCAACTGATGCACTGCTTAAGACAAGAGGCAAGTGTGGAGATGGCTGACATCTAACATTAATGATTATCCCTTTTGTCTGAACAGTTTAGGACCAAATTATTCTGAGTACACCAAACAGGCAGTTGTGTGACCTCTCATCCATACACGGACTCATCAGAGAGATGAGCCCTACAACAATGGTGTCATTAGCAAACATCAGAAGTTTAACTGATAGATAAGATGGTACATCAGTCATTGTTTTACAGAGAGAACAAAAAGGAGAGAGAACACCTGTACTAAGGACCATGGATTCTGAGATGCTAACCCTAAACCTAACCCAAACCCTAACCCTAGCCCAAAACCTAATGCTAACCGAACTCTAACTATAGCCGCACCCCAAATGCTAACCCTAACCTAAACCCTAGCTAGCTCTAACCCCAAAGATACCCTTAAACCTAATTCTAATTCCCTAACCATAAGCCTAATATCAAATCTTAACCAAAACCTAGCCGAATCCTAACTCCAAATCCATTTTGAAAGGAACTGAATGGGCAAGATATACAAACAGAAACAGTGCCTCATGATTCCCAGGACTGTTGTCTTTACTTTCATTCAACAGGAAATGTAATGTTACTCCGAACAAAGGCCCAGAACCAAACCCAAGAGTCATTATCAAAAGCTTTGAAGTAGGCTGGCAAAGGACTGAGCTCTTTGAGAAGAGAGGTTGATGAGAAAAGGCCAGCTTTAGTCAGGCTGACCCAGAGTACCGCAGGACCGCGCTAAAGAATGCAAAACAGACCACAAAACCACTGAATGCCAGCTGTTACCGCAATTTATTGCTTTTACTCGTATTCCTGTTGTCACTGCACCTGCCTTCCAGTGCAGTACAGCTGAGCTGGACTTAAAATGCAGGTGCAGAAGACAGATTGGGATCAGAATCCCAAAACAGAGCACACAAACGCAAGACGCTTGCAGCGCCCACACATAAACAGGCACACATATTCACTCCCGAGCACGCTGCATCTCTAAACACTGGCCCTAAACACCCCCCCATAATCCACATCCATTCTTGGGGGGGGGGGGGGGGGGGAGTGCACTCAGCTTTATTACAGCCGTCTCAGCAGCGCACTGTCCTGGCCATTGACCATAAAACCTCTCTGTCAGCTGCACTCTATGCTTGCCAGCCTTTCTGATTCCTGCAGGAGTCATAAAGTATAAAGCACCCAGGCCTTGCAGCACTGCACACCTCTGCCAGTCCCCCATAACCCCCCCCCCCACCTCTCTCACTCTCTTGTCACTCTCACTTTCGTGGTCCCCCTCCATCTTCATTATTCATCCTCACCGCTCAGAGTGTACGGTCTTTCCTCAACCTTTCCGATTAGCTTTTAAACATTAAATAAAGCTATTAGTATTGGAGAACGCTTCAGCTTAGAGGTTGGTGATAAAAAGAAACCCGGCCAGCAGAGGGAGTCATGTGAAAGGCTCTGTCAAAAGGTGCACCTATAGACATGGATGGTCATGCAGAGGGCGCAGTCACAGAGAGCAGGCACCAAGGCAGGTGGTGTGTGGTGATCGCAAGGTCGATGGTTAAAATCCTGTGGCCAGCACAGTGATTTCTCCGTTGGGCCTGTCAGCAAGGCCTGTAACCTCTAATTGCTCCAGGGACTTCAGAGACTCACAAAAAAAATGTATGTCACTTTGAACAAAAACATCTGCTAAATAAATAAAATGCAAATGAGAGCGGCGTGCTCGCAGCACTCCGAAAAAAACAAACTTGACCAACATGGAATTGAGCCTCTCGTCAAAGTGGTATGTCTGCGTCTGCATGTGTGTGTGAGGTACAAGCATGTCTTTCTATCTTTTTTCCTCTATGGGTTTCCCCCGGTGCTCATTTAACGCCATGCAGCTGGGCTCCCGCGTGTATTTCTGGAACACTCTGCTCTGGTCACGCACCTGCTCAGCCAGTGAAATGTAACCTTGCGGCTCCGCTGGGGCGTGACAGTCACGACAGCCCCCTTTTCATGGGGAAGGCACCAAAGCTGAGGCAGCAGCTGCTGGTCCCAGCCTCCGCTCCTTTTTGTGTCATCTGCCAGCACACAAAAGAAGGCCTTTTCTCCACTCTGGTCCAGATGGAGGCGCTATCTGCCCTCTGGGATGCAGATTGAGTGCACTTACACATATCTACATGACGTTTTAATGCACTTCTTCAGTCTGCTCTGAAGACAAGAATCTTTTTTTTTTGAATGGGGGGGGGGGGGGGGGGGGGGGGTTAGGTACATGAAAGAAACTGGAGCTATTTAAAATGTAATCCCACAGTTCTGTTACGCAGAGTGAGTATGTGCGTGTGTGTTTTTGGAGAAGAAAAACCTCATTATCAAATGCTTTGAGATCCCAGTGTGACCCAATCACAGGTGCTTCATTTCTTCTACCTTATGGTGCAGTGCACTCTCTTCTGCGTCCTTCTCATGAGCTTGTAACTCCCCCCACGAGGCTGAGTGCAAAAGTCAGCCCCCACGTAATGGGCCATTTGACTGTGGTGTGTGCGTGTGTGTGTGTGCGTGCGTGACTGCGATATGTAGCCCTTTGTCAGAGGGTGCCAGACGAGCATCTGACACTAGAGGGAGGCACATTGCACGTGTGTGTGTGTGTGTGTGTGTGTGCACGCGCGCGCGTGTGTGTATCCCTGAGTTATGCCAGGTGCACAGTGCAGTCATCCCCAGCGAGGGGACACATCACGCCAGCAGCAGTCTCTCAGCACGCAATCCTGGGCTCCCCTCTCTCACTCAGCAGAATGACTATCAGGATCATGCTTTGTCAGCGGAAGCGCGTTTGCTGTCCTCTGGTTGTGTGTGGCTGTCAGTCTGCTCTTATTTGGGACTCATATCTGCGTATGCTAAAATAGCCCTCTGCAGGAGACCGCCTACCCAAGCTGTGTCAAGAATACGCGAGCAAAACAATGCTCACGCCTTTGACGACCACTATAGGAGCAAAATCCAAAGCTGTTTGAGCTCAAGAAGGACCACAAGCTAACAGCTCAGCTCTGTGAGCACAATTCTACGGAGTAAATCCTCCTGCCTGCAGAAAGGACTGTGAATTTCGTGCAAACAATGGGGCCAGCAGAGATGGTGACATTATCATCCACTTCAGTCTATTCATCTCTAAGCGGGAATCAACCATGTCAGCATTCCCTCCTAATTCAACTCAGCGAAACACAGAGTCCCTAGACAATAGCAGCCACATACTCATTTCCGAATATTAACAAAGTCTCCAAAACAAAACTCTTCCTGAATCGCTTCTGTTTCCTATGTGCTGACCAGTAAATTATTCAATCAGTATTATCTAGAAATACTGACCTGATTGCATGATTGTACCTCACGCTGTGAGGGAAATTAATTAATCCTTTGCAATTTCATCTCAGCAGCTACATCTGTCTGCAAAAGAGCTAAAGCGGAATGTTAAAAACACTAAGGATGACAGCAAAGGAACCCAGCTAGAACATAAACCAGTGAAGACCTACCTGTGCTCTTTGGACTCTAAATCTGATTGAGTCTGGTCAGCGAGTGTGGGACGGGATGGGAAGGGGGGGTAGAGCCCAGCCTCCCAATCTGAACTGTCCAATGGCAGCCCAGCGGTGGCATTTGCGAAGGGAGCCGCGGTTCAGATGGAATGTCCCTTGACCTCCGGCTCAGTGGCGCAGGGTGAGCATGCTCGTCAGTACAGCGACTCCGCGTCCCACGCTGGGAGTCTTACACACATTCTCACACTGATCATGCACATGTACAGATGCAGGCTGCACGATTTGCTGATGCAGGTACTTCTGAAATTCTCCTCTCCTCCCCCCTCTGCTCTTGCTTCTCACAGGGTCTAGGTGTTAGGCATGGTGTAGCTGCATGATCCAGTCAAAGCTGACTATTTACATCAGCACTGCTGGCTTCAGTCTATCCTGTAAGGACCCACTTTTCG
Source organism: Gnathonemus echidnorhynchus (assembly GCA_026776725.1). NCBI lineage: Eukaryota > Metazoa > Chordata > Actinopteri > Osteoglossiformes > Mormyridae > Gnathonemus > Gnathonemus echidnorhynchus. Next base: position 5,101,216 of record JAODJU010000036.1, on the reverse strand, counting down.
ATGACTTTCGAAGTATGTAGCGGTGCTGCTCTTGCATCCGCCTTTATCCCCAGACTCTCCTGCCCCCCCCCCCC
>JAODJU010000036.1:5088488-5101130 GCA_026776725.1 Gnathonemus echidnorhynchus | reverse complement strand
CTACCTCTCTCTCTCTTCCCTTTTCTCGCTTGTGTCGCTCTCCTGCTACTCATCCACACGGTCCTAAGTTCTGTTGGATTCCATGATTCGAAGGCGCCCCTCACTCACCAGGTTAGCCGCCCTATTACATGTGCTGATGACATGTGCCACGGTCATGCCCTGCATCTGGTCTGCATCCTCTCTGAGCAGCAAGCTAACCCCCCTCCCTGTCCCCAGACATATTACCTGCATGGAGGGGGGTGTTTGTGCATGTGGACACTCTCCTGATTGCGTTCATGGTGTCCAGACAGCGTGCTCTTAAGCTCCTCGTCTCAACACGACGCGTGTGACCCAATTACTTACTGCTTGCAGACTCATACCTAATAACAAACAGAGGCAGTGCTAGATGCATGACCTCAGCTGAAGCTCTTCAGTTTCACCAGCCCCTTTCTCCTTCTCCATGATAAAATGTCTTTGTGGGGACATTTCATGGCCCACAACACACATACCAGCAGGGATACAGGCTGCAGAATGAGTGTTTAACAGACACTATGGGAGCGACCACAGTCACCGGGGGGCAGCAGAGTTTTTCTGAGGCGTGACTGTTGTTCTTGCTCATGTACCCATTCTCCATGCCCCTCCTTTGTCTCTCGTTCTCTTTATCCAGCTGTGCCCACCCCCCATCTCTTTTTTCCAGCTGGCTGAGTTGCATTTGTCTTTCTTCGCCTCCATTTGTCCGTCTCTATCCAGCCCGCTGACAAGCACAGATCGATACACCCGGGAGGCTGGATCTGGAGAGAGGGTGGGACGGAGGAGATGTGATGAAGGTGGTGGGGGGAGGACTAACATGGGGCACCTCCGGAATGGTGGTGCAGGGACCAAATGCGCCACCCCCACGGGAGCAGTGAAGCACCAATCACGGTAGTACTGGCCATTCCATGGGATTCTGACACTCACAGATACTCAGGGGCACATTTATACATAAATTCGGGAAGGAGAAATTTTGTCATGGGGCCTAGAATTTCTAACTACACCTCTGCTTACCCTTCTAAAATGTCTCCCCCTCAGATTTATAAATCCTTGGACCCCCAAGGTATCCAGCTTGCCCCAACAGTTCTGGTACATGATCCCATCAGGATGTTCACCATAATGTGGGACTGCCAGCATAAGATGTACCTAAATCAATAATCACTTTCAGACAGTGACATAGTGAGCAAATATGTAAAGGTTTGATTTGACTACGACCATCAGCCATTGAGCAGCAAAATTCTGGTTTTGTAAAATTTGAATCAACAATGTGCATAACCCTGAGCCGACTTGCTGAGATCAGGAGGTGCTGGATTTCATCCAGGGAGACTGGGGCGAGCGATGAAGCAGGTAGGCTGCAGAGGCACAAGAGAAACACAATGCCCAGAACTCCTCATGCTAATGACTTTACTACACTCTTTCAAAGTGGATTACAGAGTCAAGAGTTAATCGGGGATTAAGTACTCACTCCCGGGGTTGAAGACATAACACTGGGGACACACAGAAATATCTAATTGCACACACGTACGGACATATTTTTTCAGAATTATCATCACAGTTCTTAACATTAACAAATACTGAAACAAAACAGGTAGTACCGAAACAATGTTAATACACATCATAGGTAGCCAACTGGAAATTTAAAACTAAACCATAAGGAGAGAAACAAGCCTCAGGAACTCATAATGAATGGGGTTATTGTATACAGTCAGTAAGTTTAAAAAAGGAAAAGGGAGTCTCAAAGACTCTTGCCATCACTGTTCTGCCCATGGTGCTTGCAACATTTCCAAGTAAATTTCCTGACTAACAGAATCGTCAGTCTGACATCTAGTTCTATCATATGCCAGTGCAAGGCTACATCCGAATGTTCCTCAGAACATCAGAGAGACCGTTCTTGGAAATGAACAGTTGGACAGTTACACTCGCTCACATACTTCGAGTCCACAAACTGCCCAAACAATCCAGTATGGCCTGGCTCATCTGTCCTTTCCTGTGGTTGTCTAGTGACACATCTGTCATACATCCAGGCACACATCACCGGTGCTGGCACATCTACTGGTTCAGTCATTCACAGTCTTACTCCTGGCTTGCTGAGCAGTAACACATCTACTGCATAACTATAGTCTAACTGGCTGTACATCATCAAGTTTTTCAGCTTTGAAACAGACCCCAACCATGATTCAGGTAGTCTTCTGTTTTCAGGAGGCATTAAAGTGTAGAATTAGGCCAAGGCAGCTTTACATCTCCATGTCTTTCAAGAGAGGTACAAAAGTCACAGCCTCTTGTCACATAAGCTGGAATGACAGTATTGATCCGTGACAGAAATGGCTTCCATATTTGTGATACATATTCATTAAGGTGCTTCTGTGGCCCAGGACATGGACTCAGAACCAAAAGGTGGACGATGCCTGGTTGATGGATCCTCCAGGGGTGTGAAAACCGCAAAGAAAGGGAGTTCCGTTTTAGGCACAGCTGAAGGAGAAGGAGGACTGACAGAGGAATCAGAGTGAGTAGGAGACACTCTGGAAGGAGATGCACCTGGAAGGGTGAGAAGATGGGTGAGCAGTGAAGGCGGGAGGTCCACAAAGCGATGTGTTTGCCTCCCCAGGCGATGAAGTGGAACCACGGCCACAGAAAATGACTTGTTTATTAAATAATCTCAGCAAACCCAACTGTGGTTGTTTCCCCTACACTGAGCTGCCAGGTGCCCCAGTTAAATGAAGAGTACAGGATGAGTCAGACGCCTGCAACATCCTGGATTGCTCCTTAATTAGGCCAACTCATTAGACACTTGTGACAGCCCATTAGCACCTTTTTCGTGCCAGATGTTTGCCAAAGAGCCTCCTTCCTGGAAGTATATGGTATTCCTGCCTCACTGTAAAAATGGGTTAAAGGGACACAGAACGCTGCCATTGCCGGTGGAGTCAAACCGATGATTATAAAGGACATGTAGCATGGAGCTACAGGGCACTGAATGTAAGGCTTGTAGGCACTAATGTGGCATGGACGTAGGCAGTATGTAGCACATGCTTGATGGTTTTCAGCCACAAGGTTTTCAGGGTAAAAATCAAGACATGAGGACGGCACTAGGAGCAACGCAAAGGATTAGTAAACAGGAGAAAAACATGGACCAACAGACTCCGAAGCCTGCAACTTGCACCACTCACATTGACTTGAATCCAGGGTTTTTTTCCCCCAAGAATCCAATTCCTTTAAAGACATGTGAGCAAGTAACGTAATAAGCGCTGAAGCAGCCATTTAAAGGGGTTACAGCCACGAGCTGAGCCTCCCCGCCCCCCAAGCCACTATGTGGTAGGGACAAAGAGAAACTGTTAGTTATCTATTTATTTTTTCTGGCAATTAAAGTGATTAAATAACCAGAACCATGGAGAGGTTGAGGGCTGGGGGTGTATTAATGGAGGTCGATTAAGAATAATTGCCGTTTGGTATGTCTCTGGAGGAATCGGGGAGGACAGGGAAGAAAAGACAAACTGCGGGATAGAAAAAGAGAAAGAAAGGGGGAGGATGACAGAAAGAAAGGAAAGCAGGGAGACTCTGAGCAGATTAATGGCAGAGGGGGAAAGTGAATTGAGAGGGCCATTTTCCATGCAATCCAACCCTCCTCCACAAACACATATAAATATACGTGCATTTTTGTGCTGTCGTGAACTGTGCTTCTCGGGGAGGAGAGTTAAGGGAGGCTGCTGGGGTGAGCGTGTGGGGGGTGGGGGAATGCTGACGTCACCACTGCAGCGCTAACTTTGCTCTGGCACAAGAAAGCTGCGGAGGAAGAGGAGGCTGGGGCGGAATGGCGCTCCCAACAGATGGGGGTGTGGGGGCCTGATAGTCAGTCATTTTTGAGTTGCATGGAGCTGCAGAACTGGTTTGTGTTCATATTTCTTTGGATTCAAACTGATCTTAAGATACACAAGTGAATAAGCGTTACAGAACTAAGGAGTGGAGGGAACTAGGGATCTCACAAAGGGGCAGGGGGGGAGTTGTTCTGGCTTGCCCTTGGCCAGCCCTGACCTGAGACAGTGGGCGTTTTATCCTAAAGGCCTGTGTGATTTATGAAGGCAAGTAGAGAAGGCAGCCAGGCGGGAAACACCAGAGAAACAGGGTAGAAATGGCCCCTCAATTATTCATTACTGTGAATGAGAGCAAAGCTGGGGGAGGCTACACAGGAGAGGAAGAAGGGGAAGCCTGTTTATTTGCTTATTTCTCTTCTCATGACGACTCCCATTAGCATTAGCAGCTAGAGAACATCTGGGTACACCACACTGGCAAAAACGGAGTAAGAGTTATTTCTGAACACCACAACGCACAGTTTGTTTACATGATACACAACTTTATAACAGCACATGAGAAGAAAGGAATTTTAATAGTTATGCAAATATAAAAATACAACCAATATTTTGATATCCTCTGGCCAGATTATGGTAACCCGACATGTGCTGTGTCATGGTTAGAGTTGTTAAAGGTGCTGGGACCGGCCTGATCCAAATGAACAACACTGCCTTGAAGGAGTGGCAGCCTGGCTATCGATCATGGGAGGACGGCCTGTGGGCTCCTGTTGTTCTTCTGCCTGTTAATAATTAAATGCTGCACTTCTGGAAAATCACATTTGGGAAAGATTTCCCATCCACTGACCTGATGAACAGATTGTCTGTGGCTGTCAGTGAGGTTTGCAGTTTAATACTTAAAGGCCAGCATTTCAAACACATGGAGCCCTGAGCTTGTGGACTTGAACAGGAATGGTGGTCCAGTCCCCCGCCCTACAGTACACTTAACTTCCCTCTCACTGTGTTAAAAATGAACCCTTCTCCAGCTCTGTGATTGGTCCTACTCTGACACAGTAGGCGGAATCTGCAGTGATTGGCTTTGCTGAGTCACTTGGATTCCCCATCCACACACATTTATTTTTGATTCAAGTCCTACCGGCCTCTCAGTCTTACTTCATCACAGATTGCTCACCCCAACCCTCCTCCCAAAGTAAAGTACGCAGACTCTAAAAAGCCATATGATGACAGCTTTAATTTCATTTGCTTACCCTGAAAAGAGGCCATCCCTTCTAAGTGAGACAAGCTGTTGGTTGTTGATGTTGTTAAAGTCTTAAATACCGATAATGCACTCCTCTTTTTGGGTTTATGCAGGTGGTGGCAAGAAGACAAGAAAGAGATAAAAAGGCAGCAGGAAGGCAGGGGAGGCCAGCGTGAGCTTGACAGCCGCTTCGCCTCGATAGCTATTCATTTATTCCCGTCTCAGAAATAACAGGGTTTCAATGAGCCGTCAAATGAGATGCTGGGCCAGAATCTCCACTCAGCACAATCACTGCTAGAAGCAGCATCACCACAGTAAAGACGGGCAAAAGTGCATCGGGCGGGTAGGTGAGTAGTGAGTGTTTGTGCTTTTTGTGTGTGTTTGTGTAATTTCATGGTGCTTTTGTAATTTAGCAGCCTGGAACCGCAGCTTGTAAAAATAAATGTATTAGAAGACATGCCACTCAGAAATCACATGGGAATCTGCAACAAGTTCCTGAGTGAATGTTTTAAATCAATACACATGAGACCATGCCAGGCAGTGCAGGACACAAGGCTGGGGTACATCCTATACAGGGTGCCAGTCCATTGCAGGGTGCATAATGCATATACACAAACAGTCACCATTAGCCTAACTGCATGTCTTTCTGCTGTGGGAGGAAAACCTGCTTCACATGAGAACACACAAACTCTACACACAGCGAGTAGAGGCAAGATTCAAACCACCAACCCTAAAGGCGTGAAGCAAAGACGTGGCGCACTGGGCCACTCTTGCCACCCCACTGTATCCTCATGAGACCCCACCTATTCATTTATGTCCATTGCAGTGGACATTTTATTTTTGCATTTATCTTTTCACTGATGTTAGGAAACATATTTATTCCTGCTGTGCACTAGAGGACATGCTGTGAAATTAAAAATAAAAATAAATTTGGAAAAAATCTAAATTGTAAGAGGTCTTATTTCCTCCAAAGACAAATAACCTACAATTGAAGGATACTTTTTCCCTTGGGTCACAGGAGGATATCATATATGAAATACTATCAAATGGATAAAAGTAAGAAACTGCAGCAAGAATATTGTTGGAAAAACTTAATAAGATTTTTTTTATCACCCCCAAACTTAGGAGTAAAATTCTACAGGGAGCACAATCATGTTGTAGACAATGTGGAGCAATAAATGTAAACCATTCTCATGTTTTTTGGCTCTGTCCTGCTATTGTATAGTTCTGGGAGAATGTCCACTGGACTATTGTTAAAGTATTGGGTTATGATATACCTAGATTGTGTACGGTGATGTATTTCGGCAGTATGACAGGGAATATTGTGTCAAGAGATGATAGATATTTGTTAAAAATACTGTTAGCAGCCAGTAAAAAGGCTATTACAAAGAGATGGTATAAGCCAGACCCACAAACGCAAGATGAATGGTTTGAAATAGTGGATGGAATATATACCATGGAGTAATTAACTCACAAAATAAGAACTGAGTACCGAAGTCTGGAGAAATGGAAAAAATCGACCTGTGTTTATGTTCTCGGTGACAAGATGAGAACTGAAATACTGATATATCACAGGATAAATATGTAGTAGCTATCAATCCAGACTGTTTTGGTTTGGTTTATCCTTTTTTCTTTCTTTTTATTCTCTCCTACTCTCATCTGTATTTCTATTTTGTGATTTTTAATGGAAAAAGCAATAATAAAAAAGTCTAAAAAAAAATTAAGAAACTGCAGATAAAAAACATTTGATTGATGTTTGGTGCAACTTTAAAGAAACAAAAGGTAAGAAAAGAAACTGCAAAAGATGTGAAATATGACACATTTAGTGTTAGTGTGTACGTTGTATGTAGAGCGCACCAACCTTGGCTCAACACTGTCACCTATTGGTGTATCCAAGTAACGACAAACTCGCCAGTTTACCACCACACATTTGAATAGGACCCCCAATGCCCTGTTGGCCCCAAGGTGACTTTTTGAGTGAAACCAGGGGCACCATAAAGGAGGTGAAAGTTAGCATGATTCCAAGGGCCTTTGAGTGATGGGAGGGAGGGGCTAAAAAATTGTAACATAAATGGATTGGATTGGGTTGGGGGCCAAGCCCCTGCCAGAACTAACACGCCCCTGCTTGCAGGTAGACAAGCCTGAGCATTATTAGCTCAATCACGCCCGGGTGGTACCAGCCACAAGCCGTTTGCAGCCTGTTTACCTCTAACGGCGTCTTCTTTTGTTTTATTAAAATGATTAATAAAACACGTGTAACACGCCCCGGTGTGTCACAGGATTGACCGGTTAATGGGTTTCTCAGATTCATTCCCCGTCTGGTTGAACGGGTCTCTTTTCCTGCACCTGATTCCGTCTTTTATAAAACTACAACAACAGTAAAAACAACCCGTTCCGCTCTTTAAAATTACAGCGGATCAACGCTGAGCGGTATAATGTATCCGTACGGTTTTACTAAAGCGAGCCGCTATACGCGGACTGCCGGACGGGGCGGAGCCAGGGCGCTGGGAGCCGTCTGGGGGGCAGGCGAGTCTGGGGCCGCGACCAACCACCTCCATGTTGTTTCGTGAGCATAGCTGTGTTTATCTCTTAGTCCTTCTCCATGAAATGACCACTTTTGCTCTTCTTTGTGTTTTTTGTGTGCAATTAACCTTAGAAAGAACCCATTTCCAATGCTGTGTCCCTGACCTTTTTGTTTGCGAAGTATACCCTGAAAATGCATAACACCCGCAATAAAGTCCACATACCATCACGCGCACGTCCACAGACGACTTCAGCCGTTATCAGCGGCACTTAAATAACTTTAATAGATTCCGTTCAGGCAATACAGATTGAGACGGTCTTTTTTCAGGGTGGCATCATTCTTTGCCGTTCCTTATCACTTATTATTTTGCCTGTTTCACTAGTTGGCTTTCTGCTAACGTTTCCATGACAGAAATCCCAGTCAGATGTAACGCACATTTACATTCGCGCGCGAGTCGGCTGGCACGTGCAGGTGAAGCCCGAATTACCCCCGTGAAAAACCAGCACAGCATTACGATTCAGAAGAAAATTCATCATTAACGGCAATAATGCAGCCAGTGGACACGTACTGTACACCCTATCACAATACACTATAGGTTTCATAAAAATGGATAGTGACATAATTTGTTTTCCTATTTCACATGCTAAAGAAAATACAAAAGCATCTTTTGATTTTAAAAGAAGTTAACATTAAAGCGAGAGCCAAACGAAAATAAAAACTCATAGTACAGGTTGATTTGTGTATCCATAATACAAGGCATCACTCAATAAATTCTCTATCAATGTTTCATTGCTTAACTGACCTTTACATCCAAAACTACACATGGTATTTTTACCCACTGCTTTAATACAGTTGGACGTCTTACTGTCACTATTCAGGTTAAATACTTTCAGGTTACAAGCATAGACCCTGACCCATGGAGAAACAAATAACAGACACAGAGAGAGGCACTGTCCTGCATCCTTGCTGTTTCGTGACGTATTACCAGTATGACTGCAGAAACCTGCCACTGAAAAAGTCCAGGTGGAGGGGAGTGAGAACCCTCAAAGCAGTTCTGGATCTCAAAGAAACAACAACCCCATAAAGCCTCTTCTGTTAGCCGCAGAGCCCTCGGGTGACGGCACTGCCCTCACTGAGTCACCAGGCTCCTTTTCAGTTTGGGTTGGAAAACATCTCAGTTCCCTCACTGACAGCACTGAGTAAGCACTCCAGCAAACTGTTGGCTGCAGGTTATTTAAAAAGGCACTGTTCAAAAAAACAACACGACCCATTGGTTATGTTAAGTTGATGCGCACTGATGAAGTGTAGAGGGTGAGTTTCCTTAATTTTCTTATTGTCTGGTATCTTTAAAAAGATAAAGTGCTTCTCAAGGACTCAATAAAGGCCAGAGGTGGGAGAACACAAGTTCCGTGATATCTGGGGTGTATGGAAATCCCAACATACAACAAAGATGCAAGTATTAGCATGGAGCAGTCTGTTATCAAAGATTACACAGACAGCCCAAAGCTCTGAACACACACAGGGATTAGTCGTGTGCAGCGATGGGCCTGTTCTGGTCAAACAGAAGACCCTGGATGTCCCGCTGGCTCTATCATTATGGCCTCATTGGCATACAGTGCAGTTCCTCCCAAACGGCACCCACGCATCCTCCAAGTTTCTGTAGAACATCCAGGGGAGGAGAATCTAACACAAGGACTTGTTGCGAACCTTTGGAAACAGCTGAAGAGAAAAAAATATATTAGAAAACTGCCACATGATTCTAGTTCTGTTATTAATAATAATAATAATAATAATAATAATAATAATACTGCATTTACTGGTAGTAGCAGTACTAATATATAACTATCAATTAACAATAATACTTCGTGGCTATATACTAAAAAATCTCTTTGCATTATTTCTAGTTTTCCATCCTGCTCTATACCCTGGTCAATGGACCTGCCCCCACTGTTTGCCCTTCCACTTAATGGTTATGCTCCGCCCACATTCTTTAAATGTTTTTAAGTGGTCCAATGGGAGCTCAGTGGTAGGACTAACACAGCCGCCTGCAAAACGCTTCTGCTGATATTCCCCACCTGCTATTCTGCATCTTCATGGGGGCCGACATCTTTACGCTGGCCGCACCGCTTACCCCAAAGTAATTGTTGGGGACGAATCCCTCTCTCCCACAGAGGGAGGCCCACCACCAGTCACCCTGCTCTGGCTTCTGCAGGATGGTGACCATGTCCCCCTCGCGGAAGCTCAGCTCGTCCGGGTTCTGGGCCGGGTAACTCCACAAGGCGTACAGCACTCCGCTATTGTCTACCCCCATGGCGTCCTCCACGCCTGATAAATTACACACGTAGGAACGTCAGTCCGCGGCGCTCGAAGTACCTTCCATAAAATGCTCGCAAAGCCAGTGCTGTGTCCTCACCTCTCAGGAAGCCTTCACAATCCTCGAAATCTACTGCGAAAGGGTCACACTTCTGGGAGGCGGTGGCCCCGTCGCTCTCTGTGACCGCCATCACGGCAGCGCCGTTCCTCACTAGGTACTCACACAAGTGTAGGTCATTGCAGGAGGCAGCACAGTGCAGGGGGGTCCTATGCAGGGGTATAGGAGAGCAGAGAGAGGACAGGTGAGACTGAAAGTGGACACGGACATCTGGACATTTAGACATTTACACCTGGGTCATTAAATACTTTTACATTCAGTTAGTGTAAAGATTGTCATATCAAGTGCTTAATGGGAGATGTATTTACCAGCCATGGCTGTCTGGGGCGCTCACATTGGCGCCGTTACGGACCAGAAGGTCCACAATGGGGTAGTGTCCCCCGCAGATGGCATTGTGCAGCGCTGTTATGCCCTCATCGTTGGGCTGACTGGGATCGGTCATCTGCATGACACACACGCAAGGGCCAGTTACACAGCATTCCTGGCGTTTTGTGCACCAGGATGTTTCTCCATGCGAGTTCTTACCTCCTGGAGGGCTTTCTGCACAGTCTCCAGCTCCCCGACTAAGGCACCGTCCAGCAGGAGCACCAGCGGGCTGAGCCGGGCCCGGCGGCCGGGGGTCTTACGCTCCCGATTGCGCTGCCTCAGGATAGAGTTCAGGCCCTGTGGCATAGAGAGATGCCAGTTCTACTGAATCACATATTGATGTTATTAGACTGTACCGTTATTCATAAACCTGAAATGAACGACTACAAGTGCTTGTTTTTCTTTTACCTTCTGCCCTGCAAGGTCCCGTGGGGTTGACACTGGGGCCAGCGGTGTCATCGATTGGTCCTCATCCTCTGAGGAGCTGTTCGAGTCGCTCTCTAGCTCCCCCTTCAGTTGCATCTTTTGATCTCCTTTCCTGCGCAGAAACTTCTTGATCATTTGCTTGTACTGGCTGGTAGGCTGGGTGGGGGGCTTCTCCACGGGCGCAACCTGGTCAGAGCCCCTCCGCCTGAGCGCCCTGGGGACCTCAGAGAGGATGCGGAAGATCTCAGACATCTCCACCGTCTCTGGGGCCACGACAGGCTGCAGGCGCGTGGGGCTGAGAGGTCGGGGCACGGTTTCTGCCTCAGTCTCTCCCGCCTTCTCCCCCCCTGTCTCAGAGGCTGTTCCATTCGGAGACATCTGAGTCTTTGTGGGCTCCAGTCTCTCCAGTTCAGCGTCAATGTCATCAGGATTGAGGACTGTGGAGACGGAGATATGCAGACAGCCAGTTATAAGGGAATTTGTCATAAAATGGCGCTGCATACGGTCTGTCCTTTTTTGACATGTTACCTTCTCCATAGATTTCAGGCTGCCTCTGCTCAGGAGGAGCAGGTAGAGGCAGGTAGTCCTGTGGGAGAGGCAGCGGAGGCTGGTACTGGCCCTCCTTTTCGGGTGGGTAAGAGCTGTATGGCATGGGGTAATTCGGGTTCTGGAGGCGCATGATGATGGACAAAGGGATGGGGCGGCTCCGGCGAGGCTTGCTGAGAGCAGGTGGGATGGAGATCCGAGAGATGATTGGCTGGGGGTTGTAGGTTGAGGAGCTACGGGATGCGAGGATAGGGGAAGGGCGATCGGGTGTCCCCGAAAGCGACACGCCACGGGGGAGGGACGTGTAGGTGGACGGGAGCTGAAGAGCGTAAAAACGAACAAGGGTAGGTTTGTTTAGAAAATGCACAGCATTGGGAACAGTTCACAACAACATGAACACACACCTTTTTGGACGGTGGGGCCGCATCCAAGTTGGTCTCCCTCCAGCTGTTGTTGGGCACCGATGGCCTAAGCCAATCGGCTTCTGTAACAAGAGAGTCAGATGTCAGCTTGGGATGGCATTAGTACGGTTAGGGCGCATCCGAAATTGCATACTTGATTGCTATGTAGTAGGTGAAATATAATACGCCGATGTGAGCAATATGTTTGAATCGTCAGTATGGATGAGACAGAAGGCTAATGGTTCCCGGATGACATACTACATTTTGCAAAATTCCGAGCGTGCAACCGATGAACACTACGCTATCCCACAAGGCCACTGGAGCTGCAACCAGAGATAAAAGAACATTGCTTGCTCAGAAATTTGTGTCAAGACTGAGGAGGAAGTAACATCTGTGTACAAATAGTTTAAGTAGAAAACACCCAGTTACTTAAGTTGACAGGAATATGTATTTTTTTCCCATTGATAGTTTTTATCAGTTTGTATATTTTCGCAGGGTCAAGCTAAATCACTGGTAAACATCTAGGTCAGGTAATATGCAAGATGGCAACCACCATGTGTCCGAGGGAATGCATCCTGTTCTCATGCATACATACAGTATGTGCTACATTAATGGTCGAGTAGCAGGTTTCTGACGAAATTCAGTGCGTTCTGCTAAAACATCACATGATGTCATCTACTAGACTCACTGTCGTAGGTTTGGTGTGGCTTCCGCTCGTATGAGACGTCAAGATCCGTCTCGTTCCACTGGGCGGGGTTTTTTTGTCTGGGTATGATGTCATCTTACCAATGGGAGAAAAGAGAGAAATGCAAATTGCCAGGTATGGTGACACACACACACACACACACACACACACACACACACACACACACACACACACACACACACACACACACACACAC